>CM018046.1:28854119-29454119 GCA_008638375.1 Nyssa sinensis
TGGACTTGGCCGGAGGTTCGGCCATGGCTCTTTGAACCCCTGTTCGTGAAGATCCAATGGATCAAATTGAAAAATAATGTTAGGAATGAAACCCCCTTGAAAAATGGAAAAATATAGCATTTTTAAAATTGGGAAAATCCGTCGAAAAACAGTCGTCGGCGTTGGAGAAGGCACCGGAACCCTACCGGAGACATGCCGAAGAATCGGGGAAGATGGTCACTGTGCAGTCGGGTCTCCGGTCGGGTCCGGGTTTGGGTCGGGTCATGACCAACCCATTCCCTGCCACGTGTCGGTCATATGTTTTAAATTAAAAACAAGTTAGGGGCTGTTTGGCTACGGGTGTATGAAATTAAAATTAGAAATTGAAACAGGAACAAGGATATCCTATCCCTGCTTTGGGATTGGTCCCTGTTTGGTTAACCGAATTGGGAATAGAAGAACTGAGAAATTACAAATTGACCCCACACCATTTTGGAATTAGGTTTGACCCCCAGAACTTTTAAATAATTGAAATTTGACCCAGAACTTTCGGGATTTACAAACTAACCCCCCAACTATTAATTCTTCTGATTTGAACCCACCAGAATAAAATATTAATTAAATTAATTAATTATTTAAATATTTAAATATTCAAAAATAATCCGAAGTCCAAATGAGACAAGTCATTAGTGTATTTTAACTATCTCGACCATTCTGATGCCAATGGTGAGGTCCGTTTTACCAGATGGGGTCCTGAAAAATAAAAGACCCGAAATAATATTTAAAATTACCAAATTACCCCTGAATTGAAATACAGTCAAACGAACTCTGAATTAAGTAAACAAATAGTGAAACTTTATTATTTCGAGCATTCCAGACTCAACCGTGGAGTTCCATTTATGAAAAGAGGTCTCGGGATGTAAGGGCCCGTGAAAGTACAAAATGACCGTTTTGTCCTTTTTAGCTCGGATGTCCAAATTGAATTCCACGAAAGCCTAAACCTACTTTCTTCGACGTTCCGAACTCAACAATAGAGTTTAATTTGACAAAATAGGAATCTATAAAATGAAGACATAAAATTTGATGAATAGCATAATTCAAGTAACAAATGGACTAAGTCACATGTTATGATTTTAGGAACACGAAAGGGCAAGGAGAAGGTGATCTGACCTTCGGTATTCTTACCGTGATTCGACTATACTACGAGTACACTTTCCTGAGATCGAGATTGACCCATCAGGAATGTTGTATTGTGCTAAATAAGGAATAGAATTAAGTTTAGGAATGATTTGCATGTTGATTGAATGAATCATATAATTATTTGTTTGATGTTAGAAAAATCACATAAGGAATGTTGTTTTAAAAAGAAATCTTGAGTTGATTGTTTACGTTGCTTATGTGCTTCTTGCTGCTCTACGGAGATATGATTTGTTCTATGTGTTGGGTTGTACGTGATCTATATTTTTGGGGAGTTGTTAAGATTGTGAACACATGGCTTGAGTATGTATTTTCGTTGATCATGTATTGCATACATTCATGTGGAAGATGTTATGTTATTCAAATGTTGTGATTGCTTTAAGTGGAATACATTGTTTAAAGGCATGCTCTATGTGTTAGTAAAATTGCTTATCTGAGATTGTATTATTACATGACGGAATTAAGGCATATTGGCATAGTGTGATGCATTGAAAGCATAGTATGGATTGAACACGTGGTGCTAAATATGGTACTCAGCTTCTATCAGATGTGTTTTGAAAACGAGACATGGTACTCAACTTCCATTAGATGTGTTCTGAAAACGAGACATGGTACTCAGCTTCCATCAGATGTGTTCTAAAAATGATACATGGTACTCAGCTTCCATCGGATGTGTTCCGAAAATGAGACATAGACATGGCATATATTTGACATGGTTGTGGCATAGGGTGGTGTGGGTGTTTCATGAGCATTGTCACTACATTGCATGGATAATATGGATGGCATGTGGATTATTGCTATTACGTGGCATGGATGATTTGGAAACCATGTGGATTATTGTTATCACATTGCATAGATGATATTGAATAACATGTAGAAATAACTATACACTTGCACATACCACGCCTTAAATTATATGTTCCGATAGACGAATTAGAAAGGGAGACTATGACGATAAGACCTCCTAGATATGACTAGCCTGTTTCTGTTGATCTCATTGAGACTATACACTTTCACTCCAACTGTCATCCTTTGGAGAATTTGCAGTCAAGTGTCTTGCTCCGACCTTTAATTAGGTAGCCACCTCTCGTGTTTCTATGAGAACATTCGATACAGTCAACATGTTCTGTTACGAGATTCAACCTTGCTTTGTCTCCTATGGCATAATAAAAGCCTCATTGTGGGTTTACTGGATCTGACCTGACATCTGAAAAGTTCAGGAATTAACAACTGATGCCAATTGGAGACATGTCAGTAAAAGTGATTACAGTTAAACCTCGTAACATTTTATAGAGGTGCCAGATGTTGGATTCCTTTATGGATACACCTGACTGATAGATGACTGTTTTTCCAATATGACCAACTAAGTTTTGAGGACAAAACTTCTCTGAAGAGGGGTAGGATGTAACACCCCAACCCTGTATAATTAATGATTAATTATCTAATTATTAATTAATACCGGCTTACAGAATAGTAAAGGGAATTAATCATAATCCCGGCGGTCATGATAGGCCGATGAAATAATTAAATATGTCTCGAGAAAGAGGGTATAATACCCGAACCCAAATTGCTGGTTAAATCGATAAAATAATGCCGTTTTAACACCAACAGAACCCGAATTAGCTAACCCGGGAAATTCTGAATGATTAATAAATGACACGGAACCTCTGACACTGAAGAATGCTGAAATACGGAACTCTCAGAAGAAACCGCATCGAAAAAGGAGTTACGGAATGAAAGTTATGAAGGAAACATTGAAATCGAATTAATGCGCAGCCAAACAGGGCTTTAGCCCAAAATGGTGAAAAATGGCCAAATTGGTGGTTAAGGGGAATTGAACCCTTGACCTCTGGTGGAAAGAGATTTTCTCAAAAAACTTACCAACTAGGCTGCAGACCACTTTGTGTGTATATACACCAAGATTTGTATATAACACTGCATCGCCCCAAGTTGCCTCCCAAATTGGCCAATGGCCAAGCATGCAACACATCCCCCTATGAACCCTAGCCCCACCATCACCCTACTCTTAGCATACTTGAGCACCACTCTCCCAATTAGCTCACATGCAACCAAATTGATTAAATAAAATACCCTTGATATATATTGGGTATAGGAATTATGCACACCTTGGGAGGGAAATCAGACCCAAAATAATTCTATATACTGATATTTGAAAGAGAGGCTTAGAGAGAAGGTGAAGTCCATTGTGTGTATGCTTGAAGGTGGAGTTGGCCATTGAAGGAGCAATAGAAGGGAGCTAAGGACCGGGAGTGCACGGAGGGATCAAAGCTAACTTGTTGAGGGTTTTGCTTGAACACAAACCAGCGAGGGAACCACTGTACAGAGGTAACAAACCGAGAGAAAACACCTACTTTCTGATTTACAATTTTGTTTAGTTTTGTGTATTTTAGAACTGCCATTAGATGCACGACATAGATGCCATGAAATCTGGGTTGATTGTGAACATCTTGGACCAACCAAACTGCCCCAAATCACAGAAATCGTGTAAACCACCATGGATGACCTTGCTTGAAGCAGGTCTGAAACGATGTTCACAAAACTCGTTTTGATTGCTTTGAACTTGAACTACGTACTACCAGCATCTCAAAAAACTGACCTGCGCGACCATAAAACCTAGGAATCGACCACCAAATCACAAATGATCGATTCGGGTTAAAACCCAAACTTATGAAAACCTAGATTAAAACGGGATTTAGGTGTAGGGACTGAAACCCCATTACCTGTAGGTCACAACGCGAGAAATCCCGTGAGGTTTGGACCAGAAATGAAGCTATATATGGTCGACTTGCAGGTCTGCACAATAATGGAGTGGACCGAGCTCCATGCGTGGATTCGATCCATGAAACTGATGCCAAAATGTTGGCATGACAACCAGGAATCGATTGGAGCCAGAAGCAGTGGGAAATCGTGGCCAAAATGTCACGAAATTGAGAAATTGTGGAAACTGAAATTAGGGCAAAAACGGGGGAGAAGATGAAGAAGATGGAGTCAACTCGCGAGTCGTACCGAGTTGGCCGAGTCGACTCGGACACGCGTCGGCCTGTGAGGCTGCCACCGAAATAATGAAACTGCGTCGTTTCTGTTTTAAATTAAAATCGAATTTGTCTTGTTTGGTTACGGGTTTTAAAAATTAAAATAGGGGAAATTGGAATAAGCTATCCATGAATTAAGGGCCAATTAGGGGATAACAGGAATATTTAATTCCGGTTCACTGAGGGTTAGTGAACCGGTTGGTTCACTGGAGTTCTGGACCGGTTCAAAATTTTAACCTAAAACCCAAGGGGTTTGAACCCTAATTTAATGAAATTGTATTTTGACCCTGAAACTTTCTGAAAATTACGGATTTGTCCCCAACTGTTTTAAAGAATTATACAGTGGCCCAAATGTCTGAGAAACTGTTCAATTAAGCCCCTGACAAATTAATTAAATAATAAAATAATTATTTTATTATTTTATTAATTAGGTAAAATTATGATTTTACCCCTGGACATTTAATATGTCAAACGGAGTCCAAATAAATTAAATAAATAGTGTATTTTCACTATTTCAAACATTCCAGACCCAATGGTACAGTCCGATTTTGGAAATACAGTACCGAAAAATACAGACCTGTAAGTGATAAATTACTGTACTGCCCCTGATGACACCAGACCCAAATAAAAAATAAAAGACAGTCTATTTTGACTATGTCGGGCGTTCTGAACTCAACGGTGAGGTCCGTTTAACGAACTGAAGTCCCGAAAAATACAGACACATAAAGTGTAAATGACCATACTGCCCCTGATGCTTCCCAGGGTCAATTGAATATAACAGATAGTCCAACTTAATTATGTCGAACACTCTGGACCCAATGGTGAGGTCCATTTTATGAACTGACGTGCCGAAAAATATGACACGTGAAATTACCAAATTACCCCTGATACTGTACGAAGCCTAAATGAAGTCCGATTGGGACGAAATTGATAGCGATAGAAGCCCAGATACTGGTGAGACTGTAAACATGATTAAATAATGATTCGGAGTCAGAATCTTACAAAACGTAAAATGACCAAAATACCCCTGAGCACAGTAAGTGCAAAGTAGAGGTCAAATAAAGGTCAAACTGATCTGATAAATTATCATAGGAATAATTATGAACACTGAAGGGCTAAATAAGACTCCGGGACAGTAATGCGTAAAACGAGAAATGACCGATGTGTCCCGATGATCAAAAGCAGATACCAAACGAAGCCCAAAGGACTTAAGAATTTACATATGAGATAGATGGGACATTCTGAGGACCACGACAGGGTCCGGGGTAAGAATGACAAATTACTATTTTGCCCCTAAGGCTAAGTAAGCCCTTAACTGATAGCGATTCAAGTCTAAAAGACTTAGAACTTCATGTATACGATAAATGGGATATTCTAAGAACCACGACTGGGTCCGGGATAAGAATGGAAAAATTACCATTTTGCCCCTATGGTTAAAATAAGAACCTAACTGATGCCGATTGGAGTCTAAAAGACGTTGAACTTTGTACTTAAGATATAAAGACTATTCCGAAGACCACGACAGGGTCCGGGACAAGAATGATAAAATGACCATTTTGCCCCTAAGGCTGAAGAAGTAACTGACTGATAACGATTGAAGTCTAAATGACTTGGGTTATAACTCTGATGACTGCTAAGCCTAATTTAAGAGTAAAATAGCCCGGATGAAACCCGATGAGAGGACGATAGGCTACTAGGCTATCTTAGGTAAACCGATAGATACCTAAGATGACAAATGAGACCTGAATGGATGAGTTCTGATCTGTATATGATTGATGATTATTGTTCAGGATATACATGGAGATGCCTGACGTATCCGGAGGTTATCGGATTGGTTGCGCAAGGAGATAACCGTAACAGTTTGTGAGTAACTTGGAACTTCTGACTTGGTGTATACGTGCACCGTCTAGTTACTGTATTTTGATTTACTGTATTGTTTTGTATACTGTACTGTCTGAATGCATACTTTTTTATACTGCATTACACGTAACATGATTTTGTACTGTCCTGCTCTCCTGTTCAGTTCGGGTCTGTCTTGTTCTGTTGTATGGTCTGTCCTGGTTTTATTCTGTACTGTTGCGTCTTGTGAGTAAACCTGACTCCTGAATTGGTGTATAAGTTCTGTCTAGATACTGTATTTTGAAGCACTGTACTGTTTTGAATGTTATACTGTTAAAAAAAAAAACATATATTTAAAGTAGGATATGCCTTGTCCTGATTGATATTGTACCAGTTTGTTCCGTCCTGTTCAATTCCGATATGTCTTGTTCTGATAGATGTATTGTTCCGTTTTGTTTCGACATGTTCAGTTTCGATATGTCTTGATCTAATTGATGTATTGTTTCGTTTGTTTCCGTCATGTTCAGTTCCGATATGACTTGTCCTGATTGATGTATTGTTTCGTTTGTTTCCGTCATGTTCAGTTCCGATATGACTTGTCCTGATTGATATTGTTTCATTTTGTTCCGTCATGTTCAGTTCCGATATGACTTGTCCTGATTGATATTGTTTCGTTTGTTTCCGTCATGTTCAGTTCCGATATGACTTGTCCTGATTGATATTGTTTTGTTTTGTTCCGTCATGTTCAGTTCCGATATGACTTGTCCTGATTGATATTGTTTCATTTTGTTCCGTCATGTTCAGTTCCGATATGACTTGTCCTGATTGATATTGTTTCATTTTGTTCCGTCATGTTCAGTTCCGATATGACTTGTCCTGATTGATATTGTTTTGTTTTGTTCCGTCATGTTCAGTTCCGATATGACTTGTCCTGATTGATATTGTTTCATTTTGTTCCGTCATGTTCAGTTCCGATATGACTTGTCTTGATTGATATTGTTTCATTTTGTTCCGTCATGTCCAGTTCCGATATGACTTGTCCTGATTGGTATTGTTTCGTTTTGTTCCGTCATGTTCAGTTCCGATATGACTTGTCTTGATTGATATTGTTTCGTTTTGTTCCTTCATGTCCAGTTCCGATATGACTTGTCCTGATTGGTATTGTTTCGTTTTGTTCCGTCATGTCCAGTTCCGATATAACTTGTCCTGATTGGTATTGTTTCGTTTTGTTCCTTCATGTCCAGTTCCGATATGACTTGTCCTGTTTGGTATTGTTTCGTTTTGTTCCGTCATGTTCAGTTCCGATATGACTCGTCCTGATTGATATTGTACCGTTTTGATCCGCCATGTTCAGTTTCGATATGTCTTGTTCTGATTGATGTAATGCTCTGCTTTGTTCCGTTATGATCCGTCCTGTTATGCCTCTGTCCTTGATTATGTCGGTGACTTGAACTGGTGTTTTGTTCCGTCTGATCTCATTATGTACCGTCCGTTAATAATCTGTCTGTGTTGATTGATATATGGTCCAGTTCCGTTATGATCTGTCCGAATTCTTGACTTGGTATATAAGTTACTGCATAGATACTGTATTTTGATGCACTGTACAGTTTTAAAAGTTAAACTGTCCGAATGCATGTTTTTAAATGCAAACTTTTATACTGTATTGTACGCGGCATGATTTTGTCCCGTCCTACTATTGTTTTGTTCGGTCTGTCTTGTTCCGTTTTATGGTCTATCTAATTTTGTTCTGCTATGATGTGTCTGACTCTGGGTACCATTCTGATTATGAGCGGTCTGGCATAAGTAGGCTTGATTACGCGCCTAACTGATATATTATTGTTATGCCCTGTTATGTTCCGCCCAGTACTGATCTGTTCTAATATTTGAATTAATTGCCTATACTCTCATTGATATTGGCATCATGCACTGTTCCGTCTGTTCTGATTTGTTGTTCCGTTTAGTTCAGTCCTGTTTTATTCTACTGAAACTGCATTTAAAGTAGATTTATAAAACTGCTATTTCAAAAACAACTGAACTACCCTTGTGCTTTGTAAACAAGAAATGGTTTTGAAACCCTTGACAGGGAACCTGTGTTACTCATTGGGCTTTTCGAAGCTCACCCCATTCCCTAACATTTTTCAGGAATGATATCTGTTGGATCTGATGGCACTGATCAGTGGAGACTGGATTATTGAGGATTGAATCTGTTTAATCAGGTGAGTGATGTAATACGACTGACTTGACTGGTATGTACTAGATATAGACCTGGCTCATGGATTTAAACGGTACTCTAAAGATTATAGTTCTGCTCTGTTGTTATATGTCGGATTATAGATATGCTCTGAGGTTAGAATTGTTAGCTGTTGGATTTTAGACTGGCTCTGTGGTACATAGCCTTATAGTGAATACATGAGTTGCATTCCCTTGACAAAAAAAAAAAAGGTTTTAAATTCCGCTGCATCTGACCCTACAGTCGGAGTGCAATTCACTGGAAAGTTCAGAAATTGCCTTCGGTTGGTCGCGTGGCGGCTGACTGGCATCACGTCCTCGACATCCGCGTAGGGTGGGGTTCGGGATGTGACAATTTGGTTCAATGAAGAACCGGACCGGTTAGGGTTTCTAAACAGTGAACCAACTGGTTCAGACCGTAACTTTGATTATTTACATTTTGACCCCAAATGTTTTAGGAAATGTTACTGTGGCCCAAACAGGAAAATTAATTAAATATTAATTTTTACAATAATGCCCCTATCTCAAATATGGGTCAAACGAAGTCCAAATGATACAAATGAATAGTCAAAACTTATTATCTCGGACGTTCTGAGTCCAATGGTGGGGTCCATTTTACGAGACGGAACCCCGAAGGATAAAATACCGTAAAAGTGCAAAATGACCATTTTGCCCTTTTTAGTACAAAAGTCCAAATGGAATTCTGCGAAAGCCTAAACCGACTTCCTTCGGCATTCCGGACTCAATGGTAAAGTCTAAAATAGTATTTGAAACACTTATGATAGAAAGGCATAAAATTTGATGAATAGCATTTATTCTAAAACGTATTCACTGATATATAAGAAACTCCAAAGGCAAGGGTACACTCACGGATTTCTGAGATAGAATCACGATAGAGGTAAGTAAATTCCCTTTCTCTTCCATATGGTGTTTCCAAGCCAAGTTTATTCTCTTTACTGCCAAACTTGTACTCTTGAAAGTACCTCACGTTATTGTTATCCACAATGCGATATTGTTCTATCTTGTGGACATTGATTGACTGCTATGTCGTTGTTATCATGTGAACCATGCCTTGAAAGGCTTACTGCTATGTCTTTATTGTCTGCTATGTCCTTATTGTGAACCATGCCTTGAAAGGCTTACTGCTATGTCTTTACCGAATATATGATATTCCATTTTATACTTCTATGGAATAATGAATAATCATGATATGTTATGAATACGGGATTTGTGCTCAGTCACAATATCCATCCGATGCTTTCTGTATTAACTGAAGACCTAAGGGTCAAGTACATAAATGGACAGGTGGCAGGAATGAATTCTTCGAAGGCTTTCCACCGGCAATTGACTGGCATAAACATTGGCATTTTCATTGCATTCCCATTGGCATTTCATTTACATTTACATTGCCATTTTACCTGAGATCAGAGTAAATGCATCTCCTAAGAATTGGTATGATTACGTTATTGAATAACACTATTCCTTGTGACTTATCTTAAACTGAGAGGACACTCTTCATTGAATTGATTGTGATCGGTTTATCGTGGCAGTACTTCTTGTTGTTGTATTGTTGTTGAGAGATTCATGTTGATGGTGTATCCATTACTCCTAATTGAACAATGTGACTTATTATTCATTGGCCTTCATGGCAACTGTTCTCATTGGCTATTATAGCATCTCCTTTCCTTATGATTGGCTATCATAATCTTATTCATGGATTTGTATCTTGTCGATACCAGTGTCGGAGATCTGTTTTTACTTGCTGAGCTCTCGTAGCTCATTCTACCCCATTTACCCCCATTTCAGGTAATGACGCTGCAAGACCCCAGTAGGAGTCTGAGAGCGTAGGAGGACATTTTTGAGGAACTGTATCAGTCTATGTCTTAGTTCTCCCATGTATTCACCACCCTCGGGTGCTGGTTACGTTTGGTTCTTATTTTGTTTATGTAGAACCATATTATGTATTGTAAAGACTTCCGCTAACATTGTGTATTGAAAGACTTCTGCTGATGTACAATTACTGATAAGACTTCCGCTGTTATTGTTTGAGGATTTTTAGTACTTTGTATATTAGTACTATGATACAGGAATGGAAAAAGTAAGGACGGCCTTCGGGTCGGCCCCGCGACACGAGATCCGCATAGGGTGGGTTTCGGGTCGTGACAGTTAGTACTATGATACAGGAATGGAAAAAGTAGGGACAGCCTTCGGGTCGGCCCCACGACACGAGATCCGTATAGGGTGGCATTCGGGTCGTGACAGCTTGGTATCAGAGCTATAGGTTCGATTCTGAGTCATTGGAGATAGGACTAGAATTAGAATGGATAGACAAGACTGACGTTTTACCTTATACGAACATTGACTGTCATTTTATGTATTGACTTGTCATCTCATTGGTTATCTTTTACGGACATGGTTAACGTGAGGAATAATCCATTACTTATAGATCGTTTAGAACTAAAGTTAATAGATGTAACTAATATCCTTTATATAGATTTTATACGATCATTGATTATTCTCTCATTCATTGACTGGACATCTTATGGGTTCTCTTTACTAGTTATCTTACAGACATGATTATTTCAATAAATACATCGATAGTTATGAATTGCATAGATCACTTAGAGTTGGAGTCAATAGATAGAACAGAAGTCTCTATGATATAGATTCCATGTGAACATTGATTGTTATTCTATGCATTGACGGGTTGTCTTATAGACAAGGTTAACAAACAGGAATACCTCGATAGGTTATACTGACTCGGTTAGACCATGAACGAGTAGATCTATATAGAAATGCTTATCTAAACTTATTGTTTTCAGCAATGGGACATACCAAGAATGCTGAGACAGGAAGTGATCAATTAGACCGAATTGAATACCTTATGGAAGAGATTCTCAAATCTCTGCCTCGAGCCCAACCTCAACAGTCAACTACGTGTATCGAAGTGATAGCACCAGTAAAGATCACCACACGGGGTAAACAAGGAATCGCAAAGAGAAAAGTCAAACGTAGGGTGCCTAACCAAAAAGAAGTAACAATTAGACACTTAACTCCTATACAATGCCCTACCTACGAAAAATCTCACAAGGGGCAATGCCTTAGAAATACAAACACTTGTTATTACTATGAACAGGATGGACACTTCGCAAGGAATTGCCCTCAGAAAGCCAAGGCTACGACTAGTGCCACACCCACCTCACCAGTCTCTGTGGCATCAAGGAAAGATCAACCTTCTACACAGATAGCTAAAGGTACCCGTCCAGTTATTTATAACCTGTGTAGACACTTATGAAATCCTTACACACTCGGTTGTGTTATCATATAATTGCCAAACTGAATTTAGCAACTGAACACTTGGATGATTGATTTCTGATTTTATTATATCAGAGAAGTTATTATTGGAAAATGTTAAACAGAAAAGCAGGTGAACCTTAGGCCATTTATTGAACCATTTTATGGTTACCATGAGGATTATTGTTAGAAATATTAAACATAGAAAACATGAGATACAGATCAGGATCACATGTATTCTCAATGATTGACCTATACTTGAAAGTTGGGTTTAATGATATAGAATAAATGACATGTAGAAAACCTTGATGATTGTTTTATCTTATAGAAACATGTACTTGATGTTTATTAAATGATTGTTCCATATTGAGGGAGACATTCAGAATCAAATTGCTATATCTAGCTTATAGACTTGATATTTATGATTTGATGGTCGTTCTGTGTTACGATAGTTATTGAAAATTGAATTTCTATTTACGGATTATGCACTTGATGTTTACGAATTAAATGATTGTTCTATACTGTGAAAATTTGTGAGAGCTGGAATTATGTTCCATAATAAACAAAGGAAACAATTAGTGCACATTGAAGGATAAAATGTAACATAGATTTGGGAATATGACGCTTTAAAAAGCAGTGAGGTTGACAGTAATATTGACATAGAATAGAAGTACACTGGAAAAGTAGTGGAGTTAACAATAACATCTAGTCAGAGTAAATCCTGATACGATGAATAGACTCGTATGTGAATACTGACCATTGATCTTTTATAGTGAACTGGGAGATGATTAGGCTACTGTACCAGTAGTCACAGGTATTTATAGTTGTTTACAAAATGCTCAATATTCTTAAGATGATTGCTCTACATACTGATTTATAACTTCAACATTTACTGCTAGTTGAACATAGAGACAACACTCTTAAGTTATATATTAACTGTTCAAGTTCCACAAGGAGAATGATTGATGATAAATGTTATACATGAAACAAGTGGAGTACGTGATATAGATGTATAAGTATTAGATTGACATATTACATCTTATAGAATTTGAAGGGCATTGATGAGTTGAGTGATTTCATGATAGAAATGTAAAGATTTGTAAATCTTTAAAACGAATTACATAATGTTATAAGATATGTATATTTACTTGGTAAATGAGATTAAATTAATGGAGACTCTTGAAAGAGTCATTATCACTGAAAGCTATACATGGAAATGATATATACCCTAGGTATATTAGTAGACTGAATGAATAAAATTTTAAATGCCACATTTAGGAAATTTTATAAATTTTGTTCATTAAGTGATCTCTTAAATTTACAGAAACCGCTGAGAACCATGGAAAGGAATTGAGATTCACGTGAGGATTTCGAGGTACGCCCAGAAATTATAGAAAGAATCTTACAATAAATTGATGTGACAGTAAAACTTGATTTGATGTGACAGTAAAACTTGATTCTCAGCAAATATGAAACGCCTAACTCAGTTAGACCATGATGTTAGAAGAACCACGGAAATCAGGAGAACCACTGGAGTTAGAATCGTTAAGTTTGCGGACAAACTTATTTTTAAGGAGGTAAGAATGTGATATCCCGACCCGGGATACGACACATATACCGAGGCAAGTTGATTGAATAAGTGTAACATAGTCTGTTTAGAGCTCTATATTATTTTATCATATGTACAGTGTCGGGTAGTACCCGAGCAACTCAGAACCTTACCTCGAAAAGTGTGCATGCGTGCAACCCATGCATGCATACATACGTACACATGCATAGTTCACGAAATATTAATGTATGTATACGCGACTAAAAATACAATTATACGTATTTATATGATTATAAATACATGTATAAGAATATGTATTTGATGTGTGTATTATATATATATATATGTAATATACATGTATTTATGTATATATGTATATGTGTAATAATATAAAAGGAAATATCAAGAAAAGACAAAGGAAAAAGGAAAGAGGGCTGCTGATCAGTGAGTATGTCACTGTGTATATGTGTGTGTATCATTGTGTGATATACATGGAGGTGTGTGTTTTGAGTGAACAACCGACAGTGGGAAGGATATTTATATCCTCTCTCATATGTGCTGTAATATATATAGTATATATATGTAACACCCCGACCCTGATTAAGTAATGATTAGTTACTAATCATTTATCTGAACCAAACATAAAGAATAATTAAGAAGCTAACCTAAATAGGAAATAGCCAGAAGAAACCGCGTTGAAAAATAAGCAACGGAAAAGAAGATATTTGGAAAATAGCTGAAATAATTAAATGCGCCAACCAAACAGGGCCTAAGCCCGAAATATGGAAAAAGGACCAAAAATTGTGGCCAAGAGGATTTGATCCCTTGACCAAACTAGGTAGAATTTGGGTTACCAAAAAATTACCAACTAGGCTAGGAACCTCTTTGTGAACATATGTGCAAAGATATGTATTTAAGTACCATTCTGATGTGGCCACCTCCCAAGTGACCAATCACCAAGCATGCAACACATCAGCATGCATCACTCCTATGCCCCCATAGATCATCATGTGCCTATACACCCATGATTGCATCTCCCCCCAACCAAGTTGCATGCAAATCCATCATGCACTTGGGGGGAAGAAACACTAAAGACAATCTGATTTTTATTTACATAATCTCCATATATGCATTGGAGGGAAAAACAGATCTGCAAAAATGATCCTGTATACTGATTTTTAGAGAGAGAAAGTGGGTTAGAGAGAGGAAGTTAAGAGAGATAGCTTGAAGGTGGGGCTTGGCCATTGAAGGAGAATTAGAAGGGAGCTAAGGACTGGGAGTGCACGAAGGGATCAAGACCAATTGTTGAAGGTCCTGCTTGAAGCACAAACCAGTGAGGAGACCACTGTTTGAAGGTAAGCCATCCAAAACTTTGAATTTCTCTTGGGGAGATTTCGGTTTCTGTTTTGCTGTTTGGGAATTTTTATTGCATGTAACACGTCTAGACCATAAAATCTGGATCGATTTGGAACCTTTTGGACCAACAGAACTGCCCCGAACCACAAACCAGTAGCAAACCGCCATGAACGGACCTTAGAAAACCCAGGTCTGAATCAACTTGCACAAAACCTAAACTGGGTCATCTAGCCTTAAACTAGACCTCATTAGGGTTCTTAAACCACTAACCCGCGACCTCGAAACCTAAGGAATGACCCCTAAGAACTTAGTTGCAGGTTTTGGCCGTTTAACCCAGTTCTTGTTTTAGACCTGTAAACTGATTTGTAAGAATGGAAATCAAAGCCCCATGTTATAAGAGAAACGTAGCACCAAACCACGTTAAAAATGGTTGAGAAATAGAGGTTATTGCTGAATTATCCAGTTCGGCTACCATGACTTAAACCGAGCAACTAGGTTAGTTTTAAAGTTCTAAATGGATGCCAAGATGAACCTTGAGATGTCAGGAACAATCTCAGTTGAAAACAGTAGCTATTGATCCAGCCAAAAATCACGAAATTAAAAGAAAAGAAGTGCAGAAAACTAAGGTTTAACAGGGGAGTATTGAAGAAGACGACGAGTCGACTCGTCGTTATGAATCGAGTACGTGAGCTAACTCGGCCACGTGTCAAACAACGGGAGGACCACCATTTAAGTTGAACGGTGCCGTTTTGGATTAGGTTAAAACGGTCCAAAGACTAAACTGAACCGATCGGTTCAATGCTGAAATAAACCGGTTTAGGGTTTTTAACCTGAAACCCTCCGGTCCAGTGAGTAATTAAATGAAAATAAAACCGAAATTCTGTTTAATTACAAAATGACCCCAACAGTTTTAGGAAATTCAACTCTGGCCCAGATTCTGGAATTTTATTCCATTCATACCCCTGATAAATTAATAAATAATAAATTAAATTATTTAATTAATTTATTAATTAAATAAAAATGACCAAATTACCCCTAGGTCATAAATAAGTCAAACGGAGTCCGAATAAAGTAAACGAATAGTGAATTTTGACTACTTTGGACGTTTCGGACTCAATGGTGTGGTCCATTTTACGAGACGAGGCTTCAAAAATTACGATACGTTAAAGTACAAATTACCAAATTGCCCCTAATGTAGTCGATGCCCAAATAAGACAAGTTATTAGTGTAATCTTATTTTCTTGGGCCTTCTGAGATCAACGGTGAGGTCCGATTCACGAGACGGGACTCCGAAAAATATGACGCACGAAATGACCAAACTACCCCTAAGGTACCCGAAGCCCAAATGAAACTAAAAGATAGTCTATTTTGACTATGTCGGACATTCCAAACCCAACGGTGAAGTCCATAACGCCAAAATAGGTACTGAAAATTTAGTCACGTATAAAATAAAACTCATCAAGTCACCACGAGTTGACTAGTAAGACCAATCCTAGGAAGTTAGGATACGTCAGGCCTAAAATTAAATGAAAGAGCATCAATAGGTAACGATTTAAGGTAAATGTGAAGTTAACAAGTTCTTTATAATTTTCTTAGGAAATACAAAGGAAAGGGAAAAGCCCACCAGTAGTGCAAACCCGGGGAATCAAGGTGAGTAACCTCACATTTGAAGTGGAGATTTAATTCCACGGATTTGAATGATGTTTTAAATATCAAATTCTGTCTTTACACAATTCCGTTTTAAATATTCTGTTATGACATGCTTCCTGAATAATTTACTACTGTTCTTTGAGATATACTTCTGCATGTCTAAAATTTCGATTTCAAATGTTATTATATATCCTGAATTTACATGTTTCACGTATTTCGATACCCTATCATGAGATTATGAACTGTATGTTTTGAATGCTTTTAAATGCATCCACACGAAGGAATTATGGGTTAAATGCTTTTAAATGCAAGATAAATTGTGCATAAGCACCACGGATTTCTATCGGGTTTCTTAGGAACCCAACTACGATACGAATAAATGCCAGGTAGTAGGATCTAATCCCCCAGGCATATGAGATATCTCCACGAAAAGTAAAATGGGAATCTGGTTCGAAACGAATTCTGTTAATGAAAGTGATAAGGTGTGTGTTGAAAATGGAAGCAGGCTTTTTCCTCATTTTCACCATGCATATTTACATGATTTGAAATTCATATACTTTATTTCGAAAGTACAAGTTAGCTTGAATACTGTAATGTTTCAAAGCCATTGTTTAAAGAATGCATGTACTCTATGTTCCAAGTATACGAGCAATTGGTAGTGAGTGTTTTACAAAATTCTCACGTGCGAAACCACTACCAATTGAAACCCATGACAGATGTTAGAATTACTCACTGGGCTTTTCGAAGCTCACCCCATTCCCTAACATTTTTCAGGTGATGACGATGGGTGGACCCTTGCCCAATTTGGGGAGAAATGATAGGCAGCTCCATTAGGATTCTGGAGATATTTTTGGGAAGTATTAGGGCCTATGGTTGGTCGAATTTTGATGTCGTACTTTGGAGACAATTATGTATTTAAGCCCAAGAGGCAACCACATATGTACTTAAGCCCTTGAGGCATGCGAATATGTATCATGTATAAGACTTTAATTTTTAGTATGCTCTGATGTGATTATTCATGTGTACCGCTATGAAGAGCGACAGTACCGGACGGCTGTGCGAAAGTTTTTTTAAAAGATTTAAAAAAGAAAAGGGTTTTCACGCTTCCGCAAATCAAGGCCGCACCGCTATTCGATACCGTCGCCCATGTTTTGCCTTGCCCTCAGGCTCCCGGGCCTGAAGGCGGCGGTTGCGATCCGAGATCCGCACAGGGTGGGTTTCGGGTCGTGACAATATATATATATAATCTCAACCAAAGAGTCAAAGAAAGGGGCTGGTAGAGAGAGAAAGTAGAGAGAGAAAGTGAGGCGGTTGGAGTGTGCTTATATATATATCGTATACATCTGAGGGGTGTTGGAAAGAAAAATAGAAAAGAAAGAAATCAAAGGAGGAAGCCGAGAGTGGATTGGCGTGGAACCAGAGAAAAGAGAGGAGAATTCGCGACCAACAGGTGAGTAAGACTTGAAATTATCATTTCTATTTTATTAGTGTAATGCTTGATATGATAGTAGGAACATATAGTAGAGTTTAAAAGAAAATAAATGAAAGAAAAATGATAAGAAATGGTTGAAAAATGAATAAGAAAACCGGAGTTGTAGGTTTATGCAATGAATTCGGGTTAGTGGATTTTATGCTAAAAACTTAGTTTAAAATGCATGGGATTGATCCCATGAAATGCAGAAATTTAATAGAATGAAAAAGGGGTCGAAACAGTTGAGAACCATGTGTAAAAATGATAAAAACCAGCTCACCGGAAAATCGGCCGGAGCTATTAACCTCCATATTCGAGAAGATTGGGAAGGTTTTGAGGGAAATAGAGGATAGGAATGAGGTCGTCGGGAAGAAAGGAAGAGATTGGCATTGAAAATGGGAGAGAAAACTGATCGGGACAGGTTGCCGTCATCGGAGATGGTGACGGAACCCTACTGTTTTCCTACCAGAGTGATGAAGGGGGTGACCGGATTATCGTGGGTCTATTCGGGTTAAAAGGAAACGGATCCGAGTTGGATCCGGGTCGGGACCCGACCGAAAATAAATGATTAAGTGATACTGTGTCGTTTTGGGTTTTTAATTTAAATGGATTTGGGCCTATTTGGTTGCAGGGATAATAAATAGAATTGGGTTTGGGGTTATCCAAACCATGGATAGGATAGGGACTGGGTTTATTGTAATCCGGTTCTGTGAATTGAACTGAACCATTTGGTTCAGTGAAGAACTGGACCGGTTAGGGTTTCTAAACAGTGAACCAACTGGTTCAGACCGCAACTTTGATTATTTACATTTTGACCCCAAATGTTTTAGGAAATGTTACTGTGGCCCAGACAGGAAAATTAATTAAATATTAATTTTTACAATAATGCCCCTATCTCAAATATGGGTCAAACGAAGTCCAAACGATACAAATGAATAGTCAAAACTTATTATCTCGGACGTTCTGAGTCCAATGGTGGGATCCATTTTACGAGACGGAACCCCAAAGGATAAAATACTGTAAAAGTGCAAAATGACCATTTTGCCCTTTTTAGTACAAAAGTCCAAATGGAATTCTGCGAAAGCCTAAACCGACTTTCTTCGGCATTCTGGACTCAATGGTAAAGTCTAAAATAGTATTTGAAATACTTATGATAGAAAGGCATAAAATTTGATGAATAGCATTTATTCTAAAACGTATTCACTGATATATAGGAAACTCCAAAGGCAAGGGTACACTCACGGATTTCTGAGATAGAATCACGATAGAGGTAAGTAAATTCCCTTTCTCTTCCATATGGTGTTTCCAAGCCAAGTTTATTCTCTTTACTGCCAAACTTGTACTCTTGAAAGTACCTCACGTTATTGTTATCCACAATGCGATAGTGTTCTATCTTGTGGACATTGATTGACTGCTATGTCGTTGTTATCATGTGAACCATGCCTTGGAAGGCTTACTGCTATGTCTTTATTGTCTGCTATGTCCTTATTGTGAACCATGCCTTGAAAGGCTTACTGCTATGTCTTTACTGAATATATGATATTCCATTTTATACTTCTATGGAATAATAAATAATCATGATATGTTATGAATACGGGATTTGTGCTCAGTCACAATATCCATCCGATGCTTTCTGTATTAACTGGAGACCTAAGGGTCAAGTACATAAATGGACAGGTGGCAGGAATGAATTCTTCGAAGGCTTTCCACCGGCAATTGACTGGCATAAACATTGGCATTTTCATTACATTCCCATTGGCATTTCATTTACATTTACATTGGCATTTTACCTGAGAACAGAGTAAATGCATCTCCTAAGAATTGGTATGATTACATTATTGAATAACACTATTCCTTGTGACTTATCTTAAACTGAGAGGACACTCTTCATTGAATTGATTGTGATCGGTTTATTGTGGCAGTACTTCTTGTTGTTGTATTGTTGTTGAGAGATTCATGTTGATGGTGTATCCATTACTCCTAATTGAACAATGTGACTTATTATTCATTGGCCTTCATGGCAACTGTTCTCATTGGCTATTATAGCATCTCCTTTCCTTATGACTGGCTATCATAATCTTATTCATGGATTTGTATCTTATCGATACCAGTGTCGGAGATCTGTTTTTACTTGCTGAGCTCTCGTAGCTCATTCCACCCCATTTACCCCCCATTTCAGGTAATGACGCTGCAAGACCCTAGTAGGAGTCTGAGAGCGTAGGAGGACATTTTTGAGGAACTGTATCAGTCTATGTCTTAGTTCTCCCATGTATTCACCACCCTCGGGTGCTGGTTACGTTTGGTTCTTATTTTGTTTATGTAGAACCATATTATGTATTGTAAAGACTTCCGCTAACATTGTGTATTGAAAGACTTCCGCTGATGTACTATTACTGATAAGACTTCCGCTGTTATTGTTTGAGGATTTTTAGTACTTTGCATATTAGTACTTTGCATATTAGTACTATGATACAGGAATGGAAAAAGTAGGGATGGCCTTCGGGTCGGCCCCGCGACACGAGATCCGCATAGGGTGGGTTTCGGGTCGTGATAGTTAGTACTATGATACAGGAATGGAAAAAGTAGGGACGGCCTTCGGGTCGGCCCCACGACACGAGATCCGCATAGGGTGGGTTTCGGGTCGTGACAGAACCTGACTTTAAGCCAAATTTATTGAGATGCCATCAATTAAGATTTTAAGGAATAAAATATAAAATACGGTGACATATATCAAAAATATATACGACCACAGTATGTATACATTCAAGATATCATACATGAAGCTGGGAAATGCATAATGAAAATATATAATATAGATAGTTGCAATAGTCGACATATGTATATATGGTTCTATATATCTGAAGGTAGAAAACTATATCAAGACTCAATCTATATATATACATATATATATATATATATTTATTATATATATATATATATTCTATAATATTATAAGCTAGAAGCTTTTAAGAGGAATCTGCTGGAGGCAAATGAGACGCAGCCATGTTTGGCACAAGAGAAGCTGAGATATATACATATATATATATATATATATATACGTCAAAAAATTCTTGAAGAAGCTGGAACAATTGACAAAAAGGGGCAGAATTCATGAAGATTCTAGCTCCAGCCAAATCAGTGACAAAAGAAAGGAAAAATCTGGAAACAATCTAAAAGATGGTATGCATAGTTATATATATATATATATATATATATATATATTTCAATTTGCAGCAAAAAGAGTTGCTGTATAAAAGAGAGAGAGAGAGAGAGAGAGAGAGAGAGAGAGAGAGAGAAAGAGAGACAACCATGGACGAAGAGAGGGGAGCTTTCAAAATTGGGTAAGTGGCCAAGGTAAATACTCAGCTACCTTCTCTTTGGTTTTACAATAATTAGAAGCCAAAATTTAGTAAGAAGAACAAAAGGAAACCTTAGAAAACTGCTTTTGTAACTCACTGTAACTTACTGCCAAACTGAGAAAATATTTGAATGTAACTAAACCTATTTTTGTGAATCAAATAAGGTAGAGAATAGTGTTAGGAATCCAAAAAAATTAGAATTAAGAAAAATAGAGCAAAAATGAACATTTTAGGGCCCATCGGAGCATGGCTGGAAAGTAAATGAGTGCCGAAAAACTGTGAATGCTGAGCTTCCAAATGATCCCAAATGATTCCATAAAGTCTGAGGAGTAAATCAGTGTAAAAATTTGGGAAAACCGACGTGAAAATAGGGAGAAACAGTGAGAAAATACTTGCAGCTTCGGCGACCGGTGCCGAAAAAGACGCCAGCACAAGAGCCAGAATGTCGTGGTAAAGAACGGATCATTTTTAAACTGTTGGGCCGGACCAAGGTTGGGTTAGGTCGGGTCCCAACCGAACGCAAATATGATTTACTAAAACTATGTTGTTTTAAACCTGTATGTGATATCCCGACCCGGGATACGACACGTATACCGAGACAAGTTGATTGAATAGTATAATATGGGCTATTTAGAGCTCTAAATTATTTTATTGTATGTACAAAATAGTATCAGTAATATAGCCAATGTCGGGTAGTACCCGAGCAACTCAGAACCTTACCCCAAAAAACGTGCATGCATGCAACCCATGCATGCATACGTACGTACACATGCATACTTCCCGAAATATTAGTGTATGTGTACGTGACTAAAAATACAATTATATGTATTTATATGGTTATAAATACATGTATAAAAGATATGTATTTTATATGTATATATGTGTATAATATAATGTATTATGTATATAAATGCAAGAATTCAATTAAGATAAAGAAAAGGGAAAGGAAGCTTCCAACCAAAAATATCAGTGTGTGCATCACTGTGTGTGTGTGTGTGCATCACTGTGTGTTTGTGTGTGTTGGGAAACCACACCAACCGACTTGGTGAGGTGGTGTATGTGTATATGTAATATATGTGTATATATATATATTGGAGGGTACGTGGATGGCTACAGGTGAAGGGGGCGGTTCTCTGCAGTCAAGGATGACTGCAAGAGAGAGAGAGTGATAAGGTAGAGAGAGAAGAGGCGGTGGGTGAATGTCTCTACATATATGTATACGGTTTGTGAGTTGAGAGGTTAGAAAAGAAAAGGAAGGGCAAGGAACTGAAGGGGAGAAGAAGAGAGAAAGATTGAAGCAGAAACAGAGAGATTTGGGAGGGTCACAGTGAGCTGAAATCCGAAACCCAAGTAAATGATTTAAGTTCTGTTTTTACAATTTAGAGCATGAAGCTTAGATATAATTGTAGGGTCTAAATCAGCATGAAAAATGTAACTTATTGCAAAAATAATGATAGAAAATGGTTTAGAAACCAAAGAGAAAAACGGAGTTGCAGGTCTGATAGATAATCTGGGTTCCATGAAATTTATGTGTAAAACTTGGTTTTTATAATGAGGAACTGATCCTCTATTACACAGGAAACATCTAGGATAAAAATCGAGTAAAAAACTTAACAGTCACGAAATAGAGAAGGAAGGTTCGGCCGGAGAACCGGCCGGAGGTGAATAATTCACTATTTGTGAAGATGGGGAGAGTCTTGGGGCATGCTGAGGCTAGGATTGAGATCCTTGAAGGGAAAGGAATGAAACTGCATTGAAAACGGGTTTAAAAATGAACAAAATGAGGTCACCATCACTGGAGAAGGTGACGGAACCCTAATGTTCTCTCACCGGAGCTTCGGGGGAGACGACCGGAAAGTCGTGTGTCTATTCGGGTTAAGACGAAACGGGTCCGGGTTTGGATCGGGTCGGGACCCGACCGGACATAAATGGTTAAGTGATACTGTGTCGTTTTGGGTTTTTAATTTAAATGGATTTGGGCTGTTTGGTTGCAGGGATAATAAATAGGAAATGGGTTGGGGTTATCCAAACCGAGGATAGGGATAGGGAAACAGGGTTATTGAAATCCGATTTTTAAACTAAAGTGAACCGTTTGGTGCAGAGGAAGGGTGGACCGGTTTAGGGTTTCTGGTCTTGAACCACCTGGTTCAGACCGTAGCTTTAGGAAATTGTGAACCGGCCCCAAATGTTTTAGGAAATTGTACTATGGCCCAAACAGAAAATTAATTAAATATTAATTTTTACAATAATGCCCTATCTCAAATATAGGTCAAACGAAGTCCAAACGATACAAATAAATAGTCAAAACCTATTATCTCGGATGTTCTGAGTCCAATGGTGGGGTCCATTTTATGAGACAGAACCCCGAAGGATAAGATACCGTAAAAGTGCAAAATGACCATTTTGCCATTTTTAGTACGAAAGTCCAAATGGAATTCCGCGAAAGCCTAAACTGACTTTTTCGGCATTCCAGACTCAATGATAAAGTCTAAATTAGTATTTGAAATACTTATGATAGAAAGGCATAAAATTTGATGAATAGCATTTATTCTAAAACGTATTCACTGATATATAGGAAACTCGAAAGGCAAAGGTACACTCAGGGATTTCTGAGATAGAATCACGATAGAGGTAAGTGGATCACTTTCTCTTCCATGTGGTGTTTCTAAAGCCAAGTTTATTCGTTACTGCCAAACTTGTACTCTTGAAAGTACTTCATGTTATTGCTATCCACAGTATGATATTGTTCTATCTTGTGGACATTGATTGACTATTGTACTATTGTTATCATATGGAACCGTGCCTTGAAAGGCTTACTGTTATGCTTTACTGTATATATGATATTCCATTTTCATACTCCTTATGGAATCACAAATGATCATGCTATGTTTATAAATGCTGGAATTGTGCTCAGTCACAATATCCATCCGATGCTTCTGTGACGAACTAGTCCATGAACGGACGTATGGCAAAAGATGTGAGTTTAACTGAGAGGTATGCCGGGCCTCGAATTACGAAGAGGGGCTGCCATTCCCTACTACAGATTATAAGCATCTCCATTGGATTATTGTTATGGATATATTATTGAATGGTTACTGTTTCTTATGGACTACTGTTTCTTATGGATTATCTTACGTTGTTCATTGGTTTGATTGTAACCGTTTTATTGTGGCAGTACTATTATTGTGACAGGTTATTGTTGAGAAATCCTTATCACTACTTATTCATTACTCCTGATTGTATATTGTGCCCCATGATTTATTGGCCATCATGGCAACTGTTCTCATTGGCTATCACAGCATCTTGCTTCTTATGATTGGCTATCATATTTTTATTCATGGATTTGTATCTTATCGATACCAGTGTCAGAGATCTGGTTTACTTGCTGAGCTTCATAGCTCATTCCACCCCACTTACCCCCCATTTCAGGTGATGACGCTGCGAGACCCCAGTAGGAGTCTGAGAGCGTAGGGGGACATTTTGAAGTACTGTATCAGTCTATGATAGTTCTCCCATGTATTCACCACCCCCGGGTGCTGGTTACGTTTAGTTCTCATTTTGTTTTATGTAGAACTAAGTCATGTATTTAATAGACTTCCGCTGTGTAATTTATTTAAAAAGACTTCCGCTGGATTACTGTAATTGATAAAGACTTCCGCTGTTCATTGTTTAAAATTTTTAGTACATTTGCATATTAGTACTATGATACAGGAATGGAA
This sequence comes from Nyssa sinensis, assembly GCA_008638375.1. NCBI lineage: Eukaryota > Viridiplantae > Streptophyta > Magnoliopsida > Cornales > Nyssaceae > Nyssa > Nyssa sinensis. The sequence continues at coordinate 28,878,815 of CM018046.1, forward strand.
AAAGTAGGGACGGCCTTCGGGTCGGCCCTGCGACACGAGATCCGCTTAGGGTGGGTTTCGGGTCGTGACACTGTACTTAAATTGACTCCAACCTGTTTGGTTACTCAAATCAGAAATTGAAATCAGAAATTAGATAACCCAATTATGGATAAGGCGTACAACAGGGTTATTGTATTCCGGTTCACTGGTTAAGGTGGACCGGCTAGTTCACAATGCTTCTGGTCCGGTTAAGGGTTAAAAACTAAGAACCCTTTGGTTCACTGATTAAATTAAAATAAGAAAACTAAAACTACTCTAAATTGTAGTGTGGCCCCAATATTTTGAATAATCCTGTTCTGGCCCAGCCTTTGAGAAAGTAATTCAAATATACCCCAGGAAAATAATTTGATAATTAAATAATTACTTAAATTATTTTATAAATAGGGTAAAATGATCATTTTACCCCTAGGGCATAAATAAAGCAAATGAAATCCAAACTAAGATTCGGAAAAGGCTATATTAAGAGTTTTGGATGATCCAGACACAATGAAAATGTCAGATTAGACATTCAGGGACTCCAAGGTGGTCCCACCATGTCACGCCCCAAATTTCCAAAACCCGAGGAGTGAATAAAGGAATACTCAGAGACACATCTACAAAAGCTTCGTATAGGAATCCACAAAGAAATGTGGAAATGAAGTAAAAGAATTAATAAATGAAAATTAAATAAATTTGGTTGATTACTCATCTATTTTCCCATGTTCCCAAAAATAAAAATAAAAATTCGTTAACTAGACTCACCCAAGATAAGTCCCAAATGGTAGTCAAATATTTCCCCAACTAGTGGCAAAAATTAGTCTAAATCATGTTCAAGTGTAACCTTCAAGATAGCCCCAAAATGTCTCTAAATATGCCTAGGAACAATGGCCCAAATGAGTCCCAAAATGCCTTAAGACTTAAGCCAAAAATAGGTCAAAATTCCTACCTAAAGTGGTCCAAGTAAATGGCCAAACATGTCCTTAAAATATGGCTAAAATGTATCCCAAAAGGTGCCTAAGATGACTTCGTATAATGGCCAAAAGTGGCCTAAAAAGGGCTCCATAAGGTGGTGTCAAACATGGAATCAAATGGCCTTGAAGTGGCCTTGAAAAGTGAGTCATGGCATGCCTATGTTGTCACACCCCAAATTTTCATAAAACTGAAGTGGACTTATTAAATAGAAAAATAAATAAATAAATTTAAAATATCCTTTAATTCTTAGCAAAAAAATTTATTACTCCATACTCTAAGGTAATTAACCAACATTAGAAAAAAAAAAATTGAGAATCATTTGAATCCATTCTGAAAAATTTGTTTAGGCCTTTATACCTTTCGTGGTCAATTTCACCCAAACATATTTGGAGTCTTAAAGTGCAAATATTATTAAACAAAAGTACTCATCGAGACAATCAATTAGACTTTTGAATCACTCAATTCAGATTTGAAATGAATTTATATGAAAACCGAAAAATTTCAAATATTTTTTTTTTTTTTTTTGCATGAACAATATTTCAAGCAAACCAATAGCTTAAAGTGAATAGTAACATTGAAAGTTACTGTTCACTTGGAGCAAAAATTCAGCTTCAAAAAAAATGTTACGCCTAACCCTCTAACTCAGATTGACTTTTCTCTCAAACTACAGATCCAAATGTAATGAAATCTATGCCAACATCGTCCTTATTGAGTCTAGCTTCTATACCATTTTGAATCACTCAAAAACTCTATGTAGAACTCAAGTTATGACGAAAACACTATCCATAGGTCAGATTTTGCACACTTGAAGCAAAATCAATATAACTTTCTCATTTTAAAAACTTTCAAAGCCGTGATATATAAAAAGAAAGATAAGAGATAGACCTATCTAGAAATGTAAGACACTTTAATTATTTCAAAAAGATCAAAAAGTTATAGTCACACGAAGTGGGCAGATCTGTAGAAATAATTCTACAGAATCGAAATTAAGGCATGTTGTATACCATTTGACATTCCTTTTAATTCTTCAAGCTATTTAATACCAACTTTTTAGCACCTTTCTCCCCTATTTAAATGATGTTTTACGCACTTAATTCCCCCCTTAATTCTACAAATTTTTTTAGCATAACCTCCTTTGTTTTCTAAGCATTTTCTACCTAATATCTTGTAATCTTTCATACATATAAGCATGTCACAACCCACCCTCACTCGGTGGCCACAATATATGGAAATTAAACATACATCATTTTAATATACAATCCACCATATGTATTTATGTACTTGAACTTTCAATGTTACAAACTTCATGTTCATCACGAATATAAGGTCTTGTCTATTGTTTTCATAACATGCAAAATTTCTGCCAGTTCATTTCATATGGCTTAGGGCTTGTGCCCTTATACAACTCAAAATACGCCCCAAGGGCCAAATATCCTCCGTGGCCCATTTCTCCTCCACTCTTCAAGACTTCATCAAGTCTCAAGTATCGGGAGCCTCATTTGTAATATGATATCCCACGAGGGGTCAGCTCAACTGCTGGTTTGACATGATGCTAATCCAAGGAACAAAGTTAAGGCATGGCATGTGCAAGTGTACATTTATGAACTACATGCCTTCTCAGTTCATCATTTCAATGCAATAGTAATGTGCATGACACATACATGCAACTCTATGCCCACCCATGTCTCGCTTCACGGTTCTTCCCCGTTGGCATGCAAGTACCAATTTATTCTCGCTTCACGGTCCGGACCTCGTTGGCTTGCGAGTACCAATGGCCAATTTTGGGTTTTTCACCGCAGGATCTGTACCTTCATAATGCATAGCACCAAAATGCTCAACTCACACCATGTTTCAAAGGATTCATACTATGCCAACATGCCTTGATTTTCTATGCAATTCCAATGAAGCATTTCATCAAACACTTGGAGCATAGTTTAAATAATGCAATATACTTAAAGCATCCATAACATTTGAATCCCAAAACTTTGTCTACATGAACCTAGCATGTAATCAAATCAATTTCATATATAAACATATTACATATTCACAACCTTAACAATTTCTAAAGGATCACAAAATACATAAAGTACCAATACATGGAATAAATCATAACTCACCAACCATAAGAGTTTCTCTACGTGAACATAAGCTAGGATACAATGAATTAAACACATAATCATGTTCCGTGTTCATCACATCAATAAATTCCTAAAGAACACTCAAGTACACAAACTACCAACTCTGAATTTTCAAAGCAACTATATACTAAATGACTTTCTAACATCAAGTAAGAACATATATCATACAATCAACTCATACAAATGCAAATAAACTCAACTCTATTCCCTACTTAGCAAAATATCATACCTAAATGGGTTTTTCTCAACCCTAGGGAGTTTTGTTTGCTGTGCAGTTGAACCAATTGGTGAGAATGTAGCCCTTGACGTGGAGAACAACTTCCTAGAAGGAAGTCTTGCGAAAATCCAAGCCTAAAGATGAGTTTTGGAAGCTTGAAGGTTGAAAAACCCTAGGTTTCTTTCTCCCTCTCCTCCATGAACGAGCTGTAGCTCTTTCTTAGAAAATTTATGTGTTTTTCTTACACTAAGGGGTCTATTTATAATAAAGGGGCAAAGTGACAAAAAGATTATTTTGCCCTTAATGAATTTGGGACCCCGTTACACTGCAACCCGTCCCGAAACGCCTTAATTTGACATTCTACTTTAGTCAAAGTTCTTAAAATTATTTTAAATGAAAATTTTTCAAAACATTTACTTTCGCTTGTGGCCGGGTTTGGCCGGGTCCACTCGGGATGGCCTTTTATAGTCCATTTTTGAAAATGTCTTCGAATAGGCTCAAATTTCTACATGAGGTTTATTTCAACATTCTAAGCATATTTCTCTTCTATAGCATAATCAAAATATGCCCCTAAATATGACTTATATGTAAATGTGCACGTATAGCGCCCTACTAGCAAACGGTGCATGAATAGTGTCCTACCGGCAAAACGAAAAATTTACCCTCATTTTCTAGGTCTCTACACATGGCATGGCCAAGGCACAAAGTGTAGGGTTGTAGCAGCAGCAGGTGCGCAGCAAGGCAGTAAGCTAGGCATGGCATGCATGGGAACGCCGCGCACGCGGGGGCTCGTAGGGCTGTGGGCTGGGACAGGTCTGGGCGATTCACTGTAACGACAGAGACTGATTTTTCTATTTTCCTCCAGCTTTACTGTAGCTACTACAACCTGATTTTTCCCAGTTCTGAATTTTTTTTTCAAAGTTTTGCGAGTTTGTTTTCCCTATTTTTGGCCCATTTCCTCAAGACTTTTAACCTCCCCTTTTAGGCATTTTTCTCACCTATTTAAATGGTGTTTTACACACTTAATTTCCCCCTTAATTTCTCAAAATTTTTGACATAACATCCGTTATTTTTTAAGCATTTTTTCACCTAATATTTTGTAACCGTTCATATATATAAACACATCACAATCCATCCTCACTTGATGGGCACAATTCATGAAAATTAAACATACATTCATTTCGTTCAACATATATACATGTAAGGCACATTAAATAAATATATCCTACATGTCATTTGGGCTTAAGCCCTTACATTACAAATTGGCCCAAGGCCTATAGTTCACCATTCTTCCAAGTTAAAACATAAGTCTTTTGGGCTTATGCCCATACTTACAAAATATGCTCCAAGGGCCAAATATCCTTCCAAGTTCTTTTCCCCCCTTCCTTCAAGGCTTCATCAAGTCTTAAGTACCGGGAGCCTCATTTGTAATATGATATGCCACGAGGAGTCAGCTTAACCGCTGATATAACACATTGCTAATGCAAGGAACAAGGTTAAGGCATGGCATGTGCAAGTGTACATTCACAAGCTAATATCCCCTCAATTCAGTGATGCAATGCAATGACAATATGCATGACACACACATACAAACTCTATGCCCACCCATGCCTCGCTTCACGGTTCGCCCCCGTCAGCCTACGAGTACTATCATTGGCCAAATTTTGGGTTTTTCACTATAGGATCTACACCCTCATAATGCATAGCACCAAGTGCTCAACCTACACCATGTTTCCAAAGATTCAAGTACGTCAAGATGCCTTGATTTTTTTCAATGCAAATTCTATGAGACATTTCATCGAACACATGGTGTATAACTTAAATTATGCCTCATTCATAAAGTAAAACATAACTTCAAACTCACAAAACTTTTTCTACATAAATATAAGTCACAATACAGTGAATTAAACATATGATCAAGTTTCATGTTCATTACTTTGACAATTTCTCAAAGAAAATAAAATTACACAAACTACCAACTCTAGGTTTTCAAAGCAACTATTATGCACTAAGGGACTTTCAAATATCAAGTAAGCACATACACCATACAATCAATTCATATAGTTGCAAATAAACTCAACTTTATTCCCTACTTAGCAAATTATCATACCTAAAAGGATTTTTCTCAACCCTAGGGAGTTGTGTTCACTGTGTAGCTGAACCGATTAGTGAGAATGTAGTCTTTGATGTGGGGAACAACTTCCTAGAAGGAAGTCTTGTGAGAATCCTAACTTAGATGTGTGTTTTGGTGGTTTGAAACTTGGAAAACCCTAGGTTTCTCTTCACTTTTCTCCCATCCACGACTTCTGTTTCTTCTCTAGACCAAATAATCTGATTTTAACTCCAAGGGGTTGTATTTATACTAAAGGGGCAAAGAGGTAAAATGACCATTTTGCCCTTAATGAGTTCGGGGCTCGGTACACTACAACCCATCCCGAAACGCCTCAATTCGATATTTTGTTTTGGCCAAAGTTCTTAAAATTATTTTAAATGAAAATTTTCAAAAAAATAAATTTTCGCCTGTAGCCAGGTTTGGCCGGTTCCACCCGGGACGCCCTTTGGGGTCTATTTTTTAAACTGTCTTCGAATAGGCTCATATTTCTACAGAAGGTATATTTTTATATTCTAAGCATATTTCTCTTCTATGACACACTCAACATATGCTTATAAATATGACTTACAACTAAATGATGCATATGTAGTGCCCTACCGGCAAATGGTGCATGTATAGTGCCCTACCGGCAAAAACAATAAATTTGTCCTCATTTCTTAGATCTCTACATCCTTCCCCCCTTAAAGAAATTTTATCCCAAAATTTAGAAATGTACCTCTATGTACAAATAACTCTGGATACCTAGCGTGGACTTCTGTCTCACGTTCCCAAGTGGCCTCCTCGACCCCATGATGGCTCCAAAGAACCTTGACCAAAGGGATGGTCTTGCCCCGCAAAACCTGGTCCCTCGAGTCCAATATCTCCATAGGCCTCTCATCATAAGTAACATCACCCTCCATTGCAAGATCAACCCAATCTAGCAGATGTGAAGAGTTAGGCTCGTACTTCCTCAACATCGACACGTGGAAGACATCATGAACCCTAGATAACTGTGGTGGTAACGCCAACTTATAGGCCACCTCTCTGACTCTCTCAAGGATCTCAAATGGCCCCTATAAACCATGGTGACCATTTCCTGCTACGCCTAAATCTCCTCAATCCCCGTCGCGAGGCTACCTTGAGGAACACATGTCCCCCAACATTAAATGACAAAGGTCGTCGCCTTCTGTCTACATAACTCTTCTAGCGGCTCTGTACTGTCAACAGACGCTGCCAAATCACCTGTATCTTCTCCATGGTCTCACGGACTATGTCAAGCCCCAAAACAGTTGTCTCTCCTACCTCGGTCCAACATATCGGTGAACGACACAACCTGCCATACAACGCCACAAAAGGTGCCATCTCAATGCTAGACTGATAGCTGTTGTTGTAGGCAAACCCTACTAGAGCAAGGTGATCCTCCCAACTACCTTTGAAATTCATAACACACGCCCTATGCATGTCCTCAAGTATTTGAATAGTATGCTCTGACTGGCCATCAGTCTGAGGGTGAAAGGCAGTAATAAATAGTAGCTGAGTCCCCAAAGCTGTTTGAAGACTCTACCAAAATCGTGTAGTGAAACGTGGATCTCGGTCTGAAATAATGAAAATAGGAATCCCATGTAGTCGTACTATCTCTTAGATATATAACCTACTAAGAACATCCGCTAAATCAGTCGTTCTAATCGGTAGGAAATGTGCGGACTTCGTCAACCTGTCTACAATAACCCAAACTGCATCGTGACCTCTAGGTGACCTCGGAAAACCCATCACAAAATCCATTGTAACAAACTCCAACTTTCACTCGGCCACTAGCAATGGCTACAATAAACCTCCAGGTCTCTGGTGCTCAGCCTTAACTTGCTGGCACGTGAGACATCTCGACACAAATGGCACAACATCTCCCTTCATCCCCGTCCACCAATACTGGCGGCGTAAATCATGATACATTTTAGTGCCCCCTAGGTGCACTGCTAGACGTGATTGATGGAAATCTCTAAGGACATCAGCCCTAAAGGACTCAGGAATAAAAACTCTACCCATATACCTCAAGCTAAGGTCAGAATGAACTGTCCATCCCTCAAATCCCTCAGGACTAGAAACTCGTGCTCTAATCTGCTCTGCCTCTATGTCCTGTAACTGTGCCTCAATAACTCTCCACAAAAGTGTAGGTCGTGCATATAAACTGAATAGTGAGGCATGTCCCTCAGACTCAGCAAAGTCCAAGTTAAACTCGCCAATGTCTCCCATCATTTCCCACTCCCTAATAGCAATACTAGCAATAGTGCTCCTGGGTCTCCTACTATGTGCATCGGCTACGACATTGGCCTTCCCAAGATGATACTGAAGGTTAAGGTCATAGTCCTCCATATACTCCATCCATCTCCTCTGCCGAAGGTTCAAGTCCTTCTGCGTGAAAATGTATCTAAGGTTCTTGTGATCTAAAAAAACCTCAAAACTCTCCCCGTATAAGTAGTGCCACCAACTTTTAAGTGCAAAAATGACTGCAGCTAACTCCAAATCATGCATTGGATAGTTCTGCTCATGGTTCTTTAACTGGCGAGAACCATAAGCTACCACCCTACCCCCTACATTAATACAAAACCTAGTCCTTGTCGCGAAGCATTGCAATAGACTGTATAGCCAATGCCTCCCTCACGTATGGTCAGAACAGGTGCTAAAGTTAGTCTCTTCTTTAGTTCTTGGAATGACTACTTATAGTCATCACTCCACTCAAATCTAATGCCCTTACGCGTCAGACGAGTCATCGGCATGGCAGACGAGAAAACCCCTCTACAAACCGACGATAGTATCCTGCCAATCCCAAGAAACTCTAAATCTCAAACACATTCTTCGGCCTCTCCTAACTCATAACAATGTCAATTTTAGAAGGATCCACGGACACCCCACTACTTGAAACAACATGGCCTAGAAACTGTACCTCCGGAAGCCAAAACTCACACTTCTAGAACTCAGCAAACAAACGATGCTCCCTCAAAATCTGTAGCACAGTCTGTAAGTGAAAAGTGTGCTCCTCCTCAGAAGGTGAATAAATTAGATTTTCATTAACAAATACCACAACAAACTGATCTAAATAAGGACTAAAAATGCGATGCATCAATTTCATGAATGCCGCCGGGGCATTCGTCACACCGAATGGCATAACTATAAACTCATAATGGCCATAACGAGTGTGGAAAGCTGTCTTTGCTATATCCTCATCCCATACTCTTAACTGATGATACCCTAATCGAAGATCGATCTTTAAGAAACATCTCGAACCCCTAAGCTGATCAAACAAGTCATCTATCCTCGGTAACAGGTACTTATTCTTGATAGTAACCTGGTTCAGCCTCCTATAATCCACACACAAACGTAATGTGCCATCCTTCTTCTTCGCGAACAATGTCGAAGCATGTGATATCCTGACCCGGGATATGACACGTATACCAAGGTAGGTCGATTGAATATTGTCATGTGAGTTATTTCAAGCTCCATATCATGGTATTTCATGAAACCGTGCGACTACGGAAAGTGAATGATTTGTTTAGTATAGCCAGTGTCGAGTAACACCCGAGCACTTTAGGACCCAACATCGTAATTTATGTGCACATGTATTTCCATGCAGATGCATACTTCATGAACGTATAGTAGACATGAAATAAGTGTATGTGTATGCAATTTTAAATAACTTTATATACACATATCATTATAAATATGCGTGTATCGATTATGTACCTTATATGTGTATATATATATATGTAGGATGGTATAAATACAGGTATATGTATACGTATATGTATATATATATGTATTAAATACATACAAAAGCGAAAAAAGGGATGCATGTATGCTAGTGACCAGTGTGTGTGTCACTGTGTGTGTGTGTGTGCTGTGCAGCTGGAGGAAGGCACCAAGGCTGCCGACCTTGGTGCAAATGGGTTGTGTTATATATATATATATATATATATAGATATAGCATGCATGATACGTGGAAGGTGGAGGATCAAGGGGTAGTTCACAACAGTCAAGGATGACTGCAAGAGAGAGAGAGAGAGAGAGAGAGAATAGAGAAAGAAAGAAGGCGGTGGGGTATTTGTATTGATGCTGCACTTTTCGGCTCGCATTAAGTATGGACTCCGTGACCTGTAGAACACTCAGAAAGATGATCAGAGGACCACCGGATTGGCTCCGGCGGTAGCCGCTCCGATGCTTAAGTAAATAAAAGAATTGAAAGACTGTATTGAAAGCCAAAGAATGAGCATAAAAAATAAAGCGTACCTCTAGGGTTTAATTTATAAGCCGCAGCTCTCCTAAGTTGATTAAGATTTTACGCCATGAATATAGGGATTTGATCATCGGAGATTGCAGTTATCTTGTGGAGCATTGAGTCATAGATGGAGATAATCATAGATAGTACTTTCCGTGTTGAAGACTGTTTCCTTATTCCCTGCTTGGCAGTTGTTTAAGGAAACCATAAGGTCGGAACCATATGAAGTGTCGAATAAATATTGCCCAGAACAGAAGGTCTGGAAGATATACGCATGAGAATGCCTTGAAGGTTTTGCCTGCACTGTATGACCGAATTTATCGGCTCTGAATGATATATACATATGAGAATGCCCTGAAGGCTATGGATGCTCTGTATGACCGAGTTTATCGGTTCTATATGATAGACGTATATGAGAATGCCCTGAAGGCTTGTGGTTGTTCTGTATGATCGGAATTATCAGTTCTGTAGGATCGAGATTTGTTAATTCCGTGGGCACACGTCTCTCAAGGTGATTGGTGTGTCTGTTTGTGGTACATCAGCTACTCCCCCCGAGCCCTAGTTAGAAGCTAGGGCTTAACTAGGGTTGTGGTTTTTGTGAAGAGTCATACATTTTCCTTTTCCATTTCTCGAAACGTCAGTTTAATGCGCCATTTATTGCGCAGCCGATACTTTGAGAATCCATCATTACCTTCAACCGTTGTGTCGGCTCGTCTTAGAAGGCTCATATTTCGAATGTGTATATAAAGAGAGGGAAAGGTCTTTCATACCTTTCTTCTGCATTTGCTTCTACAGTACCAGACCGCCATTTGACATATTCTGAAGTTTGAAGGATATCAGTGTTCATAGTCCTTTCTTGATCTTAGGTTTGACTTTTAGTCCCCTTTTACATTCCCTCTTATTTGTTTCATTTCTTTCTTTTGCTCGCCATGTCTGGCTTTGAGTCACGCTCTGGTTCGGGCAGTCCTTCCGAGACCGTTCCTCAACTGCAGTTAGTGAATCTTCCATCCGTAGATATTGATGAGAATAGATTGGTAGAACCCCCCTCTAGTCCGGGGGTTAGGATTGTTGATGCATTTGATGAGCCCCCGAATAGGGCTGGTGAGACTTCTGGTCGATCCGGTTACAGAAAGGAGGGTGAAAGTGTAATCACTGAAAGCATGTTGAAGGAATTATGGGCGAAGTTCAAACTTCCCACAAATGTTACTTTCAGGGTCCCAGATTCTAAGGATCGCCCAAGCGATGTCAAAGAGGGAGAAATCTGTGCCTATCTGGCCTGGTTTGAAATGGGTCTTACACTTCCCCTTCTTGATATAATAAAACAATTCTTTTGTTGGTTTAACCTTTGCCCCGCAGACCTGAACCTTAACAGTTGGAGACATCTGTTGAGTTTTGTAATATCCCGACCCGAGATACCGGGTCATATGACACGTATTACGAGAATTAACAAAAATAATTAATTAATTTAATTATTAATTAATTAAGGTAAAGGAATGTTATATATTAATTAAATAATATATGTATATGCATAAAGTGAAATATGTATGTATGTATATGGAAGCATGTATGTATGCAAGTATATATATGAAAAAGTGTGAACAGTGTATGAATGGTGTGTGTGTGTCGGCTGGTGTGTGTGTGTGTGTGTTGTCTTGTATATATGTGTATATGTATATATATGTATATATTATATGTATAAATATCTTGCCAAAATTGAATGCAAAGTAGAAAAGAGAAAAAGAAAAATTGATGAGATGGGAGGGCTAATGTAGGGCTACGAACCAAAAGAGAGAGAGGTCGGTTCTCTCTTTAAAAGCAAGGCATGCAAAGCATGCTTTGCTTCATACGAAAGAAATCAGAGAGGGAGAAACTGAGAAACCAAAGGAAAGGAACTGAGGAGATAGAAGAAGAGATTCAGAGCAAGAAAGAAAGAGAAAAACAGTGGTGAAAGGTGAACCCATGAAAACTCTTAAATTTCTCTCTCTAGAATATTTTGCATGTGTTAAGAGATTTAGGTTATGTTATGTATATATGATGCTTAAGATATGTCTAGAAGTGCATTAAGCATGAAAATGACTAAAAATATGAAACCCACGAAAAATCTCCATTGAAGACCTTGCCCATGGCAGGTCTGAATCGACTTCCTTTAAGCTTGATTTGGCTTATCAAGACTTAAAGTAGATATTATGAGCATGCTAAAAACATATGACCGCGACCATAAAGCTCAAAAAATGACCCTCAAACACCAAGTTACAGGTTACGGGTTTACACCCCAAACCTTGAAACTCATGATTTAATCTATTTCTTTAAATGAAAACTGAAACCTCATGAATAGAGGATCATTATGGAACAAACCGTAAGTGATTTGGCTCAGGAATGAGCATCTAGGACCGAATTACAGTTCAGATTATCATATCCTAAACCGAACATATGAAGAGGTTTTAAAGTCTAAAATGAATGCCAAGTTGGTCTTTTATACCTTAGAATCAATTTGGGACCAAAATAGAGGGGTTTAGTTAAGTGAGAAGTCACGAAATAGGAAGAAATGAAATTCGAAAACTAGGGCAACAGTAGAGTCGACGTGGGGAAGACGAAGATGAGTCAACTCGGTTTTTAAAATAAGGCTGGGTCGACTCGGACAGGTGGCAGCCTCTGGGCTTGCCACCGATTAAATGGAACGACGGCGTTTCATCCCTGTTTTAAAATTTTAATACGCTAGGGCTGACGTCATCATGACGTCAGCAACACGCACAAAATCGGATAGACCGGTTGGTTTGCAACTGAACCGGACCGGTTCACTTATACTTGGACCGAACCCCCTGGTTTTCTGTTTTATTCAAAATAAAATAAACCAGGACTTTTGGTTATTACAGATTGACCCCTGGGCTTCAGAAAAATTATACTGAGGCCCAACTGAGGGAAAATTTATACAATAAGGCCCCTAGAAAAATAATTAAATAATTAAATAATTGATTTAATTATTTAATAAATAAAGTAAAATTACTATTTTGCCCCTAGGTCATAAATAGAGCAAATGAAGTCCAAATTAAACATATGAATAGTGTATCCTTACTATTTCGGATATTCTGAAACTAATGGTAGGGTCCGTTTTACGAGACGGGGCCCGAAAAATAAAGACACGTAAAGGGGTAAATGACCAAAATACCCCTTGACCAAAATTAACAAGTTATTAGTGTATTCTTACTATCTCGGACCTTCTGAGTCCAATGGTGAGGTCCACGACACGAGATGAGGTCCCAAAAATAAAGACATGTAAGGGGGTAAAATGACTAAATTACCCCTAGTACCTCAAAAGTCAAATTAAAAGCAGGGAAGGTCTAACTTGGCTTTCTTTGACATCCCGGACTCAAAAATGGAGTCCAAATTACGAAACGAAGTACGGAAAGATATGACACATAAAACGATAAAATGACCATTTTACCCTTTTACATATAACAGTCTGAATTAAATGTTAGGAAAGCCTAAACCGACTTTCTTCGACACTCCGGACTCAATGGTAGAGTCTATTCGACCAAAAGAAGTGTCTAAAAGAAAAAGACATAAAATTTGATGAATAGAATCTGTTAGATGACTATGAACTGAAATATCGCTAAAAAACTAAACTGAGGCAAGTACGAGAAATGAAATACGAAAAGACACGACACGTAAACATGTCAAATAAATAACTTTAAATTAAAGTTAATGGAGCTCCCAGAAGAGTATAAATTGAAATAAATTCAATTTCTAACACATTAAATTATGTCATAGGTTACAAGTACGAGTTAAATTAAGTACCTATGAAATTATGAAATCGTTCTAGGATCTAATACGATTTAAGCATAATTTAAGGAATATCGAGATGATATTATAATGAATGTGAAGTTGATGAGATGTTTATGAATTGTTCTTAGGAACTACAAGGAAAGTGGGAAAGCACATTATTAGCACTAACCCTAAAGGACAAAGGTGAGTAACCCTGTGTTTGAATTGGAGATTTAACTCCATGGATTTGAAAAGGTTTTAAGTTCAAAGATATGAAGTATTTTAAGTTTCAAATTCAGTATTTACATGATTCAGTTTTTAATTATACTATTTTATAACTCTATTATGACATGCTCAGTGATTGGTATCTATCATAGTTTTCTTAAAACATATTTCAGCATGTCTAAAGTTTTAAATGCCAAATTATGTTAAATATCCTGAATTTGATAGTTACAAGTATTTGAAGTTCTATTGTAGAAATTATACATTTCATGTTTTAAATACTCATGAAAGTATCTATTGAAGAAGTTATGTGATAAATGTTTTACAAGATAAACAGTACTAAGTACCACCCCCTATGATGATTGAAATCCTTCGGGATTCAACAGTAAATGCCCGGTAGCAGGATCTAATCCCCTAGGCAAATGAGATCGATAGTATTGGCAGTAAAATGGGAGTCTGGTTCGAAACAGATTCCACCTAATTAAAGAGAAAAGATGACAAAGTGATTTTGGAAATGAAAGCAGGTTTTACCCTCATTTTCAAATACATATTTATGTGATTTAAAGTTTATATACTTTATCTGATGAAGTACGAGTTTCGCTTGGATATCTTAAATGTTTTCAAGCTAATTGAAATGCATATGTTTCGAGTTATATACTCCATTTGATGAAGTACGAATTTAGCTTGAATACTTAAAATGTTTCAAAGCTATCTGTTTTAAGAATGCATGTACTCTGTATTCTAAATTGTATAAGCAATTGGCAGTGAATGTTTTACAAACTCTTATGTACTAAAAACTACTGCTAATTGAAAACCCCATGACGAATACTGGAATTGCTCACAAGCTTAGATTAGCTTACCCGGACTTTGTTCGGACCCCCCCTTTCAGGTAATTAGCAGCAGTCTCTACTTGAGGACGACGATGATGAACCTGCTGATTTTGGAAGACTATGTTCAAGTAGTTTTTGTCTAGTACTACGAACATTAAGTATGGAGTTTTTGTATTAGTAAAACAATACCCTGTTATGTGTAAGCCCCACGGGGCAATTAAACATTTATTGTTTATAAAGTTTTAAGTTTTAGTTATACTCTGAATGTGTAACCATGTATGTTATGTATGGAGTGGCAGTACCGGACGGATGTGCGTAATTTAAAAATAAGAAAAGAAAAAAAAAAGTTTTTCACGCTTCGGCAATCATGTGTCGCACATCTATTCGATACCGCTGCTTATGTGAGCCTACGCCCAAGGGTCCTCGGGCCTGAGGGTGGCGGTCGCGATGCGAGATCCGCACAGGGTGGGTTTCGGGTCGTGACAAGCTTCATCGTGTTAGGGCATATGAATAATGTCGAGGTGTCCCTCGATTTGATCCGTAGCAATATGGATCTAAAACTTCAAAAGGCGGAGGGCCTTTATTATATGTCTTTTGATAGCGGGTTCAGGCCCCTTACTTATGCGCCCTCCTCCAACAAGACCTGGAAGAAGTGGTACTTTTTTATTAAAGGAGGATGGGAATTCAAGAACTTTGAAGGTCAACCCTCCGCATTCCCTCGAACCACTAGGCCAAGGGGTGAGGCTCAACTTTTCCGTGGCTGTATTGATTTCGTTTTGTTTGCCGATTATTGAACTGATCAATTTCTGTGCTTACTCTGCAGTCAAGGGTGCGTGGAAGAGGCCAGACTTCTCTCCCGCGATTCAGAAGCAATATAAGAAGCTCTTGAAGCCCAGCATTCGAGACCATTCTTCTATTGTTAACCCGGATAGATTGATGGCTGCCAGGGGGAGTGTTGAGAAGATTGCTGGCAATGTGATGGCTCAGTGGGAGACCGGGCCATCGCCGCCCGCGGCGGCGGGGGAGGTTTCCTCTCCAGCGGTTCCTCCCACTCAAAAGAAGCAGAGGTTAGTTCTGTCCTCTCTTGAGCTTGCGGGGGGGGAGGGAGAGGCTCTTGTCCCTATCTCGGTGGTCCCTCCAGTCCCGTCTCGTCGAGCGGGTAAGGGGGCATCATCATAGGTGGCTCCTGATTGTAACACCCCGACTTTGTGTAATTAATAATTAGTTATTAATTATTAATTAATACTGGCTTATAGAATGATCTAGGGAATTAATCATAATCCCGGCAGTCATGATAGACCGATAAAATAATTAAATATGTCTGGAGGAAAAGGGTAAAATACCCGAACCCAATTACTGATTAATTCAGCGAAATAACGCCGCTTTAACACTAACGAAATCTGAATTAGCTAACCCGAAAAATCCCGAATGTTTAATAAATGACACGGAACCTCTGACACTGAAGATAACTGAAATATGAAACTCCCAGAACAAACCGTGTCGAAAAAGGAGTTACGGAATGAAAGTTACGAAGGAAACACTGAAACTGAATTACTGCGCAACCAAACGTGGCCTTAACCGAAAATATGGAAAAAAAATGGCCAAATGGGAGGTCAAGGGGAATTGAACCCTTGACCTATGGTGGAAAGAGATTCTTCCCAAAAATTTACCAACTGGGCTACTACTATCTTTGTGTACAAATATACAATGAAAGGTATATAACCTAGAATTCTGGTTGGGCCACCTCCCAAACTGACCAATGACCTTACATGCAAACCCTCCATCATGAACTGAACCCCTACACCTCAGCCTCATCATCACATCTCAGTGCCTACAATTAGACCTAAGGCCTACATGTATGATTATGTATGTGTATAAGTGTGCACTAATATATACACATGAGCTTGGGATCTCTATAACACCAAGTGTGTGAGCTGAATATTCAGAAATCAGAAAACTGTGTGAGAACTGATCTGTTAAGAGAGAGACTGCCAAACCAAGTGTATGTGTATGTGCATGTCCATGTGTGTGTGGCCATGGAGGTGCCCAAAGAAGGAGGAACTGAGGAGGCTATGTGCTGCACGGCTGGGACTGAGGCACACCTGGGGTGCCAAGGATCCGAACTGGACCATCGAAGAGCAGGAAGCAGCCATTGCTTGAGAGGTAAACACCTCAAACTACAAAACCGTCAAATTTTCTGTTTTGATTTATTGGTACTGCTCTGATGATTTTTGAGCCATATAAACTATATGTATGCACTACTAAGAGACCTTAGGGCTATTCTGAATTAATTGGGAGGGTCGAATAGGGCTGAAACCCCAAAACCGTGTATCAACCTCCATTAATGGATCATGGAAACTGGGTCTGATTTGACCTCTCTAAAACTGAGTTTTGATGGTCCAGAACTGAACTAGACACTTCTAGGACCCCATAAATACTGACCCGCGACTTGGAAACACATGGGAAAGCCCTCAAAACCGAACCTATGAGTCTCGGCCATGAGACCCAAAATCTGGAATAGGCCTCTAAACTGAGATCTAAGAATGGGGAATTGAAGCCCCTGTTACAAGGGTCACAGAGAGACAAACCCCATGGGATTTGGTTGAGAAATAAGGCTGTACGACTGACCTGTAATCCCTCACAATAATCGGTTATACCGAGCTGGATCTTTGGATTTGAAGCTCTAAATTCATGCCAAAAGGTTGGAATGACTCTCAGAAATGTTCTGGAATCAAAACATGTTGAAAAAAGCCCTTGAAAACCTACGAAATTGAAGAAGAAAATCTGCAGAAACTAGGGCGACACTGTTGAAGGAAATGGGGAAGATGGAGTCGACTCGGCCAAGTTGGCCGAGTCATGCCCAACCGACTCATACACGTGGCTACGCATGAGCGTGCCACTGTTTTATTGAAACTACGCCATTTTGGTGTTGAAGGTTTTAAATTAAAACCTGACTTCGGTTGTTTGGCAACAGAGTTAATAAATCAGAAGTTGGGAAATTGATTTGGGGCCTATCCAAACCGAGAATAAGAAAGAAATTGGGGATAACTGGAGTATCTCATTCCGGTTTTCTTAAGGTCACTGAACCGGTTGGCTTCTGAGATTATTGGACCGGTTCAATTTCTAAACCCCTGAACCCTCTGGTCTGAACCCTAATTTTCTGAATTTATATTTAACCCCCCAAATGTTTCTGAAAATTACGGATTAACCCCCACTAATTTGGGAAATTGTACTGTGGCCCAGAACATTGAGAAATTATTCATTTAAGCCCCTGAAAAATTAATTAAATAATAAAATAATTATTTAATTATTTTATTAAATAGGTAAAATTACGATTTTACCCCTGGACATTTAATATGTCAAACGGAGTCCAAATAAAGCAAATAAATAGTGTATTTCCACCATTTCAAATATTCTGGACTCAATGGTACAGTCCAAATTAGGAAATTATGTACCGAAAAATACAGACCTGTAAGTGACAAATGACTGTACTACCCCTGAGGGTACCCAGGCCCAAATAAAAATAAAAGACAGTCTATTCTGATTATGTCGGACGCTCTGGACCCAATGGTGAGGTCCATTCTGTGAACTGAGGCACCGAAAAATATGACGTATGAAATTACCAAAATACCCCTGATACTGTACGAAGCCCAAATGAAGTCCGATTGGGACGAAATTGATACCGGTAGAAGCCCAGGTACTGGTGAAACTGTAAACATGATTAAATAATGATTCGGAGTCAGAATCTTACAAAACGTAAAATGACCAAAATACCCCTGAGCACAGTAAGTGCAAAGTAGGGGTCAAATAAAGGTCAAACTGATCTGATAAATTATCATAAGGATAATTATGAACACTGAAGGGCTAAATAAGACTCCGGAACAGTTAACGCGTAAAACGAGAAACGACTAATGTGTCCCGATGACCAAAAACAGATACCAAACGAAGTCCAAATGACTTAGAAAATTATATCTAAGATATGTGGACTATTCTGAGGACCATGATAGGGTCCGGGACAAGACTGGACAAATTACCATTTTACCCCTAAGGCTAAATAAGCACTTAACTGATAGCGATTCAAGTCTAAAAGGCTTAGAACTTCATGTATACGATATATGGGATATTCTGATAACCACGACTGGGTCTGGGGCAAGAGTGATAAAATGACCGTTTTGCCCCTAAGGTTGGATAAGTAACTGACTAATAACGATTGAAGTCTAAATGACTTGGGTTATAATCCAGATGACTACTGAGCCTAAATTATGAATAACATAACCCCGGATGAAACCCGATGAGAGGGCGATAGGCTACTAGGCTATCTTAGGTAATCCGATAGACACCTAAGATGACGAATAAGACCTGAATGGATAAATTCTGATCTGTCTGTGATTGATGATGATTGTTCAGGATATACATGGTGATGCCTGACGTACTTGGAGGTTATCAGATTGTTTATGCAAGGAGATAACCGTAACAGCTGTGAGTAACCTGGAACTTCTGACTTGGTGTATAAGTACACCTTCTAGTTACTGTATTTTAAATATTGTACTGTACTATTTTATTTGATACACTGATTTCATGCCCTTACTCAAATGCATGATTTTTACTCTGTCTGATTCCTCTGTTCTGGACTGCAATAAACCTATCACTGTTTTTACTGAAAGAACAACTGACTCTTGGTACCACCTCAGTCTTGAGCATTATATGAGCATACTGCACTGTTTAATCTGTGCATACTGTACTGTTTATTCTGCTATACTGTTCTGCTCTGCTCATTACTGATCTGTTCTGTTACACTGATGTTTTAACTAATCTTTTTGTTACTCTGATGTTTTAACTGATCTGTTCTGTTATTCTGATGTTTTAACTGACCTGTTCTGTTACTCTGATGTTTTAACTGATCTGTTCTGTTACTCTGATGTTTTAACTGTACTCTTGTTTTTAATACTGTTTCAAATGAACGTGTTTAACTATCTGTTATGTTTGATCTGTTCTGTTCTGTTCCGCTCAACACTGACATGTTCTGTTTGATCTGTCCTGACCTGTTCTGTTTGATCTGTCCTGACCTGTTCTGTTTGATCTGTCTGACATGTTCTGTTTGATCTGTCCTGACCTGTTCTGTTTGATCTGTCTGACCTGTTTTGTTTGATCTGTTTTGTCCTGACCTGTTCCGTTTGTTATGTCTGATCTGTTCCGTCCTGATCCGTCCTGATTTGTTATGTCTGATCTGTTCCGTCCTGATCCGTCCTGATTTGTTATGTCTGATCTGTTCCGTCCTGATTTGTTATGTCTGATCTGTTCCGTCCTGATTTGTTATGTCTGATCTGTTCCGTCCTGATTTGTTATGTCTGATCTGTTCCGTCCTAACCTGGTTGCTCTGTTTTGATCTGTTCCGTTCTGTTCTGTCCCGTCCTGTTCTGCTCAATACTGATCTATCATGTTCTTGGATGATGTACCTGTATCTCTGACTGACATACTGTTTCCGCTCAGTTCTGTCTTGTTTCGTTCCGTTGATGATATACCTGTATCTCTGGTTGACATATTGTTTCCGCTCCGTTCTGTTCTGTTTTATTCTGATTTGACAAGTTTTATTCCGTTCTGTTCGGTTATGATTTGCTATGACTTATTCCGTTCTGTTCGGTTATGACTTGTTAGGTTCTGTTCCGTTCCGTTCTATTATGTTTTATTGTGATCCGTTCTGACCTGTTCTATTTCGACCCGTTTTATTCTGACTCGTTCCATTCTGACCTGCTCTGTTCTGATTTGTTGTGCTTTGCTTCATCCTGTTCTGATTTGTTATGTCCTGCTCTGCTCGGTTCTGCTCCGTTCTAACCTGTTGTGTTCTGTTCTGTACGGTTATACTTGATATAGTCTGTCATGTTCTGTCTGTCCTGATCTGTTGTTTTATTTTGTGCAGTCCTGCTTTATTCTACTGGAACTGCATTTAAAGTAGATTTATAAAACTGCTATTTCAGAAACAACTGAACTACCCTTGTGCTTTGTAAACAAGAAATGGTTTTGAAACCCTTGACAGGGAACCTATGTTACTCATTGGGCTTTTCGAAGCTCACCACATTCCCTAACATTTTTCAGGAATGATATCAATTGGATCTGATGGCACTGATCTGTGGAGACTGGATTATTGAGGATTGATTCTGTTTAATCAGGTGAGTGATGTAATACGACTGACTTGACTAATATGTACTAAATATAGACATGGCTCATGGATTTAAACGGCACTCTAGAGATTATAGCTCTGCTCTGTTGTTATATGTCAGATTATAGATATGCTCTGAGGTTAAAATTGTTAGCTGTTGGATTTTAGACTGGCTCTGTGGTACATAACCTTACGGTGAATACATGAGTTGCATTCCCTTGACAAAAGAAAAAGTTTTAAATTCCGCTGCATCTGACCTTACAGTCGGAGTGCAATTCACTGGAAAGTTCAGAAATTTGCCTTCGGTTGGTCGCGTGGCGACTGACTGGCATCACGTCCTCGACATCCGCATAGGGTGGGGTTCGGGATGTGACACTGATGCTGTCGATCATGAGGCCAAGAGGATTCTAAGGGACTTCTGGGCTAAAGGCTCAGTTAAACTCAAGCCTCAGAAGTTGGGGAAGCTTCTTGCTGACTTAACCGCTCTTCAGGTTAAGGTGAGTTCGTCTGGCCCTTACTTTTCTTTTCCCTTTTCTTCAAGTGTTTATGCTGGTATTGAACTTGTCTATTTTGTATTATGCAGACCCTGCACACCCTTTCTGCTCTGGTGGAGGTTTCTCCATCTGCGGAGGAGTTGGACCAACTCAAGGCCAATCTGGACGATCTGGGACTCCAGCTTGGTACTGCTCGGTCAGAGGCTCACGACTCTGCAGAGAAGTTGAAGGAGTGTCAGAACTCCTTGACTGTGATGGAGTCAGAGAGGAACCTTACCGTTGAGCGGGCAAAGAGGTTACAGGTGGAGATGAATGGCTTGCGGTATCAGCACCGTAGACAGCTCGATGAGGCCGTGGAGCAGGCATTGATGGATAATGAGGAGGAAATGAGGTCAAAGCTGGAAGGAATGACCCATCGCTTGATTTTGTTTGGGTTCAATAACTTTCACTCTCGGCTTCTTGCCAAGTTTCCTGACCTGGATGTCTTCTCTATCGTGCCGCCTGGATCTGAACCTTCAGAGGTTGTTATCCAGGGTGAAGTGGTTGATGTCCTCCCTGCCGATCCCACGAAAGAGGTTGTACCGACTGAGGTGGTTGATACTGCTCATGCTGATCCTTTTCCGGTCGCTGATCCTGTTCCTGATGATCAGGCTTAGGATGTATATTTTGCTATTTTCAACTTCCAATGTACTTGAAATACACATTCGTTAATGGAACAGTCTTTTGCTTGATGCTCGTCTCCTTAGTTATATTGCTCTGTAGTATTTGTGCATGTCTTGAGTTGTACTGCTCTGTAGTGCTTTAATTTGTAGTTGATGGTGGTAATTGTTGCAAGTAGTGCTGCTCTGGAGTTTAACTTCTTTTGAAAACATTTCAAAGCTGACTGTTCTGAATCCGGAGACTTAATAATGAATGGACATTTCGTGATTGTAGTTCGGTTGATCAGCACTTCTGCCTTCAGATCTGTTAAGACAAGGGCCAAAAAACCTCATAGTTGATGGACCTCTGCTGTATACGAGACCCATCAAGTGTTAATGACCTGGAGAAACTGTCATGTCATATACGTGGAAAAGACCAGAAAGTCTGTACATTACATATGTGGCTTTGCCTTTTGCTTCTCCCGAGAGGGCAGTTTAATGTCTCATTTATCGCACCTCCGTCGTTTGGGATTTCGAAGCTGACTTTTCGCTTAACCGTTGCGACGGTTCAACTGGGTGGCCTTTGGTCTTCGAAGGCCTATATATATGGAGGAGGATCATACGGTTGCGCTTAATCCTTTCGTTCCCAAATGTTCCCTCGTAGGAGAGTTTTTAGATGTTCTTCCAAAACTGCTGTTTATTCGAAAATGATCGACGATCTTCAGTCTGAGTTAGGAATGATTAAACTGTGGCCGTGAGTTAACCTTCCCTTTGATTCAGTCTCCAAGGAAGGGTTAGAGGAGGTTGAGACCTTCTTGTCCATCTTGGCATCCGGTCAAGATTTCTCCGATGGCAGGTGGTCCCTCCTTGATTCAACCGAGGCTTGGAGCATCGGTGATGAAGACGAAGGTGAGATGCTTCCTTCCCTCTGCATTCCGGTAGGCACCCTTGCTCAAATCGGCGGGGGTGTGACAACTTCTCTGAGGGAGATGAATGGGGGCTGTTTTCTCCCCTTTGTGACTTGGCAGAGACCCTTGCTTCAATCGGCCGGGGCGTCATGCCCATTACAAAGGTGCAGAATGAAAAGTCTCCTGAGGCCCAGAGCCCTCATCATCCGTTGGTACTGAGATCATTGATGGCGATGATGAAATGGCCTGGGTACTCCTTGATGCAGATTGGGGTTCAGGGTTCCTTCCTTTCAAATGGAGCCGGCGGCAGCGGTGATGGAAGGTTGGATCCTGTGCCCTTATATCATCTCAGGAAGAAAGCAGTGATGCTACAAATAGTAGTGATATAGTGGCTTTTCTGTAGTAGCCTATGTAATGGTGTTGCTGTTGTAGCCTTCGGCGTACTTGTTCTGTTTCCAATCTTTTTGTACTGATGTAAATCTACTGAATCATTAATAAAATTGAGTTCCTTCTTCTCAGATCTGGTGTTCTTCATATTTGAATGGGCTCTTCTGTAAAAAAATTTCTTGTGTACTTCTGGTATATGAGTGTTCTGAGAATAGACCAAAGAAACTTAGAAAAATGCTTGAATCAAAGTACTTCAGTTTTGATCGGTATTATGGTACTTATTGCTTGTTTGACAGTTAAGCCAAATATCATAAATATTAGATCTAAGGCATTCCGATCCAGGAAACTTTAGTTCGTAGATGTTCGGAACTTCTATCTTTGGATGGACTGGATCATAGAATCAGCTAATTGAAGATGGACCAGGCTCGGAAGGCCTGTGCATTAGGGTAGTACAGGCTCTAGAGACCTGCGTATTTAAAAAATGGATCAAGTATTTATGACCTGTACATTCAATAGATGGACCAAGTGCTAAGACTTGTACATTTTATGGACCAGGCTCTGGAGGCCTGTGCATTAATAGATGGACCAAGTACGAAGACTTGTACATTTATGGACCAGGCTCTAGAGGCCTGTGCATTAATAGATGGACCAAGTGCTGAGACTTGTACATTTATGGACCAGGCTCTGGAGGCCTGTGCATTAATAGATGGACCAAGTACGAAGACTTGTACATTTATGGACCAGGCTCTAGAGGCCTGTGCATTAATAAATAGACCAAGTGCTGAGACTTGTACATTTATAGACCAGGCTCTAGAGGCCTGTGCATTAATAGATGGACCAAGTGCTGAGACTTGTACATTTATGGACCAGGCTCTGGAGGCCTGTGCATTAATAGATGGACCAAGTACGAAGACTTGTACATTTATGGACTAGGCTCTAGAGGCCTGTGCATTAATAGATGGACCAAGTACGAAGACTTGTACATTTATGGACCAGGCTCTGGAGGCCTGTGCATTAATAGATGGACCAAGTGCTGAGACTTGTACATTTATGGACCAGGCTTTGAGGCCTGTGCATTAATAGATGAACATTTTATAGAAGTAAAAGAAAACCTTTCTACTGATAATACTTCCGCAAGTGTTCTACGTTCCATGGCCTAGGAACAGGTTTTCCAGTCATGTCTTCTAGCCTGTAGGTGGTAGGTCGAACAACCTTTGTTACTTTGTAAGGGCCTTCCCAGTTTGGTGACAACTTTCCCATGGTGGGATCCTTGGTGTTTTGAAAGACTCTTCTTAAGATGAAGTCTCCAACTTGAAAGCTGACTGTCTTGAGTCCTACCTTGGATTTGTTGACCATTCTCTGTTGATAGGCTTCTATCCTGATGCTGGCTTGATCCCTCCTCTCTTCGAGCAAATCCAAGTTTTCCATCAGCTGCTGATCATTAGATTCTTGCTCAAAGGCCTCAGTCCTCAGGGTTGGCATACCGATCTCAACCGGAATTACTACTTCTATTCCATAGGCTAGTGAGAAGGGAGTTTCAGAGGTGGGAGTTCTTCTGGTTGTTCTGTAGGCCCATAGAACTCCAGGGAGTTCTTCTACCCACTTCCCTTTGGCCTGTTCCAACCTTTTCTTTAACCCGTCAAGAATTGTTTAGTTGGTGACCTCTGCTTGCCCATTTGCTTGTGGATGGCCTGGAGAGGCAAAGTGTTGCCTAATGTTAAGATTTTCACAAAATGCCTTGAAGCCTTTACCAGTGAATTGTGTCCCATTGTCCGAGATAATTACACGTGGTATGCCGAACCTGCACACAATGTTCTTCCAGGTGAAGCTCTCAACTTCCTTTTCTGTGATATGTGTTAAAGGCTCGACTTCGGCCCATTTAGAGAAATAATCAATGGCCACTAAGAGATATTTCCTGTTTGGAGGTGCCCTTGGCAATGGACCTACGATGTCCATCCCCCACTGAGCAAAGGGCCAAGGACTAGGAATCGGGATAAGCTCGTGATGAGGCTAATGTTGGTACGGGGCAAATCTCTGGCATTTGTCGCACTTCCGAACATATTCATTTGCCTGTTTCAGCATGCCAGGCTAGTAGTAACCTTGTGATAGAGCTCGGTGGGCTATAGTTCTGCCCCCATTATGATTCCCGCAGATTCCCTCATGTATTTCGGCCAAGACATATTGTGACTCGTCTGGAGCCAAGCATTTTAATAGAGGTTGAGAATACGACCTTCTGTAAAGCTTGTTGTTTAGGATCAGGTACCGAGCCGCTCTGATTCGAATTCTCCTGGCCTTGTTTTTGTCCTCTGGGAGGAGCCCGGATCTTAGATACTAGAGGATTGGAGTCATCCAGTTCTGAGGTTGTTCATCAATTTGAGCAACTTGGGCTTCCTCAATACTGGGTCCTGGCTGAAAGGAGATTTTTACTATGGAGTTTGCTTCAGACTTGAGGCGGGAGGCCATGTTAGCCAAAGCATCTGCTCTGCAATTCTAACTTCTCTCAATTTTCTGGATAGTAAATGTCTGGAAGGAATGCTTCAAGTGGTTTACCAGTTCGGAATACCGGAGCATCCTGTCATCTTTAATGGTGAATTCTCCCAAGACTTGGTTCACCATCAGTTGGGAGTCTGAGAAAACATCGAGGTTCTGAGCCTCGCATTCCAAGGCAAGCCTCATGCCTAAGATTAGGGCTTCATATTCGACTTCATTATTAGAAGCTTTGAATCCCAGGCTGACTGCTTTTTCTGACGTGAGCTCATCAGGGGACTGTAGTACCAGGCCTACCCCTGAACCTTGATCGGTTGACGATCCATCAATGTATAGCAGCCAGGTTCCTGAAGTTTCGGTGAGCTGCGCTTTGTTCTGAAGTGCAGGGGTGAATTCTGCCACGAAATCAGCTAAAGCCTGCCCTTTGATGGAGTTTCGGGGTACATATGATATGTCGAACTCCCCCAGCTCCACAGACCATTTCACCAATCTTCCCGATACCTCAGGTTTTCTCAGTATAGACTTCAAAGGGTAGGTAGTTGGGATCTTGATTGGATGGGCTTGGAAATATGGTCGAAGCTTCCGAGCTGATATGACCAATGCATAGGCCAGTTTCTCTACTTCTGGGTATCTTTTTTCCATGTCAAGTAGTGCCCTACTGACGTAGAAAATAGGCCTCTGTACTCCTCTGTCCTGTCTGATTAATGCGGAGCTGACCGCGTTTTCAGAAACTGCAAGATATAAGAGTAGCTTTTCTCCTTGTACTGGTTTTGACAAGAATTCTGGAGAGGCTAGATACTCTTTTAGTTCTTGAAAGGATTCTTCACATTGTTCTGTCCACTGCAAAGCTTTGTTGCCCTTCAGAGCTTTGAAGAAAGGTAGGCAGCGGTCAGTGGATTTGGAGATAAATCTGCTCAGTGCCGCAATTCTGCCATTCAATGCCTGAATTTCCTTCCTGGTTTTCGGAGACTTCAACCCAATCAGAGCTTGGATCTGAGTGGGATCTGCTTCGATACCCCTCTGAGAGACAATGTATCCCAAGAATTTTCCCTTCGTAACTCCGAAGGTGCATTTCGAGGGGTTGAGCTTCATCCTGCGCTGTCTGAGGATATTGAAGGTCTGGGCTAAGTGCTGGAGGTGGCTGC
Organism: Nyssa sinensis; assembly: GCA_008638375.1. Classification (NCBI taxonomy): domain Eukaryota; kingdom Viridiplantae; phylum Streptophyta; class Magnoliopsida; order Cornales; family Nyssaceae; genus Nyssa; species Nyssa sinensis. Next base: position 28,905,552 of record CM018046.1, read on the forward strand.
CTTTCTGAAGACTCTTTACCAACATGTCGTCGATGTATACCTCCATGGTGCTGCCGAGCAATGGGCTGAACATCTTGTTCACTAACCGCTGATAAGTGGCTCCAGCATTCTTCAAACCGAAAGGCATCACTCTGTAGTAGTAGAGCCCTCTTTCGGATATGAAGACAGTCTTCTCTTGATCTGGAGGGTACATCTGGATTTGGTTGTATCCAGAGTAGGCGTCCATGAAACTCATAAGCTCATGCCCCGTAGTGGCGTCAACCAGTTGGTCTATTCTTGGCAGTGGAAAGCTGTCCTTGGGGCATGCCTTGTTGAGGTCTGTGTAATCAACACAGACTCTCCACTTGCCGTTTTTATTTTTGACAAGCACGATGTTGGCTAGCCACTCGGGATAGAACACTTCCCGAATCATCCTGGCGTCTAGCAGCCTTTGGACTTCTTCATTTATAATCCGATGCCGCTCAGGGGCAATCGGCCTTCTCTTCTGTCTGACTAACGGGTGATCCGGATCCACCATCAGCTTGTGAGTTATAAGTTTGGGATCTATTCCCTCCATGTCTTCGGTCTCCCATGCAAAGATAGAGAGGTTATCTTTCAAGAACCTGACTATCTTTTCCTGCTCAGTGTGTGTGAGGTCTGGGCCGATATACAAATAACGCCCCTCAGCTTCTGAATTGACCAGTACTTTGATGGGCTTGCCAACAGGTTTGGCTTGGCTATCTCGTCCCCTTGGGCTCAAGGGTTCTTTAATCTTGGATGGGCAATCTTCCACCTCGGGAGAGTGAGGGAGAACCGGATCTGCACAATCCCGAGGGTACTGTAGTTGCTATTTAGGAGCCTTCTCCTTGAGGGCAATAGCGTGGCACTCTCGGGAGGTTGGCTGACACCCTCTGACCAAGTGGACGCTCTGGTTGCGTACGTACTTTAGGCACTGATGGAGGGTCGAAGTGACTGCTGCTATCTGATGCAACCAGGGTCTCCCGATTATGACGTTGTAGGGAGACTTCATGCTTAACACCATGTACTCTGAGATGGTGGTCTTCTGCCCTTCACCCTCTCCTACGGTGGTAGGTAGGTCGACTCTCCCCAAAGAGGTACTGAGGTTGCCATCAAAAGCTGCCATCACGGCAGTGGTGGGCTTGACGCTGTCATGGTCTATCCCCATCTGTTTAAGTGGCTCATAGAATAGTATGTTGACGGAGCTGCCAGTATCGACCAGGACTCTCCTGGTCTCGAAGTTGGCAATTCTGAGGGAAATAACAAGGGCATCACTGTGAGGGCTCCGGTGAATTGGATCTCCGATGCTGGCTTGAGCCTCTTTTCGACGTTGGAGATCTGTAATACGTTCGGGGCGGCTCTGGCTTCCCGAGCGTATCTCTTTCTTGCCCTGTTGGACATTCCTGTGCCAGGGGAGTCAGCATGGAGGACGTAGATGACGTGGTTGTTGTCACCTCCCGAACCCCACCCTACACGGATGTCGAGGACGTGACTGCCAGTTGGTCGCGACGCGACCAACCAAAGGCAAATTCTGAACTTTCCGACGAATTGCACTCCAACTGTAGGGTCAGATGCAGCGGAATTTAAAACTTTTTCTTTGTGTCACGGGAATGCAACTCACTTATCCATCATAAGTATATGTATCACAGAGTAAGACTAAATCCAGTCAGTCAACAATTCTAATTTCAGAGCATATCTAAAATCAAGCATATAACAACAGAGCAGATCTAATATCTCTAGAGTACCATTAGTTCCATGAGCCATGTCTATCTAGTATATATCAGTCAAGTCAGTCATAACATACCACTCACCGGAATAACCAGGTTCAGTCCACAATAAACCAGTCTCTACAATTCAGTGCCGTCAGATCCTTACTTGCGATGCCACTTGGCCTATTCACGTCATGTCATAGTACCTTCTAATCCAATGGAGGTAATTCCTGAAAAATGTCAAAATAATGGGGTGAGCTTAAATAAGCCCAGTGAGTAACACAGATTCCCTATCATGGGTTTCAAAACCAGTTTTGTGCTCCCAAGGCACATGGATAATTTAGTCATTTCAAAAATAACTATTTTTATAAGTCCATTTCATAAGCAGTCTAGTACAATAAAACAGAATCGAACAGACAATACAAACGGATCGGAACATGACATAACCAATCGGTCAGAACAATAACTATTGCTAATATATCGGTCAAGACACAGACTCTTCATTAACGGAACGAATCATAACGGAACTGGACCATATATCAATCAAGACAGACAGATCATCAACGGACGGAACATCTCGGAACCGGACGGAACATATCAATCGAGGCAGACATAACATTACGGACGGAATATAACGGAATCGGAAGGTAACAATACATCAGTCAAGCAAAGGCATATCGCGAACGGATAAAATTATAACGGAACTAAACGGAAACAATACACTAATCAGGACGCAGGCAAATCATGAACAGGACACATCATAACGGAACTGGGTAGAAACAATATAACAATCAAGTCAGGGACACATCACTGTCGGAACTAATCATAACTGGACTGAACAATGTTTCAATCAAGACAGACGTATCATCAACGGACAGTACACAACGGAACTGGACCATATATCAATCAAGACAGACAGATCATCAACAAACGGAACATAACAGAATCGAACGGAACAATACATCAGTCAAAACAAAGACATATCATGAACGGATAGATCATAACGGAACTGGACCATATTTCAATCAAGACAGACTTAACATCATTACGGACCGAACATGTCAGAACCGGACGGAACATAACAACCGAGGCAGACATATCATTAACGGACAGCACATAACCGAACTGAACGGAATTCCTAATTCGAAGGACACAAGCACATCACGTGGAATGTGGTACAAAGGGCGTACATTAAGTACATACATTTAAACAATATAGCATTCAGACAGTATACTATACAAAGCTGTACGATACAACAAAAATGTTGTTCTTTGCCTATATCACATGGTTTACTTAATCATTTCGGAAATAATGGTTCAATATATCCATTTTATCTCAACAGTTCAAAACGGGCAAAACAGTACAGAATGCTAGCACAGGGATCAGGAATATAGTCAATTATTTAAAAAGACTAAAACCATGTCATAAGTGATATAGTACGGAAAACATGCATTTAAATAATTGCACTTAAATAATTGCATTCAAAACAGATCAGTAAATCAAGGGACAGTATCAAAACAGTGTCAGAAGTTACTCACAAACTTTACGCTTATTTCCTTGCATAAATAATCCGATAACCTCCAGGTACGTCAGGCATCTCCATGTTTATCCTGAATAATAATCATCAATCACAGACAGATCAGAACTCATCCATTCAGGTCTCATTCATCATCTTAGGTATCTATCGGATTACCTAAGATAGCCTAGTAGCCTATCGCCCTTCCATTGGGTCTCACCCGAGGCTATTTCATTCTTTAATTAGGCTTAGCAGTTATTAGGATTATATCCTAAGTCATTTAGACTTCAATTGTTATCAGTCAGGCACTCATTCAACCTTAGGGGCAAAATGGTAATTTTACCATTCTTGTCCCGGACCCTATCGTGGTCTACGGAATAGTCTTTATATCTTAAGTACAAAGTTCTACGTCCTTTGGACTCCAATCGGTATCAGTTAGGTTCTCATTTTAACCATAGGGGCAAAATGGTAATTTTGCCATTCTTATCCCGGACCCTGTTATGGTCCTCAGAATATCCCATATATCGTATATATGAAGTTTTATGTCTTTTAGACTTTACTCGGTATCAGTTGGGTACTTATTTAGTCTTAGGGGCAAAATGGTAATTTTGTCATTTTTGCCCCGGACCCTATCATGGTCCTCAGAACGTCCCATATATCTCATGTATAAATTTGTAAGTCCCTTGGACTTCATTTGGTATCTGCTTTAGATCGTCGGGACACATCGGTCATTTCTCGTTTTACGCGTTGACTGTCTCAGAGTCTTATTTAGCCCTTCAGTGTTCATAATTATCCCTATGATAATTTATCAGATCAGTTTGACCTTTATTCGACCTCTACTTTGCACTTACAGTGCTCAGGGGTATTTTGGTCATTTTACGTTTTGTGTAATTCTGACCCCGATTCGTCATCTAATCAAGTATACAGTCTCACCAGTGTCTGGGCTCCTACCGGTATCAGTTTCGTCCCAATCGGACTTTGTTTATGTCTCGTACGGTATCAGGGGTAATTTGGTAATTTCATGTGTCGTATTTTTCGACGCGTCAGTTCATAAAATGGACCTCACCATTGAGTTCAGAATGCCAGAGATAGTCAAAATAGGCTATCTGATATTTTTTTTTGGGTCTGGGTGCCATCAGGGGCAATACAGTAATTTACACCTACGTGTCTGTATTTTTCGGGACTGTATTTCCAAAATCGGACTATACCATTGAGTCCAGAATGCTTGAAATAGTGAAAATACACTATTTATTTAATTTATTTGGACTCCATTTGACATATTTAATGTCTAGGGGTAAAATTGTAAATTTTACCTATTTAATAAAATAATTAAATAATTATTTTATTATTTAATTAATTTATTCAGGGCTTAAATGAATAATTTCTCAAAATTCTGGGCCACAGTGTAATATTACAAAACAGTGGGGGCTAATCCATAAATTCAGAAAACTATAGGGGTCAAAACATAATTACATAAAATTAGGGTTCAAACCAAACGGTTCTAGGGTTCAAGCAGTGAACCGGTTCACAATTCCTCAAAACCAACCGGTTCTGTGACCTTCAGAAAACCGGAATAGCATAACCCATCTTATTCCCAATTTCAGTCCCTATCCGTGTTTCAGTTGCCCAATTCCCAATTTTAATTTCGTGCATCCGTAACCAAACAGGTCAAGTTTGACTTTAAACAAATCAGTTGACACCCAAAACGGTGTAGTTTCATTTTTTCGGTGGCACATTCATGCGTCGACACGTGTCCGAGTCGACACGGTCTGTCCAAGCGAGTTGGACGAGTCGACTCCGTCTTCTTCATCTTCTCCCCCAGTTTTGCCCTAATTCCCAGTTCCGGTTTCCTCCATTTTCGTGGAGTTTCAGGGAGGGTTTTCAACTGCTTTCGGTTCCAATCGGTTTCTGATGGTCATGCCAACTCTTTGGCATTGATTTCACGGTTCGAATCAAGCCCAATTACTTGATATATGGAGGAATAGCCGAAACAATAATTTGGCTATTAAACCTTCGTTTCTCCACCATTTTCCATGGTTTTTGTTTCTTTGTGACCGTATCTCCATGGGGGTCAATATCCCATTCCAAAAACATGATTTAGAAGTCTGATTTGGGAGTTGGGTTTCATGGCCGAAACCTGCAACTCCATGTTCGAGGGCCTTCCCGTGTGAGTTTGGGTCGAGTACCTAGGTATTTAGGATCCTCTTGAGGTCTAGAACAGGTCTAGGCAAGCCAAAATAGGTTTGGCTAGAGTCGAATCAGACCTGCTGTATGGGAGGTCGTCATTGGCAGTTTCTAAGGGAGGGTGTGTTTCGAGCCTTCTAGGCTCTCTCAAACAATCTAAATCCGTCCCTAGGTGTCACAGTAGCTTATGCATGCAATTTATATGGCCTCAATTGACTGAAAATAGCAACAGAATTTCTTAACAGAAAATTTACAAATTCCGGATTTTTACCTTTAAAAATCAGACCCTCTTAGGTTCGGTTGTGGTTTCATGCATGCTGTTCCAGTGCAGTCGTGCCCCTCAGTCTAGCCACATTGTGCACAGCTCTCCTCCTTCGTGTATCACATGAAGACACACAATGGTCAACACACATCATGGCCTCACATGGACTCTCTCTCAACCCATTCTCTTCTACCCGAGCACCCACACACATAGAGAATTGTTCTCCAATTCTGAGACACACAAGAACTCATATATGTATATAATACATATAGACACATATGCATTTTTATATGCTTGTTGATTTGATGTGCATGCTTCTCCATTGGTGGAGAGAATGGCCCAATCAGATTATATATATATATATAGATATATATATATATATAATATATATTATATATCATATATGGTTGCATGAAATCCCATTGGCCCAATTTGAGGTGGAGCCTTGGGCAATTCAGTGTTATATACCATTAAGTTGTGTATACAAGCACAAAGGTGTTGGTGGCCACTTGGTTTAATTTTTGGGTGAGATTCATTCCTTCCATAGGTCAAGGGTTCAATTCCCCTTGACCACCAATTTGGCCATTTTTCCACATTTTGGGCTAAGGCCCTGTTTGGCTGCACGTTAATTCAGTTTCTGATGTTTGCCTCATAACTTTCATTCTGTAACTCCTTTTTCGGTGCGGTTTGTTCCGAGAGTTTCATATTTCAGTTATCTACAGTGTCAGAGGTTCCGTGTCATTTATTAGTCATTCGGAATTTTCGTGGTTAATTAATTCGAATTCCATCAGTATTAAATTGACATTATTTCACCTAATTAATTGGTAATTAGGTTCGGGTATTGTACCCTATTCTCGGACATGTTTTGTCATTCTATTGGTCTAGTGTGACCACCGGGAGATTAAGGTTAATTTCCTTAATTATTCCCTAAGCCTGTACTAATTAATAATTAATTATTTAATTATTAATTATACAGAGTCGGGGTGTTACAGTTGTTCTGCCTCTGAGGCTCATTTCGTCCCTCCTTCTGCTCTTACCTCTGTTCGGGCCTCTGGTCCGGCCGTTGCTGAGGCTTGTCTTCTTGGGGGTTCTGCCTCCCGTCCAGCTTGACGAACTCCTGAAGACGTCCCTTCTTTATGAGCTGTTCTATCTCATATCGGAGGGTCCTGCATGTGTTAGTTGTATGTCCATGATCTTTATGGAAATTACAATACATACTTTGGTCCCACAGACTAGGATCTCCTTTGATTGGTTCCGGCCACCTCAGGTTCTCCCGATCTCGGATCTATCAGAGTACCTGGTTCGGTGTAGTGTTCAAAGGAGTGAAGTTGGTGAACTCCCTTGGTCCGGAGTTGTACACAGCTCTGGGTGCTGTTCTTTTTTCTGGGCTCCTGGCCCTCTTTTTGTTGGAGTCTCTTCTGTGATCCTCCTTCTTGTGGTCCTCCCGCTTCGGATTGTCCCTCTGGGACTGATCTCTGCCCTTCTAGGACGTGCGGTTGGCTTCTTCCAGGTTGATGTATTTTCTGGCCCGATCCATTAATGCCGCCATGTTGGCTGGAGGGCTTTTTGTCAAGGAGTCTTTGAACCCACCTTGGGCAAGCCCAGCAGTTAGGGCTGCTATGAGGAACTTTGGGCTGCAGTCAGTGATCTCAATGAGTTCGGTATTGAAGCGCGCAATGTAGGCGCGGAGGGATTCCTCCCTGGTCTGCTTGACGTTCAGCAGGAATTCTGGCCCCCTTCTGAGCCTCCTGCTGGTCATAAACCAATCTAAGAACTGTCTACCGAGCTCGTAGAAGCTGGTAACTAAGTTTGGAGGGAGGTTGTGGAACCACTTCAGAGCAGTTCCTTTCAAGCTGGTGATGAACATTCGGCACATGAAAGCATCAGAGGCTCCGTGCAGGGCCATCGTATGCTGGTAATGAGAGAGATGATCTCCTGGATCTCCAGATCCATCGTACAGGGTGAACTTGGGCACCATGAACTTTCTGGGCCTCTCCTCTGACATGATGGCATGAGTGAATGGGGTGGCTAGTCTTCCGAGCAGCCTGGCCAGTTCGTCTTGCTCTTGAGGGTTCTGAGGTCCTCTCAAAGTAACTGTCCGGTCCATCGACTCGGTAATTTCTTCTACCCTCCGCGGGTCTCTGAGTTTGACATCTTGTGAACCCTGCTTGACAACCTCGGCTTCAGGGTAGTAGGGTTGATTACGCCCTTCGGACGGAGGAGGATTCCAAACCGGAGGAATTGGTGCTGCATGATGAGGCTCCTGCGGTGCCGGGTGTGCTCCCGAGGCCCTTGGAGTTGGGGCTCGAGTAGTGCTCCGGTAATGGACGTCGGGAACGAAGGCGGATGTTCCCCAGCCAGGGATTGTTGATGGCTGCGGATCTCGGCCAGTGCAAGCAACGCCTGAGAGGTGCCCAGGCTGGTTAGTTGGAGCCTGCGCATGAAGTTCTTCATTCTCTGTGGCAACAGGAGGTTGCGTTCCCGCAACGAAGTTGACCGGCGGGCTAGGAGAACCCGTCGCTTGGTTCTGCGTGAGTGTTGCCAGTGTTCTAGTGATGGCAAGCAACTGTTCCTGCACCAGTTCATTGTGTCGTTTTATTGCTTCGATCTCTTGTCGCATAGGATTGGCCGCTGGCCCCTTTGTGCGAGGAGCGGGCAGCTGACGTTGAGCGTTTTGCGAATTCTGAGTATTCTGTCGTGGTCGGAGATTTGGTGCCATGGTTTTCCGGTGAGGAAAGAGTTGAGTTTATGAATAGAGTACTTGGAGATTAGTTGATTCCCACAGAGGGCGCCAAACTGATGCTGCACTTTTCGGCTCGCAATAAGTATGGACTCCGTGACCTGTAGAACACTCAGAAAGATGATCAGAGGACCACCGGATTGGCTCCGACAGTAGCCGCTCCGATGCTTAAGTAAGTAAAAGAATTGAAAGATTGTATTGAAAGCCAAAGAATGAGCATAAAAAATAAAGCGTACCTCTAGGGTTTAATTTATAAGCCAAAGCTCTCCTAAGTTGATTAGGATTTGACGCCATGAATATAGGGATTTGATCATCGGAGATTGCAGTTACCTTGTGGAGCATTGAGTCGTAGATGGAGATAATCATAGATAGTACTTTCCGTGTTGAAGATTGTTTCCTTATTCCCTGCTTGGCAGTTGTTTATGGAAACCATAAGGTCGGAACCATATGAAATGTCAAATAAATATTGCCCAGAACAGAAGGTCTGGAAGATATACGCATGAGAATGCCTTGAAGGTTTTGCCTGCACTGTATGACCGAATTTATCGGCTCTGAATGATATATACATATGAGAATGCCCTGAAGGCTATGGATGCTCTGTATGACCGAGTTTATCGGTTCTGTATGATAGACGTATATGAGAATGCCCTGAAGGCTTGTGGCTGTTCTGTATGATCGGAATTATCAGTTCTGTAGGATCGAGATTTGTTAATTCCGTGGGCACACGTGTCTCAAGGTGATTGGTGTGTCTGTTTGTGGTACATCATGTATGTATATATATATATATGCATATGTTTGAGTTGAGAGGTTAGAAAAGGAAAAGGAAGAACTAGGGATTGAAGGGGAAAAGAAGAGATAGAAGTTGAAGCAGAAACAGAGAGATTCGGGAGGGTCACCGAGAGCAAAACAAGAAAACCCAAGTGAGTGGCCAAGTTCTGTTTTTTATTTTTAGACCATGAAACTTAAATATGATTATAGGGTCGTGTAATTGAGTTTGAAAGAAACTGAATGCAAAAAGAATCAGTTTAAATGGTGATGAAATGAGTTAGAAATTGTTAGTTACAGGTTGTTGAATATAAATATGCAGGTTGTGATTTTATGCTCAAAACCTGGTTTTAATGAATAAATACGAACCTAATGACATGTAGGAACTGAAAGAGAAAAACAATAAGCTTAAACAACAGAGAAAGATGCATGAAATTGAAGAAAAGTAGTTGGCCGGAAAACGGTTACTGGGTGTTGGAAAAACTATACATTTTAAAGGATAAAAACAGTCCCAAAAGATTTCTTAATGTCTTAGAAACAGATTAATGTAAAAATAGAGAAAATTAGACATAAAAACCATGAGAAATAGTGAAGATCAGTGGCTAGGGTTTAGTGTTCCGGCGACTGTGGCCAGAAAGACAATCGGAAAAGATGACCGGAATATCGAAGGGTATATCGGGTCAAGACAAAACTGGGTTTGGGTCGATTGGGTCGGGACCTGACCGAAAATGAAAGGGGAAAATGATACTGCGTCATTTTAGGTTTAAAGAATTTAAATTTAAAAGTGAATTTGGCTTGTTTGGCTATAGAGATAGTAAATTTGAAATTGGGTTTGGGTTTAACTGAACTGTAGATAAGGTAGACGAAGTAGATATCTTATTCTGGTTCTTGGAGGTATACTGAACCGGTTGGTTCAGTGAAGGATCAGACCGATTTAGAGTTTTGCCTAGTGAACCCACTGGTTCAGACCGGGACTATTGGAAATTACATTTGAACCCCAGAAGTTTTGGAAAATTATACTAAGGCCCCACAGAAAATTTATAAAATATTACTTTTATTTCAAAAATACCCCTAAATCAAAAATGGGTCAAACGAGGTAAGTGAATAGTCAATTTTTATTATCTCAAGCATTCTAAATCCAATAGTGATGTCAAAATTATGAAAAAAAGGGTCCCAAAAATAGAAGACACGTAAAAATGTAAAATGACAGTTTTGCCTTTTTCAATCTAAAAGTCCAAACAGAATTCCGTGAAAGCCTAAACTGACTTTCTTCGGCGTTCCGGACTCAATGGTAAAGTCTAAACTAGTGTTAGAGATACTTAAGATAACAAGGCCTCAAATTTGATGAATAGCATTAATTATGAGACGAATCTATTGACATATAAGGAACTCGAAAGGGAAAGGAAAACTCATGAAATACTGACCTAGAACTGCATTTAGAGGTAAGTAAATTCCCTTTCTCTTCCATGTGGTGTTTCCAAGCCAAGTTTATTCTCTTTACTGCCAAACTTGTACTCTTGAATGTATCTGACATTATTGTTTCAACAACATGATATTGTTATATCTTGTGGACATTGATTGACTGTTATATCATTGTTATAATGTTGAACCATGCCTTGAAAGGCCTACTGTTATGTTTTCACTGTATATATGATATTCCATTTTTATACTTCTATGTAATCACCTATGATCATGAAATGTTTATGAATATGGGATTTGTGCTAAGTCACAACATCCATCTGATGCTTTCTGATTGACTGGAGACCTACAGGTCAGTCCGTGAATGGACATATGTGGCTAAAAAGGATGATACAAAGAAGATGGTATGCCGGGCCCCAAAAGACTGAGGGTTCTTGCCAAGCCCTGAATAGTGTAAATGCATCTCTTATTTGATTGACAGGGACTATGATTGTTGAATGATACGGTACCTTATGACTTATCTTACACTAAGAGAATATTCTTCATTATTTTGATTGTGATCGGTTTATTGTGGCAGTGCATTCATGTTGATATCTTGTTTTTGAAAGTTTCATGTTGATGTTGTATCCATTACTCCTGATTGTACATTGTAACCCCATTGTTCATTGGCCCTCATGGCAACTATTCTCATTGGCTATCACAACATCTATTTTTTATGATTGGCTATCATATTCTTATTCATGGATTCGTATTTCACCGATACCAGTGTCGGAGATCTATTTTTACTTATTGAACTTTCATAGCTCATTCCACCCTACTTACCCTTTTTTCAGGTAATGACACTACAAGACCCTAGTAGGAGTCTGAGAACTTAGGAGGACATTTAGAGGGAAAGTATCAGTCTATGTTTTAGTTCTCCCATGTATTCACCACCCACGGGTGTTGGTTACGTCTGGTTCTTATTTTGTTTATTGTAGAACCATATTATGTATTATAAAAACTTTCGTTGATCACTGTTATTGATAAGACTTCCGCTGTTTATTGTTTTAAGTATTAGTACATTGTATATTAGTATTATGATACAGGAATGGAAAAAAGTAGGGACGGCCTTAGGGTCGGCCCCGCGACACGAGATCCGCATAGGGTGGGTTTCGGGTCGTGACAAAGCACCCCACGGTGAAGTACTAGGATGGATAAAACCCTTACCCAACAAATTAGTCAACTGCTCCCCCAACTCAACTGGAGCCATACGGTAAGGTGGAATGGAAATAGGCACAATGCTTAGGATGAGCTCTATCGTGAACTCTATCTCCCGTCTCGGTAGTAGACTAGTGAAGTCATCCGAAAAGACATCTAGGAACTCATCCACTCTAGCAGCAATACACTCTCTATAGTCCCACTACCATCTACTATCAAACTAGCCAACATATAACTATGGCCTCCCCAACTCCTCAAGTCAGATAAGGGTGGAACTAAGAAATCCCCATGATCCCCCGTGAAGTAAAAGCTATCTCACTTAGGTGTACACACTGTCACTCTCCCTCTGTAGCAGTCTATACTAGCCCAAAAAGCAAACAACCAATCCATCCCCAATATAGCATCAAACCCAGACATGTCAAGTAGAATGAAGTCAAAATAAAGGATGCGGTCAGCTATCTCTAGCGAGCAATCTCTATAAATCCTCGTTAGTGTCACACTACCCCCAACTAGTGTGTCAACATGTAATGGTGGATCTAACTGATCTATGTCTAACCCCAATGTCTTGGCAAGCATGGTAGATATGAATGAATGAGATGCACCCGAATCTATAAGTATGCTGGCCCATGAACTAAACACAACGAATGTACCTCAAACCACTGAAGGTCCAAAAGTAGATGCCTCTAGTGTAGCCACCGCATATGCATGACCCTGAGTGGTCTAGCCTTGTCTACCTCCCCCTCTCGATCCCTGCTAGCCTCTACCCCTCTGTTCGAGTGATCTAATACTCTGTGCGGAGGGTGCTGGCTGGAAATATGGCACTGGAGGTCTATAGCCCAACTGTGGTTGTGGCAGAGATGGCTGAATGGAATGATAATAAGGCGGCCACTATGTGCCATGTGAAGTCTTCCCCTGAGGACAGTTAGCCCTGACATGGCCTATCTGGTGGCAGGTATAACAAAGCTGAGGAGCTCTCCACCCTTAACCCTGTACCGATGGTGAAAATGACCCCTAGCTCGATCCAACTCTGTGCCCTTGGCTGGGATCTCTCTGGGGGCAATTGGCCATTCTATGGCCAGGCTGTCCATACTGATAACAAGTAAAGGGCCTCTGAGGTACTCCCTATTTGGGAAGCAATAGGCATAGGAGGTCGAGGGGCTAAAAATTGGGCAGGTCGCTGCGATGTCTGTGCAAAAGAAGTACTAGTCTTGTACCTCTTCGCCGGTCCCCTACCAATGTAAACTGGGGTAGATGTAGAAGCCTGAGCTGTAACTACCCCACTTTGTGTCCGGGACTCTCTAATCCCTCTAAGGTCAGCCAACTCCTTCTCCACCTTGGTGGCCCTAACCACTGCCTCATCATAGGTCTCAATAATATGGCTTGCCAATCTATCCCTGATGGAGGTCTTCAACCCCCTGACAAAGTAAAGGACCCTCAATCGCTCCTCTCGAATAATATGTGGGGCAAATATCCCTAATGCAGTAAACCGAGACCCATACTGAGTCACCATCATGCCTCACTGTAGGAGAGTCACGAACTCATCCATATACCCAATCCATGCGGTCTCGGGAAAATAGTGGTCATTGAACATCACCACAAAGGCATCCCATCCCTCCCCGAAATTGTCTATCCGGTCAGCAGCTACCCTCCACCACAGACTAGCCAACTCGGTAAACTGAAAGGTGGCACACCTGATCCTCAAATGCGGCTCAATGATCCCCTAAGAGTCGAGGATCCTGGTGATCTGCTCTGACCACTCCTTGGCTACTAGAGGGTCGGGCTGTCTAGCAAATGTAGGAGGTCTCATCCTCTGGAACACCTTCATCATGAAGGTATCCCTGGTCTCCTGTATAGTGCGAAAGCACTCCTATAAAATGGCCACCATATCTTTGGCACCAATGGCCTACTTCACCTCCTCTATTGGGGCAGGTGCAGGAGCAACAGCCTCTTTAGCTGCGCTATGGGCAGTAGCAGTAGCTTGGGGTCTACCATGCGACGGTAGTGCAGCCGCTCTAGGCCTACTACACCTAGGTACTACAGGTCTAACAGGAGTTCTCTTTGGTGGCATGTGTCTACAAGTCCAAAATAAAAATTTAATACCCCATTTTTCAATTTAGACATAGACATTTAGAGGGATATTAGTCATGCTCTTATCAAGAATTTACGCTTCACAAGTAGCATGTATGACATGTCATAGCATACACTTCACAAAGTCTTACACATTGCACAATGCAAAAAAAATAAAAAAATTTCAAATCAAGTATCGTGTTCCCATTGTGTTCCACAACACCCCACGGTTCCTAAGTATTCGAACCTAGGCTCTAATACCAAGTTGTCACACCCTGAATTTTCAAAACCCAGGGAGTGAATGGAAATGAAGTAAAAGAATTAATAAATGATAATTAAATAGATTCGGTTGATTACTCATCTATTTTTTCATGTTCCCAAAAATAAAAATAAAAATTCGTTAACTAGACTCACCAAAGATAAGTCCCAAATGGTAGTCAAATATCTCCCCAACCAATGGCCAAAATTAATCTAAGTCATGTTCAAGTGTAGCCTTCAAGATAGCACCAAAACGTCTCTATATATGCCTAGGAACAATGGCCCAAATGATCCCCAAAATGCCCTAAGACATAGGCCAAGAATAGCTCAAAATTCCTACATAAAGTGGTCCAAGTGGTCAAACATGGCCTTAAAATATAGCTAAAATGTATCCCAAAAAGATGCCCAACATGGCTTGGTATAATGGCCAAAAGTGGCCTAAAAAGGGCTCCATAAGGTGGTGTCAAACATGGAGTCCAATGGCCTTGAAGTGGCCTTGAAAAGTGAGTCATGGCATGGCCAAGGCACAAAGTGTAGGGCTGCAGCAGCAGCAGGCGCACAGCAAGGCAGCAGGCTGGGCACGTACGGGTGGCATAGAGGCATGGCACGCACGGACGCACGGCATGGGCGTAGGGTATGCGGCGAGTGCGAGCGGAAGCATACGGGGCTGCAGGCTGGGACAGGTCTGGGCGATTCACTGTAGCAATAGAGACTAATTTTTCTGTTTTCCTGCAGGTTTACTGTAGCTACTACAACTGTGATATCCCGACCCGGGATACATCACGTATACTGAGGTAGGTCGGTTAAAACATGTAACTTGAACGGTAAGATATGTATATCTTAGTATTTTCATAGAAATGAATGACTGGAATGATAGGAATAAATGATCAAGGCTGGGTGACACCCGAGCATCACAGGGCATTGCATCGTAATGCGTGCATGCACGTATTTCCATGCATGCATACGTGAACATAGATACATAGCTCGATTAATATTAGTGTATGTGTACGTGATTAAAAATACCGTTATACGTATATATATGATTATAATGACATGTATAAACTATGTATTTTATAGGTATATATATATATATAATATAAATGTATTATGTATATAATGTATTATGTGTATAAAATTAAAGGAAGAAAGAAAAAGGAAGGGAAGCTTCCAATACAAATATCAGTGTGTGTGTGCATCACTGTGTGTGTGTGTATGCATCACTGTGTGTGTAAGTGTTTGGGAAACCCACCAACCGACTTGGTGAGGTAGTGGGTGTGTATATGTAATATATGTGTATATATGCATATTGGAAGTACGTGGATGGAGGAGATTAAAGGGAGGGTTCTCTGCAGTCATTCTTGACTGAAAGAGAGAAAGAGAGAGAGAGAGAGAGAGAGAGATAAGGTAGAGAGAGAAGAGGCGGTGGGTGAATGTCTCTTTATATATGTATACGGGTTTGAGAGATGAAAGATTAGAAAAGAAGGGAAAGGTCAGGAACTGAAGGGAAGAAGAAGAGAGAAAGATTGAAGCAGAAACAGAGAGGTTTGGGAAGGTCATAGTGGGCTAAAAACCGAAACCCAGGTGAGTGAGTTAGGTTTTGTTTTTAGTGTTTTTGAGCATGAAGCTTATATATAATTATATGGTCTAAACAAGCATGAAATATAGGTTATAATGCAAAAAGAATCATGAAAAACGGTTGAGAAACCATAGAGAAATATGGAGTTGCACGTTGATGGAATAATCTCGGGTTCCATGAATTTATGTTTAAAACTTTGATCTTTGTTTATGAAAATGATCCTTAGAGGTGCAGAAAATCATTTGAAACAATTAGGGCCAAAACCGTACTTCAAAAAGTCACGAAATAGAAAAAAATACAGCTCACCGGAAAACCGACCGGAGCTATTAATCTCTATATTCGAAAAGATTAGAAAAGTTTTGGGGCAAGCCGAGGGTAGGAATGAAGTCGTGGGGAGAAAGGAAGAAAATGGCATTCAAAATGGGGGGAAAAACCGATCGAAACAGCTTGCCGTCACCGGAGATGGTGACGGAACCCTAATGTTCTCTCACCGGAGCTTTGGGGGAGACGATCGGAAAATCGGGGAGGCTACCGGGTTAAGTTTAGACGGATTTGGGTTGGATCCGGGTCGGTACCCGACCGGTTATAAAAGGGTAAGTTAAGCTGTGTCGTTTTGGGTTTTAAATTAAATGGGATTGGGCCTGTTTAGTAACTGGGATAATAAATGGGAAATGGGTTTGAGGTTATCCAAACCAAGGATAAGGATAGGGAAATAGGTTTATGGGAATCCGGTTCTCTGAATGGACTGAACTGTTTGGTTCAGGAGAAGGGCTGACCGGTTTAGGGTTTTGGGGTCTGAACCAACTGGTTCAGACCGCAGCTTCTGGAATTTATGAACCGGCCCCAGATATTTTAAGAAATTTCACTGTGGCCCAAGTAGAAAAATTAATTAAATATTAATTTTTACAATAATGCCCCTAATCCAAAAATGGGTCAAACGAAGTCCAAACAAGGCAAATGAATAGTCAAAACCTATTATCTCGGACGTTCTAAGTCCAATGGTGGGGTCCGCTTTACGAGATGGAACCCCGAAGGATAAAATATCGCAGAAGTGCAAAATGACTATTTTGCCCTTTTTAGTGCAAAGGTCCAAATGGAATTCCGCGAAAGCCTAAATCGACTTTCTTCGGCGTTCCGGACTCAAAAGGCATTTATTCTGAAATGTATTCACTGATATATAGGACACTTGAAAGGCAAGGGTACACTCAAGGATTTCTGAGATAGAATCACGATAGAGGTAAGTGGATCACTTTCTCTTCCATGTGGTGTTTCTAAAGCCAAGTTTATTCTCTTTACTGCCAAACTTGTACTCTTGAAAGTACTTCACGTTATTGATATCCACAATGCGATATTGTTCTATCTTGTGAACATTAATTGACCATTGTACTATTGTTATCATATTGAACCATGCCTTGAAAGGCTTACTGTTATGCTTTACTGTATATATGATATTCCATTTTCATACTCCTTATGGAATCACAAATGATCATGCTATGTTTATAAATGCTGGAATTGTGCTCAGTCACAATATCCATCCGATGCTTTTGTGACGAACTAGTCCGTGAACGGACGTGTGGCAAAAGATGTGAGTTTAACTGAGAGGTATGCCGGGCCTCGAATTACGCATAGGGGTTACCATTCCCTACTACAGATTATAAGCATCTCCATTGGATTATTGTTATGGATATATTGTTGAATGGCTACTGTACCTTATGGATTACTGTTTCTTATGGATTATCTTACGCTGTTCATTGGTTTGGCTGTAATCGATTTATTGTGGCAGTACTTTTATTGTGACAGGTTATTGTTGTGAAATCTTATCACTGCTTATTCATTACTTCTAATTGTATATTGTGCCCCACTATTTATTGGCCATCATGGCAACTGTTCTCATTGGCTATCACAGCATCTCCTTTCTTATGATTGGCTATCATATTTTGTTCATGGATTCATGCTCTTTATAATCATCGATACCAGTGTCGGAGATCTAGTTTACTTGCTGAGCTTCATAGCTCATTCCACCCCACTTACCCCCATTTCAGGTGATGACGCTGCGAGACCCCAGTAGGAGTCTGAGAGCGTAGGGGAACATTTTGAAGCACTGTATCAGTCTATGTTAGTTCTCCCATGTATTCACCACCCCCGGGTGCTGGTTACGTTTTAGTTCTCATTTTGAATTATGTAAAACTATGTCATGTATTTAATAGACTTCCACTGTTAAATTTATTTAAAAAGACTTCCGCTGGATTACTGTAATTGATAAAGACTTCCGCTGTTTACTGTTTAAAAATTTTAGTACATTGCATATTATTACTATGATACAGGAATGGAAAAAGTAGGGACGGCCTTCGGTCGGCCCCGTGACACGAGATCTGCATAGGGTGGATTTCAGGTCGTGACAACAACCTTTTCTTCCCATTTCTAAATTTTTTTCCAAAGTTTTGCAGGTTTGTTTTTCCAATTTTTGGCCCATTTCCTCAAGACTTTTAACCTCCCCTTTTGGGCACTTTTCTCACCTATTTAAATGGTGTTTCACACACTTAATTTTTCCTTTAATTTCGCAAAAGTTTTAACATAACCTCCTTTGTTTTCTAAGCATTTTTTCTCCTAATATTTTGCAACCGTTCATATATATAAACACATCACAATCCATCCTCTCTCGATAGCCACAATTCATGGAAATTAAACATACATTCATTTCCTTCAACATATATACATGCCAGGCACATTAAATAAATATATCCTACATGTCATTTGGGCTTAAGCCCTTACATTACAAATTGGCCCAAAGCCTATAGTTCACCATTCTTCCAAGTTAAAACATAAGTCTTTTGGGCGTATGCCCATACTTACCAAATATGCCCAAGGGCCAAATATCCTTCCAAGTTCTTTCCTCCCCTTTCCTTCAAGACTGCATCAAGTCTCAAGTACTAGGAGCCTCATCTGTAATATGATATCCCACGAGGGGTCAACTCAACCGCTGGTATGACACACTACTAATGCAAGGAACAAGGTTAAGGCATGGCATGTGCAAGTGTACATTCACAAACTAATATCCCCTCTAATTCATTGATTCAATGCAATGACAATATGCATGACACAGAATGCAAACTCCATGCCCACCCATGCCTCGCTTCACGGTCCGCCCCTGTCAGCTCGCGAGTACGCTCATTGGCCAGATTTTGGGTTTTTCACCACAGGATTTACACCCTCATAATGCATAGCACCAAGTGCTCAACCCATGCCATGTTTCCAAGGATTCAAGTATGTCAAGTTGTCTTGATTTTTCTCAATGCAAATTCTATGAGACATTTCATCAAACACATGGTATATAACTTAAATTATGCCTCATTCATAAAGTAAAACATAACTTCAAATTCACAACACTTTGTCTACAAGAATATAAGTCACAATACATTTAATTAAACATATGATCAAGTTTCATGTTCATTACTTTGACAATTTCTCACAGAAAACACAATTACACAAACTACCAACTCTAGGTTTTCAAAGCAACTATGTCCTAAGGTGTCACGACCTGAAATCCACCCCATGCGGATCCCGGATCGTGACCGCCACCCTCAGGCCCGGGTGCCTTAAGGCGAAGCTCACATAAGCGATGGTATCGGACAACGGTGCGGCCTATGTTTACAGAAGCGTGAAAAACTTTTTCTTTTCTTTTCTTATTTTAATTTTTCGCACATCCGCCCGGTACTGCCGCTCTTCAAAACGGTACATGTAATACCCTGACCCAAATTGAAACTGAGCACACTGTGAAACCCGAGCCGTGAAGACTTCCTGTTTTAAATATTGAATAAAACGGGCGGTTTGGAAACTCAAAAGTTTGAAAGTATGGATAATGCCCAAGCGACGCCCGAGCAAGTCATGAACGGATATCGAAATAAAAATAAGAATAAGAAAAGAAAAATAAATATAAACAAATAAAAAAAAGTATAAGATACAAATTGGAAAGAAATAAATATAGAAATTGGAATGTGTGGACAATATGCAAATATGTGTATAGGTATAAAAATATATAAATATATGTGAAGGTGTGAAGGTGTTGATATATCAGTAACTGAAGAATTAAAAGAGAGGAAAACGGGTGAGAATCATATATAGAAATGAAAGGGCGCAAGAGAGAGAAATAAAGAGGGTGGGGGGCGGTTTTTAAATATGAAGCATGCTACGCATGCGTGAGAATTGAAGAGGAACAAAAAAAAAAAAAAAAAACGGAGGAAGAGGGAAAGGAAGGAGGAAACGAGCGACCGAGACAAGGGGGCAAGGGGTAAGATACTTCTCTCTGTAATTCAATTTTTGGGTTGCTTTACATTTCTCAGCTGGTATGTGAGTATAGGATATTAATCCAGAGTAGAAGAGAAGGAGTTAGAACAAACCAGAAGTGGAAAAATAAGGAAGAGGAGTGAAACGGAGGGCACGCGACTGGAAGGGTAAGTTGGATCCAATTCTGTTTTGTTTTTAAGCATGGAATCTAGATTTCATGATAAAGGCATAATCAGCATGAATTTAGGAGTTTATAGGAAAAGGAATCAAAGAAAATGGTGGGAAACATAGCCTGAGAAGTTGAGTTACAGTTTTCTTTTTCCGTTGAATCAGTTTTGCGACCTTGTTACATGAAATTCAAATTTGAATGCTTAGGAGTTATGTGTATAAGATGTAGGAACATTGTAGGGATCATTTGTGTTGAAACAGTAGGAGAAAAGGTGGGGAAAATGGAAGGAAAAAGGGGTTGCCGGAAAATCGCACAACCCCGGTGAGGCTACGATTTTCCCTATTTTGGGAGTGCTCAGGCACTCCGATCGGAAACCCGAGGGTAGATTTGAGTTTCCCATGACCTATAGGTTCAAACCCTAGTGAAAAGCGCAAGAAAATCCATCGCAGGCAAGTTGTCATTGACAGAAGAGATGAACGGACTAGGCTAAAAGTGCTGCGTGTGGCTGGGACTTTGTGAATTATTTTGGGCCAAATCGGGTTGGTCCGACCCGACCCACCCATTCAGATGACTGCCCAACACTATTACTTTATGGGTAAATTTTTAAATTTGAGTTTGGAGAGTGTTTGGTTAGAAAGGAGAAGCTATCCAATGGTTGGCTTAAACATGTACAGGAAATGAAAAATGAAAAACAAAAATGGAAAAAATGAAAAAATTGGTATGTGCAGGGAATTGAACCTGTGACCGGGGGAAAGGGTGAAAAGCTTGGACCACTGTGCCATTAAGGCACATGTAGATTGTTTGGGCTCAAATACTATATATATTAGCTACACTTAATTAATTTAATAAATTAGTTAAATTAATTAATTTTAAATTAAATTTTGATGCGTAAATTAATCGAATGAATAATGAAAACTTACTATTTTAGACCTTTTGGAATTAATGGTAAGGTCCGTTTCACGAGACGGAGTCCCGAAAAAATAAAATACCCGTGAACGCCAAAATGCCCCTACATCGAAGGTGAGTCAAACAGACTCCGATTGAGTTAAGTGAATAGTGAATTTTTATTATTTCAAACCTACTAGACTCAATGGTGAAGTCTAAATTGTGAAAACAGAACCCGAAAAGTAGAGACACGTAAATGACCATTTTACCCTTGGGTAAATTAAGTTCAAGAGCATAAAATAGTAAAAGATATATTTAGAGTAGCGAGGCATAAATTCAATAAATGACATAAAAGTTGAAACGTATTTATTGATGTATAGGCAAGTCAAAAGGAAAGGAGAAAGTCACGGGATACTAGGACACTGATAAGGTAAGTAAACTTCTATCTCTTATACGTGGTTTTCCAAGCCACGATCTTTCTACTACTGCCAAGACTTGTACTCATGTATGTATCTACTGTTATTGTTCCCGCCATTGATATTGTTGTCACGACCCGAAACCCACCCTATGCGGATCTCGTGTCGCGGGGCCGACCCGAAGGCCGTCCCTACTTTTTCCATTCCTGTATCATAGTACTAATATGCAATGTACTAAAATTTTTAAACATTAAACAGCGGAAGTCTTTATCTATTACAGTAATCCAGCGGAAGTCTTTAAAATAATTTAACAGCGGAAATCTATTAAATACATGACATAGTTCTACAAAATTCAAAATGAGAACTAAACCGTAACCAGCACCCGGGGGTGGTGAATACATGGGAGAACTAACATAGACTGATACAATACTTCGAAATGTCCCCCTACGCTCTCAGACTCCTACTGGGGTCTCGCAGCGTCATCACCTGAAATGAGGGTAAATGGGGTGGAATGAGCTACAAAGCTCAGTAAGTAAAACAGATCTCCAACACTGGTATCGATGATCAATGTGAATCCATGAATAAGATAATGATAGCCAATCATAAGGAAGGAGATGCTGTGATAGCCAATGAACATAAATGCCACGAGGGCCAATGGAAACAGTTGCCACGAGGGCCAATGAAAACAGTTGCCACAAGGGCCAATGAAAAGTAATCATAATACACAATCAGAAGTAATAGTGTAAAACGAAAATATAACAACAATGAAGTACTGCCACCATGAACCGATCACAATCAAATCAATCAATGCAAGTCTTTCGAGACTTGGAGAATTATAAGGAATAGTGCCATTCAACAATCAAGTTCTGTTAATCATAAGAGATGCTGTTATTCTGTTTCAGGGCTCGACAGACCCTCGATCTTTTGGCGCCCGGCATACCCCCCAATCAATTTCCAGTAAATTGCCATTTGTCCGTTCACGGACTTGACCCGTAGGTCCAATTCAACCAGATAGCATCAGATGGGTGTTGTGACTGAGCACAACTCCCGTGTCCATAAACATGTCATGATCATAAGTAATTCCATAGAATATAAATGGAATATCATTCATTCAACAAGGATACAATAGTAGGCCTTTCAAGGCATGGTTCAACATAATAACAATGATATAACAGTCAAGCGATGTCCACGAGATAGAACAATATCACAAGTGGATAGCAATGACATATGTGCTTTCAAAGCACAATGAAACATGATAACAGTGATACATCAGTCAATGATACGTCCACAAGATAGCAAATATCGAAATGTGGAACACAAAGATATCAATACTTTCAAGAGTACAAGTTTGGCAGTAAAAAAATAAACTTGGCTTGTGGAAACACCACATGTAAGAGAGAGTGATCCACTTACCTCTATCGTGATTCTATCTCAGAAATCCGTGAGTAAACCCTTGCCTTTCGAGTTTCCTATATAACAGTGAATACGTTTTAGAATAGATTCTATTCATCAAATTTTATGCCTTTCCATCATAAGTATTTCAAATACTATTTTAGACTTTACCATTGTGTCCGGAATGCCGAAGAAAGTCAGTTTAGGCTTTCGCGGAATTCCATTTGGACTTTCGTACTAAAAAGGGCAAAATGGTCATTTTGCACTTTTACGGTATTTTATCCTTCGGGGTTCCGTCTCATAAAATGGACCCAACCATTGGACTTAGAACGTCTGAGATAATAGGTTTTGACTATTCATTTGTATCGTTTGGACTTCGTTTGACCCAATTTTGAAATAGGGGCATTATTGTAAAATTAATATTTAATTAATTTTTTATGTTTGGGCAACAGTGTAATTTTTCAAAACATTTGGGGCCGGTTCACAATTTCTAAAAGCTACGGTCTGAACCAGTTGGTTCAGACCTAAAAACCCTAAACCAGTCTGCCCATTCACTGAACCAAACGGTTCAGTCCATTCAGAGAACCGAATTCCAATAACCTTGATTCCCTATCCCATCCCTGTTTCGGTTAACCCCAAAACCCAATTCCAATTTATTATTCCTGCAACCAAACAGCCTAAAACCCATTTAAATTAAAAAGCCAAACAACACAGTTTCAGTCTGTTTCATATCCGGTCGGGTACCGACCCGATCCGAACCCAAACCCGTTCCAGTTTTGACCCGATAGCCCCCACACTTTTCCGGTCATCTTCCCTACGTCTCCAGTAGGGTTCCGGCGTGAACAGTCGTCTTCTCCGGCGACTGTCACGCATTTTTTGGTGAGATTTTGTCCCATTTTAAATGCCATTCTCTTCCCCTTTTCCCAAGGATTTCAAATCCATCCTTGGTTTCCATTGGATCCTTCCCCATCTTCACGAAATAGGGTTTAAAGGGGTCGGCCCAATTTTTCGGTGACCTATATTTTTCCTATTTCGAGACTCTTTGAGTACGGTTTTGACCCTAATCCATTTCAAATGGTTTTCTGCACCTCTAAGGATCATTTTCATAAACAACTATCAAGGTTTTAAGCATAATATCCATGGGACCCGAAATTATCTATGACACCTGCAACTTGGTTTTTCTCTATGGTTTCTTAGTCTTTTTCTATCATTTTTCTTGCATTTAAAAGCTAGGAACATGCTTATTAAGACCCTGAATTTAGATCAAACATACATGCTTAAAATCTCAAAAATAGAACTTAATGTACTTACCTGGGTTTCGGATTTCAGCCCACTATGACCCTCCAAACTTCCTGTTTATGCTCCTTAGTTCTTTGCCAAGGTCTTCTCTCAACTTTGGTCTCCTTTGTGCCTTTAAACCCACACCTGTAGGCTCATATATGTAGAGAGAAGTTTCCACCACCTCTCTCTCTTTCTCTCTCTCTCTCTCGGTTCCTCCCCCTTCTATGGCCTCTTTCCTTGACCTAGGGTCTGTATGCCCTCTGCCAAATGCAACCTTTGCATTAAATGGTTGGGAGACTTGTTTTACACTCATATATACATATATCATATTATATATATATATATAACACACACACACTTCACACCTAGCCGACACACACACACCTCACTTACATCACAGCTGTATACTGCGCAAGGGCAGTCTCCCTTTTTCCTTGTTCCTTTCTTTTTGTTTCTTATGTAGATATACATATTTACATAAATACATCATACATGTATAATACATTATATCTTATACATATATACACATGAAATACACCTCTTTTATACATGTATATACATGTATATGTAGGGGTCTAATTCTATTTTAAATCATATTTACATACACTGATTTTAATCAAGCTATGTATCTACGTTCACGTATTGCATGCATGGAAATACGTGCATGCACGCATTTTGATGCAATACCCTGTGATGCTCGGGTGTTACCCAGCCTTGATTATTCGTTCCCATCATTCCATTCATTCATTTCCATGAAAATACCATGATATTCATATCTTACCGTTCAAGTTACATGTTTTAACCGACCTACCTCGGTATACGTAACGTATCCCGGGTCGGGATATTACAATTGTCCTATTTGGTGAAGGCCTATTGACTGATATCTCATGATTTGATGCATTGTACTAACGCCTATCATTGTATGCATGTCATGTTAGTTCATACATTGCATGTTGAGACTGTAAATGGACAAATGGTGATAGGAGTGTTTTTATTGATTGACTGGACCTACGAGCTAATTAATGGGACATACGGGTCGAATCCGTGATCAAACATATGGTGATGGGGGTTTTCTTACATATAGAGTTACGAGGGCATTTCATATGCATTGATGTTAACTGTTCACTCATTAATTGTGTTTGACTGTGACAGTTTTACTATGGCAGTATTCATGTTGATTGTGATTATTGGGCTTTACTGTTCATTGGTCTTGTGGCACTTTACTACTAACTGAAATTGTTGTCATGACTGGCTATCATGTTATCTTGAATTCATGTTTTCCTATGTAATCCATAACCTGTATTTGAGATAGGCTTTTACTTACTGGGCTTTATTAGCTCACCCCCCTTACAAATTTTTCAGGTGAGAATATTACAGAACCACAGTAGGAGATCAGGAGCTTAAGGAGACAGTTGAGGAGCATAATAGTAATGAATGAAGTCTCTCACATGTACTCACCACCTAAGAGTGGTTTATGATCAGTATATTGTTAGTTTAAGTTTAGTCTTTGAACAATAATTGTAATAAAGCTTCCACACTTTAATGTCATGTCTATATTATTTACTGTTATCATTGGTAAAAGAATGGAAAAAGTAGGGACGGCCATTAGGTCGTGTCATACCCTGACCCAAATTTTAACCGGGTGAACCACGTGAACCGAGCCGTTAAAGCATTTTGGTTTAATATTGAATAAACGGATGAGTCAGAATCTTAATAGTTGGAAGTACGAGTCATGCCCGAGCGATGCCCGAGCCAATCACGAACGGATACTGGAATATAAAAATAATAATAAGATAATAATAATACAAATACAAATGAAATAAAAATAAAAGAAAAAGGAAAAATAAAATAAATAAATAAATAAATAAAAATCATGTTGTGCCATATGGATAAATATATATATATATATATACGTATATATATGTAGAAGTGTAGATGTATATACATATATATATATATATTAAATACATAAGGGGAGGGGTTACAACCGAAAAAAAAAAAAAACAAAAAAAAAAAAAGACCTGAAGGGGCGATGGTTACGGTGGGAGAGAGAAAAGGAATAAGAGAAATAAAAGGGGGGGCTGGTTCGCATGGCATACGTTAGAAAAAAAAAAAAAAAAACGGATGGTGAGCAGATGAAGGGGCAGTGGTTACGGTTGAGGAAGAGAGAAAGAAAAGGGGAGTTGTGAAGAAAGGGAGAGAGACCAGCAGCGGTTCGACAGTAGAGAGATTAAAGAAAGAAAGAGAGATTAACGGGGATAGAGAGAGTTTTCTCTGGTTCTCGCTAGTTTCATCACCAATTGGGGCAGCCACCGCTGCCATCAAACTCCACCCCCACCGCACCGTGCACCGTCAACAGATCCATAACAGTCCCTGCACCGTGCCTCTGCAATGGACCACCAACAAACTCCAATAGTCCTGCACCGTAAATACCACCAACACCGTTCGGATCTGAGGCGTCAAAGCTTCAACAGTACCTGCAAACTACCCAAATCCATGGCCGGATTCCCCAACTAGACGACTGTCCGTTCCAAACGGATTAGTGACCCCACCACCACCACGAACGGCAGAACTGCTGCGATCTAGTCGGTTGTGCAACTATCCACTGGGTTAACCCATGATGCAATTGCGCCATCCTCGATATGGTGTGGGAGAAACGGGATGCTGAGAGGTTGTCTAGGTTAGAGGAAAAAGAAACCACCGTAAGCCAGGAACCGAATCAGGTTTGTGTAATGGATCATTTTCAGGTTGTTTTAAATTTTGAGCACAAATTATAGATTTGATTTTTAGATTTAATTCATGGAAATTGGTTGTATTCAAATTGAATCAAGGAAAACAAAAAAAAAAAAAAAAACAAAACAGGAACAGAATTTAACGTGGGGAAACAGTGAAAAACAGAGGAGAAAAATAGATCGGGTGGGGTGATTTTGTTGCGATCAATTGGTTTAGATCATGTGTAATTGATTCTCTTAGGTGTAGGTAAATTTTAGAATCAAATCAGGATGGAAACTATAGGAGAAAACGGGGAAAAAACGGAAGGGAAAGGGGCTGCCGGAAAATCGCACAGCCCCTGGTGCGCTACTGTTCCCGTTAATTTGGGAGTGCTACGGTACTCCGATTTGAAATCCGACAGTCGATTTGAGCTGTCCATGATCTGTAGGTGTGAACTCCACTGAAAAACGTGAGAAAATCCGTCGTAGGCAAGTCGCCGTTGACGGAGAAGACAACCAACACGCTGAAGTGTTGCTGTGCGGCAGCTGGGTTTTTTGATTTTATTTTGGCCAAACCGGGCCGGGTCTGACCCGACCCACCCATTCAGATGACTGCCCAACACTTGTCCTTCATGAGTAAATTTTTAAATTTGAGTTTAGATAGTGTTTGGTTAGAAAGGAGAGCTATCTAATGGTTGGGTTAAACTTGAACAGGAAATGAAAAAAAAATAATAACGAGGAATGGAAAATTTGTATGGGCAGTGAATTGAACCTATGACCAAAGGAGAAAGGGGGAGAAGCTTAGCCACTGTGCCACTAAGGCACATGTGGTCTGTTTGGACTCAAATACTATATGTATTATCCAGATTAATTAATTTAAATAAATGATTTAAATTAATAAATTTTAGATTTAATTTCGACGCCTAAATTAGTCGAATGAATAATGAAAACTTACTATTTTGGACCCTCTGAATTTAATAGTGAGGTCCATTTTACGAGACGGAGTCCCAAAAAAATAAAATAACCGTAGAATGCCAAAATGACCAAAATGCCCCTACCTCAAAGGTAAGTCAAACGGACTCCGATTTAGTTAAGTAAATAGTGAATTTTTATTAATTCAAACCTACTGGACTTAACGGTGAAGTCCAAATTATGAAAACAGAACCCAAAAAGTAGAGACACGTAAATGACCATTTTGCCCTTGGGTAAATTAAGTTTAAAATGGAAATCGTAAAGCATAAATTAGTACGGGAGGTATTTAGAGTAACGAGGCATAAATTCGGTAAATTATATGAAAGCTAAAACGTGTTTATTGATTTATAGGCAAGTCAAAAGTAAAGGAGGAAGTCACGGGATATTAAGACATTGATAATGTAAGTGGATTCCTATCTTTGATACATGGTTTCCAAGCCACGATCTTTCCATTACTGCCAATCTTGTACTCATATATGTATTCACTATCATTGTTTCCTACCATGGATATTGTTCTACCTGGTGGATGTCTATTGGTTGATGTTGCATGACTGATTCCTTTCATTGATGTCTATTTACTTTATGTTATGTTATGATGTTCCATGTTTTGTACATTCATATGGAATACTATAGAATCTTAATTTATGTTAAGTGTCAGGTTTTGTGCTCAGTCACACTACCTATCTGATGCTATCTGATTGACTGGGACCTACGGGTCAATTTATGGGACCTACGGGTCAAAAAGGACATATGGCAATTATGGCGTTTTTACGCATTAAGGAAAATGGGCATTTTATATGCATTTATGTTAATGGGGGTATGCCGGGCCCCAAAAGATCGAGGGTCTGCCAAACCCTGAACAGAGTAAAGGCATCATCCATGTTAATTGATATTGTTCTATGTTGATTGGTTTGATTCATTGGACTTGACTGTGACCGTTTCATTGTGGCAGTATTTATGTTGATTGTGTTCATCGAGCCTATTCTATATTCATGCTACACTGTTACTCTTGACGGTTATTGTACGTTGTCATTCATTGGTTACTCTTGACTGTTATTGTACCTTGTCGCTCATTGGCCATTGTGGCATTTTACAGTTGACTGGAATCGTTATCATGATTGGCTATCATGTTACTTTGACTTGTATTCATTTATGTCATCCCCAACCGTATTGGGGATAGGCTTCTACTTACTGAGTTTGTAGCTCACCCCTTACTAAATTTTTCAGGTGAGAATGTTGCAGAACCATAGTAGGAGATCAGGAGCTTAAGGAGACAGTTGAGGAGCATAAGAGTAGTGAATGAAGTCTCTCCCATGTTCTCACCCCCTAAGAGTGGTTTAGGATCAGTTTATTGTTAGTTGAAGTTTAGTCTTTGAACAATAATTGTAATAAAGCTTCCGCACTTTAATGTCATGGTTATATTATTTACTGTTATCATTGGTAAAAGAATGGAAAAAGTAGGGACGGTCATTGGGTCGGCCCCACGATACGAGATCCTTATAGGGTGGGTTTCGAGTCGTGACAAGTCGGCCCCGCGACACGAGATTCGCATAGGGTGGGTTTCGGGTCGTGACAGTACACATGATTATACATTCAGAGCATAATAAAACTTAAAGACTTTATAATTAATACATGTTCAGCTGCCTTGTAGGGCTTAATACATAACAGTTTTACTAACTTCTAATACAAAATGTGACTACTAAAGATTTTAGTGCTTTCCCGAAGACTGCTAGTCCTATAATAGCTGCTTCCACCCTTCCTCAAAATGGGCGAAGCTCTAATCATCATCATCAAGTCAAGACTGCTGTTAGTCACCTGAAAAGGGATTGGATAAGAATCCGGGTAAGCTAATCAAAGCTTGTGAGTAATTCCAGCATTTTTCATGGGTTTTCAATTGGCAGTGGTTTAGCACAAAAGAGTTTATAAAACAACACTACCAATTGCTTGTATACTTCAAATACAGAATATATGCATTCTTTAGCACATATAGCTTTGAAACATTAAAGTATTCAAGCTAAATATGTACTTCTTCAAATAAAGTATAGGAACTTCAAAACATGTAGATATGCATAGTAAAATGAGGGTAAAACCTACTTTCATTTTCAAACATATCATCTTATCACTTTCATTAGTAGAATCCGTTTCGAACCAGATTCCAGTTTTATTTCTACAATGGAGAATCTCCTGCTACCTGGCATACATCATGTCAATTGAATGCCGAAGAACCCAAAATCATTTTCATCATGTCAATTGAGTTCCAAAGAACCCAAAATCATTTTCATCATGTCAATTGAATTTCGAAGAACCCAAAATCATTCTCAGTGCTTATGCATACTTCATCTTGCTTTACCAATGGCAACAGGAGGTATAAAACATTTATAAATAGATGTTATATTAAAAGCATTAGAACATGGCTTCCCTGTAGTTGCATTTTAAATCATGTAACATATAACTTCTTCAATAGAGTCTTCAAATACTTGGAATATGCAAATTCAGAATATTTAAAGAGATTTGGCATTTTAAACTTAGACAGGCTAAAATATATTTTAAAGAGAAACTGTAGTAGAAACCATTCACTGAGCATGTCACAATAGGATTTATAAGAACAGAAATATTTAAAAAAAAAATAGGAATCATGTAATATTGAATTTTATATTCAAATGCTTCAGATATTTTGAACTTAAAACTTCTTCAAATCCATGGAGTTAACTCTCCACTTCAAATACAGGATTACTCACCTCTATCTTTAGGGTCAGTGCTAATAATGCGTTTTCCCACTTCCTCTGTAGTTCCTAAGAACAATTCATAAATAGCCTCATTAACCTCATATTCACTGCAATATCACCTATTGTTACTTCTTAACTTATGCTTAGATCGTATTAAATCCTAATTTTTAATATTAGGCGTTATACACTTAAAGTATACTCTTCTGGTAGCTTCAGTAATTCTTAGGGTTGCTTCTATTACTTTACATGTTTACGTGTCCTATTTTTTTGTACTTCAATTCATATTATGGACCTCACCATTGAGTCTAGAACGCCAAAAAGCGTCTCAGTCTATAGTTACATGAACTTATGTTGTTCATCAAATTTTATATCTCTTCATTATAAGTATCTTTTTTGATCAAATAGACTCTACTATTGAGTCCGGAACGTCGAAGGAAGTCAATTTAGACCTTCTCAGACTTCCATTTGGCTTTAAGGGTACTAGGTGTAATTTGATCATTTTATACTTTTAAGTGTCTTTATTTTTTGGGGTCTTGTCTCACAAAATAGACCTCACCATTAGTTTTAGAATGTCCAAAATAGTTAAAATACACTATTCACATGTTTAATTTGGACATCAGGTCATTTAACCATTATTTAATTAATTTAATATTACTATTATAATATATATATATATATATATATATATTCTGCAGAGATATGTAGCACGGGCGTGCCTATCTTAGTGGAAAAATGAGGAGGTTTTAGGGTTCCTAGGTTGCAAGTTGCCACGACCCGAAACCCACCCTATGCGGATCTCGTGTCGCGGGGCTGACCCGAAGGCCGTCCCTACTTTTTCCATTCCTGTATCATAGTACTAATATGCAAAGTACTAAAAATTCTTAAACAATAACAGCGGAAGTCTTATCAGTAATAGTACATCAGCGGAAGTCTTTTAATACACAATGTTAGCGGAAGTCTTTACAATACATAATATGGTTCTACATAAACAAAATAAGAACCAAACGTAACCAGCACCCGAGGGTGGTGAATACATGGGAGAACTAAGACATAGACTGATACGGTTCCTCAAAAATGTCCTCCAACGCTCTCAGACTCCTACTGGGGTCTTGCAGCGTCATCACCTGAAATGGGGGTAAATGGGGGGAATGAGCTACGAGAGCTCAGCAAGTAAAAACAGATCTCCGACATTGGTATCGATAAGATACAAATCCATGAATAAGATTATGATAGCCAATCATAAGAAAGGAGATGCTGTAATAGCCAATGAGAACAGTTGCCATGAAGGCCAATGAATAATAAGTCACAATGTTCAATTAGGAGTAATGGATACACCATCAACATGAATCTCTCAACAACAATACAACAACAAGAAGTACTGCCACAATAAACCGATCACAATCAATTCAATGAAGAGTGTCCTCTCAGTTTAAGATAAGTCACAAGGAATAGTGTTATTCAATAACGTAATCATACCAATTCTTAGGAGATGCATTTACTCTGTTCTCAGGTAAAATGCCAATGTAAATGTAAATGAAATGCCAATGGAAATGCAATGAAAATGCCAATGTTTATGCCAGTCAATTGCCGGTGGAAAGCCTTTGAGGAATTCATTCCTGCCACCTGTCCATTTATGTACTTGACCCTTAGGTCTCCAGTTAATACAGAAAGCATCGGATGGATGTTGTGACTGAGCACAAATCCCGTATTTATAACATATCATGATTTTTCATAATTCCACAGAAGTATGAAAAGGAATATCATATATTCAATAAAGACATAGCAGTAAGCCTTTCCAGGCATGGTTCACAATAAAGACATAGCAGACAATAAAGACATAGCAGTAAGCCTTTCAAGGCATGGTTTAACATGAAGTAATGATACCGTAGTAAATCAAGGTCCACAAGATAGAACAATATCACATTGTGGATAGCAATAGCATGAGGTACTTTCAAGAGTACAAGTTTGGCAGTAAAGAGATAAACTTGGCTTGGAAACACCATATGGAAGAGAAAGGGAATTTACTTACCTCTATCGTGATTCTAGATCAGGAAATCCGCAAGTGTACCCTTGCCTTTGGAGTTTCCTAAATATCAGTGAATACGTTTCAAAATAAATTATATTCATCAAATTTTATGCCTTTCTATCATAAGTATTTCAAATACTAATTTAGACTTTACCATTGAGTCCGGAACACCGAAGAAAGTCGGTTTAGGCTTTCGCGGAATTCCATTTGGACTTTTACACTAAAAAGGGCAAAATAGTCATTTTGCACTTTCACGGTATTTTATACTTCGGGGTCTCATCTCATAAAACAGACCCCACCATTGGACTCAGAACGTCCGAGAGAATAAGTTTTGACTATTCATTTGCATCGTTTGGACTTCGTTTGACCCATATTTGAGATAGGGGCATTATTGTAAAAATTAATATTTAATTAATTTTCCTATTTGGGCCACAGTAACATTTCCTAATACATTTGGGGTCAAAGTGTAAATACCCAAAGTTACGGTCTGAACCATTGGGTTCACTGCCTAGAAACCCTAACCGGTTCGGTTCTTCACTGAACCAAACGGTTCAGTTAAATTTAGAGAACCGGATTAACATATCCACCCTAACCACCTTATCCATGGTTTGGATAACCTCCAAACCCTAATTCCAATTTACTATCTCCATAGCCAAACAACCCTAAATCCATTTAAAATCCATCTCCAAAACGATCCCGTTTCAGAACCCATTCATTTCCGGTCGGGTACCGACCCGAACCAAACCCAAACCCGTTTCCTTTTAACCCGAATAAACCCCCGAACTTTCGGTCATCTTCCCCGATATTCCGGTGAGAGAATATTAGGGTTCCGGCGTCCCTTCCGACGCCGGTGACCGTTCCCCTTCGTTCTTCTCATGTATTTTCAATGCCATTTTCTTCCTTTCTTCCCCACGACCTCATTCTTATCCTCTATTTCCCTCAAGACCTCCCCATTCTTCTCGAATATGAAGGTTAACAGCTCCGGCCGGTTTTCCGGTGAGCTGTTTCTTCTCATTTTCCCTATGATTTCTTCATCATTTTTCATTCTTTCTTTTTCATTTAATTTTCTGCACTTGTAAGGTTTAGATCTAGGTTATTTGAACATCATTTTACGCATGAAATATTAGAGAAGTCCAAGCTACCCGAATTATCCCTATACCTGTAACTTTAAATTTCTCTCTCGGTTCTACACCTTTTAACCTAATTCTTTTTGCAAAATATTCCTTATTCTATACTCTTCAAGACCCTATCAATGAAATTCAACTTCATGCTTGAAATCATAAAAACTGTAGCAAATAACCTTACCTATATTTTCTGGATTCTTGTTTTGCTCTTGGTTTCCCTTCTGAATCAATGTCCCTCTCTTCTTCTTCCTTTCAGTTTCTGACCTTCCTTTTCTTTTCTAACCTTCCAACTCACAATCCGTATACATATATATATAAGCACACACCAACCGCCTCATTTTCTCTCTCTACTTTCTCTCTCTACCAGCCCCTTTCTTTGACTCTTTGGTTGAGATTATATATATATAATATATATATTACAGCACATATGAGAGAGGATATAAATATCCTTCCCATTGTCGGCTATCCACTCAAAACACACAATTTTTACACACACCTCCATGTATATCACACAAACACACACACATACACACACTCCACCTGTATACTGCCCAAGGGCAGTTCCCTTTTCCCTTTTTATTTCCTTTTTTATTTCTTTTACATATACTTATATACATAACATACATATAATACATTATATTATGTATGTATACATATACACATAAAATACATCTTTTTATACATGCATATACATGCATGTGTAGGGGTACAATTCCATTTTTTAATCACATTTACATACATTCATTTTAATCGAGCTATGAATCTATGTTCACGTATGCATGCATGGGAATACGTGCGTGCACGCATTACGATACGATATCCCGAGGTGCTCGGGTGTTGCCCGACACTAGCCATACTAAGCAAACATTTATCTTTTTAAAATAAAGTCAGTTCCATAATTATTGTGACATGGAGTTTAAAACAGCTCAGGTTATGCTATTCAGTCGACTTACCTCGGTAAACGTGTCGTATCCCGGGTCGGGATATCACACAAGTGGTCTGCCATTCGAACCCCAGGGGTTGCGGCCCCTTTATTTTTCTTAATTATTTTCTTTAATATAATATATATATATATATTTGGTGAGAAATATTCCCACGAGCTTGCCTGTCCAAGTGGGTTGGGTGTTGGTTTAGGGTTGCGAGGTAGGGCGTTCGAATCCTAGGGGCTGCGGCCCCTTATATTTTTTTTTCTAATTTTTATCAAGCCAAACAGCGTACAGGCTTTTAAAATCTGGATAAACTACCTTATTCTTACCAGGGATATCAAGTTAGGCCCAAAACCGTGTAGCCAAACAATCCTTATCTAGGTTTTTAAAATTTTAAGACCCTTAAACCCAAATGACATCGTTCCACTTATGCGGTGGTTACCCCTCTTCCCAACATGTGTCTGAGTTAACACGCCTAACTCAAATTGAGTTGGCGAGTTGACTCATCGTCTTCTTCTTCAATCAAGTTACGGTTGCCCTAATTGCAGAAATCTTCTTCTTCATTTTCGTGAGTTTTAGGTCATTTAATCCCTCTGTGTTTAACTCTAAACTATTTTTGGGACTTAAATCTTCATTTTGGCATTCATATTAGAGCTCAAACTAAGCTCAGATGCTCGGTAAAAGGTTTGATAATCAAACCTGTAACTTAATCGTTCATGCTCATTTTGGGACCATTTCTCTTGGGATTTCTTCTGTTTTGGTCCCCTCATCATGGGGTTTCATTTCTCATCCTAAGATTTGGGTTTAGGTGTAAGTTCATAAGGTTGGGTTTCAAAACCCGAACTTGCAAGTCAGGTTTTGATGGTCTTCCCTCGGGATTTTTGGTCACGTTTGGGTGTTTTTGTAATACTAATGGGGTCTTGTTGAGTTTCCAATAAGCTAAACATGGTTTGGTTTCAATGGTTTCAGACCTGTTACAACAAGGTCCATGAATGGTGGTTTGATGTACGGCTGGGTGTTCTTGATGTGTTTAGGGTCCATTTTTCATGCCTTGTTTAAGAACACACATCCTAAATATCATACATGCATGAACATAACCTAAACAGTTTGTATACATGCATAAATTTTAAAAAGAGAAAATATGGCGAGTTTTGTGTTCATCTCTTTAACAGTGTTTTTCTCCTTTGCTTTTTACTTCTGAATATCCTAGAACTTCTTTTAGTTTCTTATTTTTCTCTCAAACTCAAACCAACCATATATGTGTAAGGAAAAACCAAAACCACCTACCTCACCCACTTGCAACCCCTTGTTTTTCCTTCATTTATTCCCTTTCCTGACTTTCTTTCTGCTTTATTTCTTTTCCTTCAACTTTACATTTAATGTTCCTTGATATTTTGTGTTATATATATTTATATATATAATGTATATACATTATAGCACACAACACACACTTGCACATTTTGGTGTGTGCTGCCGACACTCACACACACCCCTTCACAGTTCTGCACACACACACTTTAATATTTTTGTATGTAATTATATATGTATGTGTATTTGTTCATATATGTGTATACACACACAATACAAACTTAATGTGTGTATTTTTGCATGTGTTAATATATATATATATATATATATATATTTATAATTATATGTATATTACTATATACTTGTAACACATATCATAAACATGTATAGGAATATACATATTTGTATATTTCCCGACCCTTGGCCCTTTCTCGTAATAAGTTATGGACTTTCATTTAAATTCTCATAAAACGTGTCATTAGGTTTGGTATTTTGGGTCGGGGTATTACATAAAGTACTTTCAAACATCAAGTAAACACATACACCATACAATGAACTCAAATAATTGCAAATAAACTCAACTCTATTCCCTACTTAGCAAAATATCATACCTAAAAGAGTTTTTCTCAACCCTAGGGAGTTGTGTTCTGTAGAGACCTGAGAAAAAAATAATAATAATAATAACATATATATATATAATAAAATAAAATAAAATGAGAGTATGCACGTATGTGTAGAAAAGTGTATATAAATATATGTATTAGTGAAAATGGATATATTATATATATATATATATATATATTTATATATAATAAAATGAAGATTTATTTTATATATATATAAGCATACAAAGAAATAGCAAAAAAAAAAAAAAGAATAGAAAAAAAAAAAAAAGAAAAGAAAAATAAAGAAAGAAAAAGGAAATCAAGAAGGGAAAAGGTGTGGCAGCGTGTAGTGTGTGTAATGTGCATCTTACATATAATATATTATATATACCTACAAATATCTATTGAAACAAAACAAGAAAGTGAAAAGAGAATTGAAAACAAAAGAAAAAGAAAGAAATGAAAAGTCAAAAAGGTGGGGCAGTACAAGAGAGTAAAATAAGTATATATATTTATGTGTGTAGTATATGGCGTGTGATTTTGGTGTGATGAGGGCTGCAGCAAGGCTGCTTACTTGAAAGGAGGGTGGAGAAGTGATGGGCGCAGAGTAAGCAGGCAAGAAAAGGGGCTGTAGCAAGTGGGTTGTCGCGGTGCAGGGAGAATATATTTTATATATATATATATATTGTGTGTGGGACGGTGCAAGAGATTATATATGTGTGTTTATGGTGGTACAATAAGAGGAAGCAAAGGAAAATAAGAGAGAAATTAAGAAAGTGAGGGGCAGTGCAGTAGCGTTGCAGCAGGGAGGAAAAAAAAAGGAAGAGAAAAGAAAAGAAAAGAGAAAAATAAAAAGGAAGAAAGAATAGTAGCAGGTGTGACGGTGGAGCAAAGAAGATGGCTGTGCAGGTAGCGTTGCAGTGGGAATAGCAACAGTGTTCCAGCAATAGAGATTTCGGGAGATCTGTCATGTTGGGGATAGAGACTCTAGGGAAATGGCGAGCGAAGACAATCACAGGAGTTGCTCAACTTCAGTGAATCAAGTGATTTTTCCATCAAAATAGAAAAATAAAATCAGAAGAAGTAAGGAGAAAATAATTATGAGGGATGAGATAGTTGGGATTGTTAGAAAGGTAAATTATGATGGCACTACTTTTAGAAGAACAAAGAAAATGGGGGCAGTATTCAGAGTTGTTGTAACGGCGATCTCTCTTTCGGTAACATCTGAATCTAATCTAAATAGGAGCAAAAGATTGTTAAATGAAGCCAAGGCTATGTGGACTGTTGGAACAGTTCTCAATTTGGAACATGTCAGTAGTGAAAAGGAAGTGATCAATAAATTGGTAGAGCTAGAAGAAATTAATGAAAGTCAAAATTCAGAAAGGTTGGGGGCTATTACGATTTGTGGACAGCTTGAATTTGAAGAAAAGGATGGCAATAACAACAGGCGGCAACCAGATGTTGGAGGACTTGATGGGTTGTTGTGATAATTTGGTGAAAAGGGGAAATGAAAAGTGAGAAAAGAGTGAGGATTCAGCTGTTTGGTGCCGTGCAGTTGAAACCATGGGTTGGTTTGAGAATGGCTCAAATCAGTTGGGTCTTAATTGAGTTAGACATCAAGCATGATGCCGAATCCGGAGTAGTGATTAAATGACAAGTTCAGTACCGGTGGAATATTGACTGCAACCAGTCAAAGGTTAGTTTTAATTATTGTTTAGCTAAATTTAATTTAAAATAGAAGTTTGTGAAATTATGATTATGCTCAGAAATTATGGTTAATTGTGAATTGACCCAAGCAATGAAATAATATTTAATTTAAATAAATTTAAAAGGGAAAATTATCAAAATGTCCCTAAATTGAAAAGTAGTGTGACGGACTCCGAATAAAATAGAAGAATAGTGAATTTTTATTATGTCGAGCATTCTGGACTCAACCGTGGAGTCTGATTTGAAAAAAGAGGTCCTAAGAAATAAGACCCCGTAACAGTGCAAAATGATCGTTTTGTCCTTTTTAGTACAAAAGTCCGAATTGAATTTTGTGAAAGCCTAAACCGACTTTCTTCGACGTTCCAGACTCAATGGTAGAGTCTATTTTAGGAAAATAGAAACTCATGAAATAAAGACATAAAATTTGATGAATAGTATAATTCAAGTGACAATAGACTGAGTTACATTTCATGATTTTAGGGACACTGAAAGGCAAGGAGAAGGCGGTCTGACCTTCTACATTATCACTGTTAGTTCAGTTACACAATGAGCACAACTTTTTAGGATTGAGACAAACCTATCAGGTATGATATTTTGCTAAGTAAGAAATAGGATTAAGTTTGGGAGAAATTTTC
Source organism: Nyssa sinensis (assembly GCA_008638375.1). NCBI lineage: Eukaryota > Viridiplantae > Streptophyta > Magnoliopsida > Cornales > Nyssaceae > Nyssa > Nyssa sinensis. The sequence goes on from CM018046.1 coordinate 28,944,409, forward strand.
ATGTTGACTTAATGATTCACATATTTGTTTGATTGTTTATGTGCTTATGTGTTTCTTGTTATCTTCTTAAAAGTTTGGTTAAGTGATAAATATGGATCATGACTATATGCATATTCCATGTGTTGGCACAGTGTGTGATTTATGTTTTTAGAGAATTGTCAAGATAGTGAATGTGTAAATCAAGCATGTGATTAAATTAATTGTTCATGATATGCATACTGGTGAAAGAAGCTTTGTGATTTAATGTCATTGTTGCTTTAAGTAGAATATGCATTACTTAAAGCATGCATCATATGTTGATAAATTGTTTCATTGAGATTGCATCATTGCATGGTGGAATCAAGGCATATTGGCATAGTGTGATTTCTTGAAAGCATGGTGTGGGTTGAGCACATGGTACTATGCATTATGAAGGTGTAGATCCTGTGGTGAAAAACCCAAAATCGGCTATTGGTACTCATGCCAGCGGGGACGGACCGTAAAGTGAGACATACAGGTGGTACTCATACCAGCAGGGAAAGACTGTAAAGTGAGACATAGGTGTGGCATAGAGTTTGCATGGGTGCGTCACGCATATTGTTCATGTACTGCATTGATGATATTGGATAATATGTAGAGATAAATGTACACTTACACATGCCATGCCTTAATTTTGTTCCTTGTATTAGCATTGTGTCACGACCCGAAACCCACCCTGTGCAGATCTCGCATCGCGACCGCCACCCTCAGGTCCGGGAACCCTTGGGCGAAGGCTCACATAGGCAGCGGTATCGAATAGATGTGCAACATACGTTTTGCGAAAGCGTGAAAAACTTTTTCTTTTCTTTTCTCATTTTAAATTATGCACATCCGTCCAATACTGCTGCTCCATACATAGCATACATGGTTACACATTCAGAGTATAACAAAAACTTAAAGACTTCATACATTAATACAATACATATTCGGTTGCCCTGATGGCTTATTACATATTCTTACATTGTCTACTAATACAAAATGTACTACTAGTGTTCATAGGTTCTTCAAAGAAACTACTTAAACGTATCCTTCCAAGAACAGCTAGACTCATCGCCATCATCCATAAGACCCTGTCTGTTGAATCACCTGAAAGGGGGGGTCCGAACAAATTTCGGGTAAGCTAATCTAAGCTTGTGAGCAATTCCAGTATTCGTCATGGGGTTTTCAATTAGCAGTGGTTTAGTACATAAGAGTTGTAAAATAGTCACCGCCAATTGTTCGTATATTTGAATACAGAATATATGCATTCCTTAAAACATGTAGCTTTGAAACATTTAAAGTATTCAAGCTAAACTTATACATATGAACTTTAAACATATAACATATCATGAATTTCTTAAATAGAGTATATAAAACTCAAACATATGCACATTGAAAATGAGGGTAAAACCTGCTTCCATTTTCAAACCATTTGTCATCTTATCACTTTCATTAGTGGAATCCGTTTCGAACCGGACTCCCATATTACTTATAAATGGAGATATCTCATGCCTGGGGGATTAGATCCTGCTACCTGGCATTTTGACAGTCAATTGAGTTCCGTGCAACCCAAAATCCCATCATGTTTTTATAGATTAATTGAGTTCCGTACAACCCAAAAATCCATCATATGTTTACAGATCAATTGAGTTCCGTACAACCCAAAAATCTATTATTTAGAAAGTCGGCTGAGTTCCGTACAACCCAACCAAAAACCATGGTGCTTAGGCACAGCTTTTCTTACATTCAAATACATTTAATACATGATTTCTTCAAATAGGTGTTTCTCATAAACATTTAAAACATCATGTACATAATTTCATAACAAATCCTTTAAATGCTTGATATAAACAAATTCAGAACACTTTACATAATTTGGCATTTAAAACTTTAGACATGCTGAAATATGTTTTAAGAAAGCCATGACAGAAACCATTCACTAAGCATGTCATAATAGAGTTTATAAAAAACAGAACAATTTAACTGAATCATGTAAATACTGAATTCGAAATTTCAAATACTTCATATCTTTGCATTTAAAACATTTTCAAATCCATGGAGTTAAATCTCCACTTCAAATACAGGGTTACTCACCTTGGTCCTTTAGGGTTAGTGCTAATAATGCGCTTTCCCACTTTCCTCGTAGTTCCTAAGAACAATTCATAAACATCTCGTCAACTTCACATTCATTGTAATATCATCTCGATATTCCTTAGCTTATGCTTAAATCGTATTAGATCCTAAAACGATTTCATAATTTCATATATACTTAACTTAACTCGTACTTTTAACCTATGACACAATTAATGTGTTAGGAATTGAATTTATTTCAATCTATACTCTTCTGGTAGCTCCATAAACTTTAATTTAATTTATTTACTTCACATGTTTACGTGTCGTGTCTTTTCGTACTTTATTTCTTCGTACTTGCCTTAGTTTAATACTTCGGCAATATTTCAGTCTATAATCATCTGACAGATGCTATTCATCAAATTTTATGTCTTTTTATTTTAGACATTTCTTTTGGTCGAATAGACTCTACCATTGAGTCCGGAGTGTCGAAGAAAGTTGGTTTAGGCTTTCTTAGAATTTAATTCCGGCTTTTATATGTAAAAGAGAAAAATGGTCATTTACCGTTTTACGTGTCATATTTTTCTGTACTTCGTTTCGTAATTTGGACTCCATTTTTGAGTCCGGGATGTCAAAGAAAGTCAATTTAGACCTTCTCTGATTTCATTTTGGCTTTAGGGGTACCAGGGGTATTTTGGTCTTTTTACTCCTTTACGTGTCTTTATGTTCGGGACCTCATCTCGAGTCGTGGACCTCACCATTGGACTCAGAAGGTCCGAGATAGTAAAAATACACTAATAACTTGTTAATTTTGGACAAGGGGTATTTTGGTCATTTACCCCTTTACGTATCTTTATTTTTCGGGCCCTGTTTCGTAAAACGGACCCTACCATTGATCTCAGAATGTCCGAAATAGTAAAAATACACTATTCATATGTTTGATTTGGACTTCATTTACTTCATATATGACTTAGGGGCAAAAGAGTAATTTTTCTTATTTATTAAATAATTAAATTAATTATTTAATTATTTTTCAGGGGCTTAATTGCATAACATTTCCCTCAGTTGGGCCATAGTAGAGTTTTTTAAAACAGTTGGGGCCAATCCGTAAATAAAGGAAGTCCTGGTTTATTTAGTTTTAAATAAATCAGAAAACCAATTGGTTTGGTCCAAGTATAAGTGAACCGGTCCAGTTCAGTTGCAAACCAACCGGTTTAGCCGGTCTGCCACGTAATGCTGACGTCATGATGACGTCAGCCCTAATGGTTAAAATTTAAAAAGTTTAAACCTCTAAACGTCACCGTTTAATTGAACCCATAACCGGATTTGACCCGGACCCGTGACCGACCCGTAGACCGACCCGACCCGAACAGTGTCGTCTTCCCCATTGGAGCCGACACTGTTCACTTGGAACCCTAATCATTTTCAGTCCTATTTCTTCAATTTCGTGGACTTTTGTTCACTGTTTTCTTCCTGTTTTCATCTTAAGTCGTTCCTAGAACAGAAACAACTAGTTTGGCATTCGTTTGGAGGATTAAAACTGGTTCGTGTGCTTGGTTTTGGGTTTGATAATCCCAACCTGTAAACTGCTCGTAAATGCTCATTTCTGAGCTAAAACCCTTCGGGTTTGATCCTTTATGATCCATTTTTCATGTAGTTTTAGTTTTCATTTTGATATACTCGTTTTGGGGCGATTTTGGAAAGTTGGTCCCCAAACCCGAATCCTGCAACTTCACATATAGGGTTTGTTCCATAGGTTTTATGATCGTAGCTAGTGTTTTTCATGACCCTCATGACTTCTTCTTGAAGCCTTGACACACCATTTTTGGTTTAGTTGCCATGGGTTCAGACCTGCTTCAAGCAAGGTCCTCCCATGGCGGATTTCATGGGTTTGGTGTTTTTGGTGGTTTTTCATACTCCATTTCATGCTTGACATACTTATATACATATATTAAACATCATGTATATATAAACAAGTTAAAAACAACCTATCTTCATGCTTAACTTCTAGAGAGAGAAAATACAAATTTTGTGTTTCTCTCACCTTTTTGTCACTGTTTTCCCCCTTCCTCTTGCTCTGATTCTTCTTCTCTTCTCCTCAGTTTCCCTTCCTTTGTTTTCTTTCATAAGAGAACAACATGCTTTGCATGTTTTGGTTTTAAAGACAAGGCAACCGACCTCTCTCTCTCTCTAAATCTCTCTCTCTCTTCTCCCTTCGTAGCCCTACCTTAGCCTGCATTTTTCTGCTTTCTTTCCCATCTCATGACTTTGCTTTTTCTCTTTTCTCTTTGCATTAAATTTTGCAAGATATTTGTATATATATATATACATATAATATAACACACACACTAACACATGGAGAGACACACACACACACACACCACAACCGACACACACACCCACTTGCATATACTGTTCACACTTTACACATGTATATTTTGTATTATCTTCCCATTTTATACATAATATATATATATATAATAGTTTATTTATATTTTATACTTTATACTTTACACAATGCATCTAGGTATATATATATATACATAATATATATACCCATTTGTACACTTATACATGTTTATATACACTTGATAGCACACACACACAATACACATAGTGTGTGTATATGTGTGTTTATGTAAAATTAATTTTAATAATTAATTTTATTCTCATATAATAAATTAATGAATTATTTAATTAATTAATCCTTTTTTTAGTGTAAGGCTTTTACACAATTTTTCATTGCTTCGTAATGCGTGCCATATGACCTGGTATCCCGGGTCGGGATATTACACATTGTGTCATACTAGAAGTTGCGCTGACCCATTCGTGGGATATCATATTACAGATGATGCTCCCGGCACTTGAGACTTGAGGAAGTCTTGTAGAGTGGAGGAGACATGAACTTAGAAGGATTTTTGACCCTTGGGCGTATTTTGAAATGTAAGGGCTTAAGCCTAAATGACATGTGAGATGTATTTATAGGAAGTGACTTACATGTATGTGTATTGAAGGGAAGGAACGCATAGTTAATTAAATCTATTAAATTATCTTTTATTTTCTTTTCTTATTTCAATTTCGCTCACCCCCAGGTTCGTGAAAATTTGGGGCGTGACATGTGTGCTGTGTAGCTGAACCGATCAGTGAGAATGTAGTCCTTGACGTGGGGAACAACTTCCTAGCAGGAAGTCTTGTGAGAATCCTAGCCTAGAGGTGTGTTTTGATGGCTCGAAACTTGGAAAACCCTAGGTTTCTCTTCACTTTTCTCCCATGCACGACTTTTGCTTCTTCTCCGAACCAAATAATCTAATTTTAACTCTAAGGGACTGTATTTATACTAAAGGAGCAAAGGGGCAAAATGACCATTTTGCCCTTAATGAGTTTGGGGCCTCATTACACTATAACCCGTCCCAAAACGCCTCAATTCGATATTTTGTTTTAGCCAAAGTTCTTACAATTATTTTAAATGAAAATTTTCAAAAAATTAAATTTTCGCCTGTGGCTAGGTTTGGTCGGTTCCACCCGGGCCACCTAGAACGCCCTTTATGGTCCATTTTTGAAACTGTCTCCGAATAGGCTCAACTTTCTACACGAGGTATAAGTTTATATTTTAAGCATATTTCTCTTCTATGCCACACTCAAAATATGCTTCTAAATACAACTTATAGCTAAATGATGCATATGTAGTGCCCTACCAGCAAATGGTGCATGTATAGTGCCCTACCGACAAAAACGAAAAATTTGTCCTCATTTTTCAAATCTTTACACAACATAAGATTTAAATTTACCAAAATGCCCTAATACAGTATGAAGCCCAAATAAAGTCCGAATCGGACGAAATTGATACCATTGGAAGTTCAAATAATTGTGAACTCATATATATGCCTAAATAATGATTCAGGGTCAGAATATCACAAAATATAAAATGACCAAAATACCCATGACTACGAGAAATACGAGGAAAGGCCGAGTAGAGGCTAATCTGATATAAGGAACTGTCATAAGTATAATAATGTGAATTAAAAGGCTAAATAAGTCTCCGAAACAATTAGACTATAAAATGAAAAATAATCGATGTATCCTGATGATCAAAAGCAGATACCAAATGAAGTTCAAAAGACGTAGAACTTTACATATAAGCTATTGGGAATATTTTGAGGACTAGGATAGGGTCCGGGGCGAGAATGACAAAATTATTATTTTGCCCCTAAGGTTAAATAAGTGCTTAAATGATAATGAATGAAGCTCAAATGACTTAAAATATGATTCTAAAAGCTGCTAAGCCTACGCAAGTAATTTAATAGCCTCAGTTGAAACCCAATGAGTGAGTAATAGACTAACGGACCTAAGTAGGGGATCTGATAGATTCCTAAGATGAGGAATAAGACATGAATGGATAACTTCTGATCTATTAGGGATTAATGATGATTATTCAGGGTAAGCAAGGATGTGCCTGACGTATTTGGAGATTATAAAATTATCTATGAATACAGATAAGCGTAATAGTTTGTGAGTAACTCGAACCCTTGTCTTGGTGCATATGTATTGTACTATCTAGATTCATATACTGTACTATTCTATATACTATACTGTTTCATATATTGCACTGTTTAAATGCACATGCTTTCATACGTACCCTTTGTGATATCCTGACCCGGGATACGACACGTTTACCGAGGCAAGTCGACTGAATAGCATAACCTGAGCGATTTTAAGCTCTATGTTAGGGTATTTCATGGAAATGAATAAATGGAAACTGTAAATTATGAAATGTATAACAAGTGCCGGGCAACACCCGAGCACCTCGGGATATCGCATCGTAATGCGTGCATGAACGCATTTCCATGCACGACCATATTTCACATACACATAGTACGTCAAAAGTCAGTGTATGCGTACACTGTCATAAATGGATATACACGCACGTATATGGATATACTCTCACGTATAAGATACGTATTATATATGTGTATAATACATATGGTATAATGTATGTTATGTATATATATGTATATGTATATATAATACATGTATAATATAAAAGGAAATATCAAGAAAAGACAAGGGAAAAAGGAAAGAGGGCTGCTGACCAGTGCATATGTCACTGTGTGTATGTGTGTGTGTGCTGTGCGGCTGAGAGAAAAACACCAAGGCCACCGACCTTGGTGCAAGTGGATTGTGTGCATATATATATATATATATAGAGAGAGAGAGAGAGAGGAAGCATGGTACGTGGGTGATGGAGGATCAAAGGGCGGTTCACGGCAGTCAAGAATGACTGCAGGGAAGAGAGAGAGAGGGAGAAAGAGAGAGATAAGCTAGAGAGAGAAAGAGGTCGTGCGGTGTATAGATATATATATATATGTGTGAGTCGTATTGACTAAGAAACAGAAAAGAGAGAACATCAAAGACACTGAAAAGGAGTAGAGGAAAAGGGAGAATTGGAAACGAGAGCAAGAGGAGTTCTAAAGGTCACTGCGAGCAGAAACCCAGAAAAATTGGTGAGTTTTATCAAGCTTTTAAATTACTGATTTCAAGCATGAAGTTGAGTCTTATTGATAGGGTCTTGTAGAGTATGAAAGTAGAAACATTTAGCAAAAAGAACCATGTAAAATGGTTGAGAAATCTGGTAGAAAAATGGAGTTGCAGGCCTTAGGATAATTTCGGCTTTTATGAAAATCATGCATGAAACCTTGTTATTATAATGAGAAATTAATCCCATAAAGTGCAGAAACATGCTAGAAGAATTCTAGAACCAAAACCGTGATCAAAATGTTACGAAATAGAAAATGAAACTTGGCCGGAGAATCGGCCGGAGTTGAATGACTCCCTATTCGTGAAGATGGGGAGAGTTTTGGGGCAAGCCGAGGCTAGGGTTGAAATCCTTGGGAAGAAGGGAAGAGAATGGCATTTAAAACAGGAGGAAAAACTGTCAAAAATTGGTGACCGTCGCCGGAGAAGGTGACTATTCACCACCGGAACCCTACCAGAGACGTGGGGAAGATGACCGAAAAATCGTGGGGGCTATCGGGTTAAGTCTAGACCGGATCCGGGTTCGGATCGGGTCGGTACCCGACTGGATATGAATGGGTAAGTAAAACTGTGTCGTTTGGCTTTTTAATTTAAATGGATTTGGGCTTGTTCGGTTACACGGATAGTAAATTGGAATTGGGTTTGGGGTTATCCAAACCAAGGATGGGATAGGAAATCAGGGTTATTGAAATCCGGTTTTCCAATTGAAGTGAACCGTTTGGTTCAGTAAGGGGACAGACCGGTTTAGGGTTTTTGGGTCTGAACCAACTGGTTCAGACCGCAGCTTTTGAAAATTGTGAACCGGCCCCAAATGTTTTAAAAAATTACACTAAGGCCCAAACAGGAAAATTAATTAAATATTAATTTTTACAATAATGCCCCTATTTCAAATATGGGTCAAACGAAGTCCAAATGAGACAAATGAATAGTCAAAACTTATTATCTCGGACGTTCTAAGTCCAATGGTGGGGTCTGTTTTACGAGATGAGACCCCGAAGGATAAAATACCGTAAAAGTGCAAAATGACCATTTTGCCCTTTTAGTACAAAAGTCCAAATGGAATTCCGCGAAAGCCTAAACCGACTTTCTTCGGCGTTCTGGACTCAATGGTAAAGTCTAAATTAGTAATTGAAATACTTATGATGGAAAGGCATAAAATTTGATGAATAGCATTTATTCTGAAACGTATTCATTGATATATAGGAAACTCCAAAGGCAAGGGTACACTCACGGATTTCTGAGATAGAATCACGATAGAAGTAAGTAAATTCCCTTTCTCTTCCATATGGTGTTCCCAAGCCAAGTTTATTCTCTTTACTGCCAAACTTGTACTCTTGAAAGTACCTCACGTTATTGCTATCCACAATGCGATATTGTTCTATCTTGTGGACATTGATTGACTGCTATGTCATTGTTATCATGTGAACCATGCCTTGAAAGGCTTACTGTTATGTCTTTATTGTCTGCTATGTCTTTATTGTGAACCATGCCTGGAAAGGCCTACTGTATGTCTTTATTGAATATATGACATTCCATTTTTATGCTTCTATGGAATTATGAATAATCATGATATGTTACGAATACGGGATTTGTGCTCAGTCACAACATCCATTTGATGCTTTCTGTATTGACTAGAGACCTAAGGGTCAAGTACATAAATGGACAGGTGGTAGGAATGAATTCCTCGAAGGCTTTCCACCGGCAATTGACTGGCATAAACATTGGCATTTTCATTGCATTTCCATTGGCATTTCATTTACATTTCCATTGGCATTTTACCTGAGAACAGAGTAAATGCATCTCCTAAGAATTGATACGATTACGTTATTGAATAACACTATTCCTTATGACTTATCTTAACTGAAAAAACACTCTTCATTGAATTGATTATGATCGGTTTATTGTGGCAGTACATCCTTGTTATGTTATCTTTGAAAGATTCAAGTTGATGTTATTTCATTTACTCCTGATTGTACATTGTGACTTATTACTCATTGGCCTTCATGGCAACTGTTCTCATTGGCTATCACAGCATCTCCTTCCTTATGATTGGCTATCATAATCTTATTCATGGATTTGTATCTTATCGATACCAGTGTCGGAGATCTGTTTTTACTTGCTGAGCTCTCGTAGCTCACTCCACCCCATTTACCCCCATTTCAGGTGATGACGCTGCAAGACCCCAGTAGGAGTTTGAGAGCGTAGGAGGACATTTTTTAGGAACTGTATCAGTCTATGTCTTAGTTCTCCCATGTATTCACCACCCTCGGGTGCTGGTTACATTTGGTTCTTATTTTGCTTATGTAGAACCACATTATGTATTGTAAAGACTTCCGCTAACATTGTGTATTGAAAGACTTCCGCTGATGTACTATTACTGATAAGACTTCCGCTGTTATTGTTTGAGGATTTTAGTACTTTGCATATTAGTACTATGATACAGGAATGGAAAAAATAGGGACGGCCTTCGGGTCGGCCCCGCGACACGAGATCCGCATAGGGTGGGTTTCGGGTCGTGACACCCTTTGTACTGCATTGCACATGGAATGATTCTGTTATATCCTACCTTTTGATATATCTTGTTCTAATTTTGTTCGGGTCTATTCTATTTTGTTATACGCTGTTCGGAGTATGTTCTGATACAGTTTTGATATGTTGTGTCTTACTCTTGGGCCCACTATAGGATTGAGCGGTTTGATTTATGCCAGAGCATGACCTAGAGGGTAAAGGCCCCACGAGTAATCCGCTTATGGGTAGTTGGGAAAGGCTCGTATATATGATTGGCATTTTGTTCTTGTCATACCCTGACCCAAATTTTAACCGGGTGAACCACGTGAACCGAGCCGTTAAAGCTTTTTGGTTTAATATTGAATAAACGGATGAGTCAGAATCTTAATAGTTGGAAGTACGAGTCATGCCCGAGCGATGCTCGAGCCAATCACGAACGGATACTGGAATATAAAAATAATAATAAAAATACAAATGAAATAAAAATAAAAGAAAAAGGAAAAATAAAATAAATAAATAAATAAATAAAAATCATGTTGTGCCATATGGATAAATATATATATATATGTATATATATGTAGAAGTGTAGATGTATATACATATATATATATATATTAAATACATAAGGGGAGGGGTTACAACGGAAAAAAAAAACAAAAAAAAAAAAAAGACCTGAAGGGGCGATGGTTACGGTGGGAGAGAGAAAAGGAATGAGAGAAATAAAAGGGGGGGCTGGTTCGCATGGCATACGTTAGAAACTAAAGAAAAAAAAACGGATGGTGAGCAAATGAAGGGGCAGTGGTTACGGTTGAGGAAGAGAGAAAGAAAAGGGGAGTTGTGAAGAAAGGGAGAGAGACCAGCAGCAGTTCTGCAGTAGAGAGATTAAAGAAAGAGAGAGAGATTAACGGGGATACAGAGAGTTTTCTCTGGTTCTCGCTAGTTTCATCACCAATTGGGGCAGCCACCGCCGCCATCAAACTCCACCCCCACCGCACCGTGCACCGTCAACAGATCCATAACAGTCCCTGCACCGTGCCTCTGCAATGGACCACCAACAAACTCCAACAGTCCCGCACCGTAAATACCACCAACACCGTTCGGATCTAAGGCGTCAAAGCTTCAACAGTACCTGCAAACTACCCAAATCCATGGCCGGATTCCCCAATTAGACGACTGTCCGTTCCAAACGGATCAGTGACCCCACCACCACCACGAACGGCAGAACTGCCGCGATCTAGTCGGCTATGCAACTATCCACTGGGTTAACCCATGATGCAATTGCGCCATCCTCGATATGGTGTGGGAGAAACGGGATGCTGAGAGGTTGTCCAGGTTAGAGGAAAAAGAAACCACCGTAAGCCAGGAACCGAATCAAGTTTGTGTAATAGATCATTTTCAGGTTGTTTTAAATTTTGAGCACAAATTATAGATTTGATTTTTAGATTTAATTCATGGAAATTGGTTGTATTCAAATTGAATCAAGGAAAACAAAAAAAAAAAAAAGAAAAACAAAAGAAGAACAGAATTTAACGCGGGGAAACAGTGAAAAACAGAGGAGAAAAATAGATCGGGTGGGGTGATTTTGTCGCGATCAATTGGTTTAGATCATGTGTAATTGATTCTCTTGGGTGTAGGTAAATTTTAGAATCAAATCGGGATGGAAACTATAGGAGAAAAAGGGGAAAAAACGGAAGGGAAAGGGGCTGCCGAAAAACTGCATAGCCCCTGGTGCGCTACTGTTCCGGTTAATTTGGGAGTGCTACGGTACTCCGATTTGAAATCCGACAGTAGATTTGAGCTGTCCATGATCTGTAGGTGTGAACCCCACTGAAAAACGTGAGAAAATCCGTCGTAGGCAAGTCGCCGTTGACGGAGAAGACAACCAACACGCTGAAGTGTTGCTGTGCGGCAGCTGGGTTTTCAGATTTTATTTTGGCCAAACCGGGTCGGGTCTAACCCAACCCACCCATTCAGATGACTACCCAACACTTGTACTTCATGAGTAAATTTTTAAATTTGATTTTAGATAGTGTTTGGTTAGAAAGGAGAGCTATCCAATGGTTGGGTTAAACTTGAACAGGAAATGAAAAAAAAATAATAACGAGGAATGGAAAATTTGTATGGGCAGTGAATTGAACCTGTGACCAAAGGAGAAAGGGGAAGAAGCTTAGCCACTGTGCCACTAAGGAACATGTGGTCTGTTTGGACTCAAATACTATATGTATTATCTAGATTAATTAATTTAAATAAATGATTTAAATTAATAAATTTTAGATTTAATTTCGACGCCTAAATTAGTCGAATGAATAATGAAAACTTACTATTTTGGACCCTCTGAATTTAATAGTGAGGTCCATTTTACGAGACGGAGTCCCGAAAAAATAAAATAACCGTAGAATGCCAAAATGACCAAAATGCCCCTACCTCAAAGGTAAGTCAAACGGACTCCGATTTAGTTAAGTAAATAGTGAATTTTTATTAATTGAAACCTACTGGACTTAACGGTGAAGTCCAAATTATGAAAACAGAACCCAAAAAGTAGAGACACGTAAATGACCATTTTGCCCTTGGGTAAATTAAGTTTAAAATGGAAATCGTAAAGCATAAATTAGTACGGGAGGTATTTAGAGTAACGAGGCATAAATTCGGTAAATTATATGAAAGCTAAAACGTGTTTATTGATTTATAGGCAAGTCAAAAGGAAAGGAGGAAGTCACGGGATATTAAGACATTGATAATGTAAGTGGATTCCTATCTTTGATACGTGGTTTCCAAGCCACGATCTTTCCATTACTGCCAATCTTGTACTCATATATGTATTCACTATCATTGTTTCCTACCATGGATATTGTTCTACCTGGTGGATGTCTATTGGTTGATGTTGCATGACTGATTCCTTTCATTGATGTCTATTTACTTTATGTTATGTTATGATGTTTCATGTTTTGTACATTCATATGGAATACTATAGAATCTTAATTTATGTTAAGTGCCGGGTTTTGTGCTCAGTCACACTACCTATCTGATGCTATCTGATTGACTGGGACCTACGGGTCAATTTATGGGACCTACGGGTCAAAAAGGACATATGGCAATTATGGCGTTTTTACGCATTAAGGAAAATGGGCATTTTATATGCATTTATGTTAATGGGGGTATGCCGGGCCCCAAAAGACCGAGGGTCTGCCAAACCCTGAACAGAGTAAAGGCATCATCCATGTTAATTGATATTGTTCTATGTTGATTGGTTTGATTCATTAGACTTGACTGTGACCGTTTCATTGTGGCAGTATTTATGTTGATTGTGTTCATTGTGTCACGACCCGAAACCCACCCTATGCGGATCTCGTGTCGCGGGGCCGACCCGAAGGCCGTCCCTACTTTTTCCGTTCCTGTATCATAATACTAATATGCAATGTACTAAAAATTTAAAACAATAAACAGCGGAAGTCATTTATCAGTTACAGTAATCCAGCGGAAGTCTTTTTAAATACATTAAACAGCGGAAGTCTTATTAATACATGACATAGTTCTACAAAATTCAAAATGAGAACTAAACCGTAACCAGCACCCGGGGGTGGTGAATACATGGGAGAACTAACATAGACTGATACAATACTTCAAAATGCCCCCCCTACGCTTTCAGACTCCTACTGGGGTCTCGCAGCGTCATCACCTGAAATGGGGTAAATGGGGTGGAATGAGCTACAAAGCTCAGTAAGTAAAACAGATCTCCAACACTGGTATCGATGATCAATGTGTATCCATGAATAGATAATGATAGCCAATCATAAGGAAGGAGATGCTGTGATAGCCAATGAACATAATTGCCACGAGGGCCAATGGAATAATTGCCACGATATGCAATGATAATATATCAACAATGAAGTACTGCCACAATGAACCAAACACAATCAAATCAATCAATGTAAGTCTTTCAAGACTTAAAGAATTATAAGGAATAATGCCATTCAACCATCAAGTTCTGTCAATCATAAGAGATGCCTTTATTCTGTAACATGCCAGTGAATTTGCAATGCAATGCCAGTGAATATGCAATGCAATGCTAGTGAATATGCCAATCAATTGCTGGTGGAGAGCCTTCGAGGAATTCATTCCTGCCACCTGTCCATTCAATGCAATGCCAGTGAAAATGCAATGAGATGCCAATGATTATGCCAGTCAATTTGCCGGTGGAGAGCCTTCGAGGAATTCATTCCTGCCACCTGTCCATTCATGGACTTGACCCTTAGGTCTCCAGTCAATACAGAAGCATCGGATGGATATTGTGACTGAGCACAAATCCGGTATTCATAACATATCATGAGCATTCGTGATTCCATAGAAGTATAAAATGGAATATCATAGATTCAGTGAAAACATAACTGTACGCCTTTCAAGGCATGGTTCAACATGATAACAATGATACATCAGTCAATCAATGTCCACATGATAGAACAATATCACTTTGTGGATAGTAATAACATGAGTTGCTTTCAAGCACAATGAAACATGATAACAATGATACATCAGTCAATCAAATGTCCACAAGATAGAAAATATCGAACTGTGGAACACAAGGATATGAATACATTCAAGAGTACAAGTTTGGCAGTATAAGAATAAACTTGGCTTGTGGAAACACCACATGTAAGAGAGAATGATCCACTTACCTCTATCGTGCTTCTATCTTAGAAATCCGTGAGTATACCCTTGCCTTTTGAGTTCCCTATATATCAGTGAATATGTTTCAGAATAAACACTATTCATCAAAGTTTATGCTTTTCTATCATAAGTATTTCAAATACTATTTTAGACTTTACCATTGAGTCCGGAATGCCGAAGAAAGTCGGTTTAGGCTTTCGCGGAATTCCATTTGGACTTTTGTACTAAAAAGGGCAAAATAGTCATTTTGCACTTTTACGGTATTTTATCCTTCAGGGTTCCGTCTCGTAAAACGGACCCCACCATTGGACTCAGAACGTCCGAGATAATAGGTTTTGACTATTTATTTGTGTCGTTTGGACTTCGTTTGACCTCTTTTTGGAATAGGGGCATTATTGTAAAATTAATATTTAATTAATTTTTTATACTTTGGGCAACAGTGAAATTTCCCAAACTATTTGGGGCCGGTTCACAATTACTAAAAGCTGCGGTCTGAACCAGTGGGTTCAGACCTAAAAACCCTAGACCGGTCCACCCTTGCCCTGAACCAAACGGTTCACCTTCATTCAAGAACCGGATTTCAATAACCCAATTCCCTATCCTTATCCCTGTTTCGGTTAACCCCAAAACCCAATTTCTATTTATTATTCCTGCAACCAAACATGCCCAAATCCATTTAATTAGAAACCCAAAACGACACAGTTTCGGTCCGTTTCATATCCGGTCGGGTACCGACCCGATCCGAACCCGGATCCATCCCAGTTTTGACCCGATAGCCCCACGCTTTTCCGATCGTCTTCCCCACGTCTCCGGTAGGGTTCCGGCGTGTACAGTCACCTTCTCCGGCGACGGTGACTCATTTTCCGGTGAGATTTCGACCCTTTTTAAATGTCATTCTCTTCCCCTTCTCCTAAGGATTTCAAATCCATTTTCTATTTCCTTTAAATCCCTTCATAACTTCACGAAATAGAACCTAAGTATCATCCCGAGACCGACGGCCAGTCGGAGAGGACGATACAGACTTTAGAAGACTTACTGCGTTTTTGTGTCATAGACTTTGAAGGAAGTTGGGAAGATCAGTTGCCATTGGTCGAATTCACGTACAATAATAGCTATCAAGCTAGTATTGGTATGGCACCATATGAGGCATTATACGGCAGGAAGTGCCGATCGCCACTGTGTTGGACAGAGGTGGGAGAAAGGAAACTCTATGGGCCGGAGATAGTGGAACAGGCCGCACAAAAGATACAACTGATCCGACAGCGTTTATTAGCAACTCAAAGTCGACAGAAAAGCTATGCAAATGTTCACCGACGAGACTTAGAGTTTGCGAAAGACGATTATGTGTACTTGAAAGTGTCACCCATGAAAGGGGTGGTCAGGTTTGGCAAGAGGGGAAAGCTTGGCCCCAGATACATTGGGCCATTCAGGATCACGAAGAGGGTTGGACCCGTAGCTTACGAGCTTGCCTTACCATCGGAGTTAGCACATGTTCACAATGTGTTTCATGTCTCGATGCTAAGGAAGTGTATAAAGAGTGCAGATCAAGTGATCGAGCACGAACCGCTAGACGTCCAGGAAAATCTGAGTTACATAGAGCATCCAGTTCAGATTTTGGATCGTCGAGATCAGGTGCTACGGAACAAGACTATTCCATTAGTCAAAGTTCTGTGGAGGAATCACCGAATGGAAGAGGCTACTTGGGAGCGAGAAGATGATATGCGCGCCAAGTACCCGCATTTATTTTCATAGTAGTATATGCTAAGTTTGAGGACAAACTTATTTTTAAGGAGGTAAGAATGTAATATCCCGACCCGGGATACGTCACGTATACCGAGGTAGGTCGGTTAAAACATGTAACTTAAACGATAAGATATGAATGTCATAGTATTCTCATGGAAATGAAAGACTGGAGACTGTAATCACGGAAATGAATGACCAAGGCTGGGTAACACCCGAGCATCACAGGGCATTGCATCGAAATGCGTGCATGCACGCATTCCCATGCATGCATACGTGAATGTAGATACGTAGCTTGATTGAAATCAGTGTATGCAAATATGATTTAAAATAGAATTAGACCTCCACATATGCATGTATATACATGTATAAAAAAAGTGTATTTCATGTGTATATATGTATAATATATAATGTATTATACATGTATGATGTAATTATGTATATATGTATATTTACATAAGAAACAAAAAGAAAGGAAAAAGGAAAAAGGGGAACTGCCTTGGGCAGTATGCAAGCACCAAAGAGAGTGTGTGTGTCGGCTATGGGAGAAATGGGTGTGTTATATATATATATAATATGATATATATATATATATACACATAAGTGCCCAACAAGTCTCCAAGCCATTTAATGCAAAGGTTGCATTTGGCAGAGAGAGCACAGGTTCTAGGTCAAGGAAAGAGGCCATAGAAGGGGGAGGAACCGAGAGAGAGAGAGAGAGAAAAGAGAGAGAGGCGGTGGAAACTCTCTCTACAAATATAAGCCTACGGGTGTGGGTTTAAAGGCACAAACAAGACCAAAGTTGAGAGAACATCTTGGCAAAGAATTCAGGAGCATAAATAGGAAAGTTGGAAGGTCACAGTGGGCTAAATCCGAACACCCAGGTGAGTGGTTTTAATTCTGTTTTTACAATTTAAAGCATGAAGCTTGTATGTAATTATATGGTCTAAACAAGCATGAAATATAGGTTTTAATGCAAAAAGAATCATGAAAAACGGTTGAGAAACCATGGAGAAATATGGAGTTGCAGGTTTCATGGATAATTTCGGGTTCCATGAATTCATGCTTAAAACTTTGATGTTTGTTTATGGAAATAATCCTTAGAGGTGCAGGAAACCATTTCTAATGGATTAGGGTCAAAACAGTGTACAAATAGTCACGAAATAGGAAGGATATGGGTCACCGGAAAATCGGCCGGAGATACTTAGGTTCTATTTCGTGAAGTTATGAAGGGATTTAAGGGAAATAGAAAATGGATTTGAAATCCTTAGGAGAAGGGGAAGAGAATGACATTTAAAAAGGGTCGAAATCTCACCGGAAAATGAGTCACCGTCGCCGGAGAAGGTGACTGTACACGCCGGAACCCTACCGGAGACGTGGGGAAGACGATCGGAAAAGCGTGGGGCTATCGGGTCAAAACTGGGATAGATCCGGGTTCGGATCGGGTCGGTACCCGACCGGATATGAAACGGACCGAAGCTGTGTCGTTTTGGGTTTCTAATTAAATGGATTTGGGCATGTTTGGTTGCAGGAATAATAAATAGAAATTGGGTTTTGGGGTTAACCGAAACAGGGATAAGGATAGGGAATTGGGTTATTGAAATCCGGTTCTTGAATGAAGGTGAACCGTTTGGTTCAGGGCAAGGGTGGACCGGTCTAGGGTTTTTAGGTCTGAACCCACTGGTTCAGACCGCAGCTTTTAGTAATTGTGAACCGGCCCCAAATAGTTTGGGAAATTTCACTGTTGCCCAAAGTATAAAAAATTAATTAAATATTAATTTTACAATAATGCCCCTATTCCAAAAAGAGGTCAAACGAAGTCCAAACGACACAAATAAATAGTCAAAACCTATTATCTCGGACGTTCTGAGTCCAATGGTGGGGTCCGTTTTACGAGACGGAACCCCGAAGGATAAAATACCGTAAAAGTGCAAAATGACTATTTTGCCCTTTTTAGTACAAAAGTCCAAATGGAATTCCGCGAAAGCCTAAACCGACTTTCTTCGGCATTCCGGACTCAATGGTAAAGTCTAAAATAGTATTTGAAATACTTATGATAGAAAAGCATAAACTTTGATGAATAGTGTTTATTCTAAAACATATTCACTGATATATAGGGAACTCAAAAGGCAAGGGTATACTCACGGATTTCTAAGATAGAAGCACGATAGAGGTAAGTGGATCCCACATCGCCTGGGGAAGGAAGGGGGAAGTTATTCATAAGTGCGAACTGGTCCCCATATGGTATGACGCGTTTTGGGGTGGGGCAAGCCCATCGCCAGGAAAAAACCGTGCGGGCGGAAGGCCCAAAGCGGACAATATCATGCCATTGAGGCCAGGGTCGTTACAGTGGTATCAGAGCTATAGGTTCGATTGTGAGTCATGGGAGATAGGACTAGAGTTAAGACTGCTAGATATGACTGACATTATTTTTGTCTTACACATTGACTGGTTACTTCATTGATTCTTTCACTGGTTATTTCATTGGTTATTTCATTGGTTATCTCATTGGTTAGCTTCATTGATTCTATTCACAGTCATGGTAAACACAAGGCAAGGTCCGTTGCCTATGGATCGTTTAGAACAGCTAGAAAGAATGATGCGGACTATCATTGAAAGTCTGCCACAGATTCAGGCTGGTGCTAACCAACCAGCACAGCCAGTACAACAGGAGCAGCCTGTCAATGCAGGCGACAATGCAGGGAATCGTCCAGGAAACGAGCGAGATG
This sequence comes from Nyssa sinensis, assembly GCA_008638375.1. Lineage (NCBI taxonomy): Eukaryota > Viridiplantae > Streptophyta > Magnoliopsida > Cornales > Nyssaceae > Nyssa > Nyssa sinensis. The sequence goes on from CM018046.1 coordinate 28,963,650, forward strand.
CTGCATACTTATATGAGCGGTTTCAGAAAATGAAACCCCCGACTTTCGACGGTACAGGCGGAGCCACTATAGCTGAGGAGTGGTTACTAGAAATGAACAGGATCTTTAAAATCCTGATATGCACTGAAGTCCAAAAAGTGGCCTATGCCACATATATGCTCAAAGGAATGGCACACAAATGGTGGATGATAGAGGAAGATAAAGAGCCAGACATGAACTGGCAACGATTCACTGATATCTTCAACAAAAAGTACTTCTCCCAAGAAGTAAGAAACCGAAGGGTTGCAGAGTTCATGGTACTGCAACAGGGGGGAATGACAGTAGAGCAATACGAGGCCAAATTTACTGAGTTGGCCAGATTTGCCCCTGGTGCTATCAGTACCGAGGACTTAAAGGCTCGCAAATTTGAGGAAGGACTGAGGTGGCCTATTAAAGATAGACTGGTGTCCCATCGGCTGACTACTTATGATGATGTAGTGGAGACAGCTCGAGTCATAGAAAGGAGTGGCGAGGAATTCGCCAAGAGGAAAGGAAACTTGAAGCAGGGCGGCAATCAGAAAAAGAGGCAAGGGCCTTCTACTTCAGAACATGGATCTACATTTACCAGACCTGGAGCCACATCACAGGCGACAGGATCGGGTCAGAAGAAACAAGGCAACAAAAAGGGGGCAGCCAAGTGCTCTCGTTGCAATAAGATCCATAAAGGCCAGTGTCTCAAGGACAGCAACGCTTGTTACTACTGTGGTCAGGAGGGACATTTTGCAAGAGAATGTCCTCAGAAGGATCAGGCCATGCCCAGTATTGCTTCAGTAAAGGCACCAACCACTGGAACAGCACCACCTAGACCTCCAGCCCAAAGGAGTGGACAGGGGAACGTCCAGCAGCAGGCAGGACGGGTTTTCTCCCTTTTACCAGGAGACGTGCAGGGTACAACCTCTGTAGTCGCAGGTACTCTTTTAGTATGCTCACAGCCTGCTCATGTTTTATTTGACACTGGATCTACACATTCATTTATATCCCCTACATATGCTGCTAGACTGAACCTAGTAACAGAACCCTTAGGGTATTTACTGAATGTTTCTATACCATCGGGGAAATCATTGTTGGGGGATACCATGTATAGGAATTGTGGGATACAGATTGGGGATACACACTTATTGGCTGACCTTATACCTTTGGAAATTTGTGGATTCGATGTTATCCTTGGAATGGATTGGCTGGCTGCCAATTATGCTACGATAGACTGTATGGCCAAACGAGTTCTCATACGGAATCCACAGTTTCCGACAGTTGACTTTGAGGGGACAGGAGTGGCTTCCCCACCCTACTTTGTTTCCTCTATCCAAACGAGGCGTCTGCTTCGAAAGGGATGTCACGGATTCTTATGTAGTGTTCAAGACACTAACTCTCAGCAGCCTGAGTTAGAAAATATTCCCATTGCTAGGGAATTTCCCGGAGTGTTCTTGGATGATCTTCCAGGAATGCCCATAGACAGAGAGATCGAGTTTTGTATCGACATATTGCCGGGCACTACTCCGATATCCAAGACTCCATATAGGATGGCACCGACAGAGTTGAAGGAGCTGAAGCTCCAGTTGCAGGAATTATTGGACAAGGGTTTCATACGACCCAGCTCGTCACCATGGGGTGCACCTGTATTGTTTGTAAAGAAAAAGGATGGAACTATGAGACTGTGTATCGACTATCGTGAGTTGAACAAAGTTACCATCCGGAACAGATATCCACTGCCCAGAGTGGATGATTTGTTCGACCAGTTGAAAGGGGCCCAGGTGTTCTCGAAGATCGATCTGAGGTCCGGTTATCATCAGCTGAAGGTCAGGCCCACTGACATTCAGAAGACGGCATTTAGGACACGGTATGGACACTACGAGTTCCTTGTTATGCCATTTGGGGTGACCAATGCCCCAGCTGCATTCATGGATATGATGAACCGTGTGTTCAAGCCGTACTTGGATGACTTCGTGATTGTGTTTATAGACGACATCTTGGTTTACTCTAAGAACCAGGAAGAACACGAGGTACATCTGAGGAGAGTGCTACAGAAGTTAGGGGAGCAGAAGTTGTATGCTAAGCTGAAGAAATGCGAATTCTGGCTTCCTAGTATAGCATTTCTGGGACACGTGATCAGTAAAGAGGGAATCTCTGTTGATTCCCAGAAGATCGAGGCAATCATGAATTGGCCTCAACCTACGAGTGTCACGGAGGTGCGAAGTTTCATGGGGTTAGCAGGCTACTATAGGAGATTTGTCCAGGACTTCTCCAAGATAGCTACGCCTATTACCAAACTGACCCGGAAAGGTGTTCCTTTTGTATGGACAGAGGAGCAAGAAAAGAGTTTCCAAGAGCTGAAGAAGCGTCTGGTTACGGCTCCTATATTGACAGTGCCAGAAGGAACTGATGGTTTTGTGATTTATAGTGATGCTTCATACAAGGGCTTAGGGTGTGTGTTAATGCAGAACGGAAAAGTGGTAGCTTATGCTTCCCGACAGTTGAGACCCCACGAGGGGAATTATCCGACACATGACCTTGAGCTAGCAGCCATTGTCTTCGCTTTGAAGATATGGAGGCACTATCTATATGGAACCACGTGCGAAATCTTCACCGATCATAAGAGCCTCAAGTATCTGTTTACACAGAAGGAGCTCAATATGAGACAACGCCGTTGGTTGGAGTTATTAAAAGACTATGAGGTCAACATACAGTACCACCCAGGAAAGGCGAATGTGGTAGCTGACGCTCTGAGTCGGAAGTCATCAGGAAGTTTAGCTTTCCTGTTGACAACACAAACGGAATTACTGAAGGAATTGGACGACATGGAAATAGAGATAGTTCTGCCCAGTTCCAAGGCACTATGTGCCAACGTGACAGTCGGGTTGTCGATTGTGGACAAGATCAGGGGACAGCAGACTCAGGATGAGAAGTTGGCTAAGCTTCTTCAAGGAATCAAGACAGGCATAGATTCCGAGTACACAGTGAGAGATGGGATATTGTATTACCAGGATAGGATCTGCGTACCCGATGTGCCTGAGATCAGGAAAGAGATTCTCGATGAGGCACACAGTTTGAAATTTGCCTTACATCCCGGAGGCACCAAAATGTATCACAATGTTAAGGATACTTATTGGTGGTCTGGAATGAAACGTCATATAGCTGAGTACATAGCACGATGTGCCAAGTGCCAGCAAATTAAGGTGGAACATCAGAAGCCTGGAGGACTTCTGCAGTCACTGCCCATTCCTGAATGGAAGTGGGAACACATCACGATGGACTTTGTGTCGGGATTGCCAAGGACAGTCAGGGGGAGTGACTCTATCTGGGTTATCGTAGACAGATTAACGAAGACAGCTCACTTCCTGGCAACCAAGACGACACAATCTCTTCAGCGACTAGCCGAGCTATACATCAGAGAAATAGTTAGACTTCACGGAGTTCCAGTATCGATTGTTTCTGATAGGGACCCCCGGTTCGTATCACGATTCTGGAAAGGACTACAACAAGCTATGGGCACGGAACTGAGTCTTAGCACTGCGTATCATCCCGAGACCGACGTCCAGTCGGAGAGGACGATACAGACTTTAGAAGACTTACTGCGTTTTTGTGTCATAGACTTTGAAGGAAGTTGGGAAGATCAGTTGCCATTGGTCGAGTTCACGTACAATAATAGCTATCAAGCTAGTATTGGTATGGCACCATATGAGGCATTATACGGCAGGAAGTGCCGATCACCACTGTGTTGGACAGAGGTGGGAGAAAGGAAACTCTATGGGCCGGAGATAGTGGAACAGACCGCACAAAAGATACAACTGATCCGACAGCGTTTATTAGCAACTCAAAGTCGACAGAAAAGCTATGCAAATGTTCACCGACGAGACTTAGAGTTTGCGAAAGACGATTATGTGTACTTGAAAGTGTCACCCATGAAAGGGGTGGTCAGGTTTGGCAAGAGGGGAAAGCTTGGCCCCAGATACATTGGGCCATTCAGGATCACGAAGAGGGTTGGACCCGTAGCTTACGAGCTTGCCTTACCATCGGAGTTAGCACATGTTCACAATGTGTTTCATGTCTCGATGCTAAGGAAGTGTATAAAGAGTGCAGATCAAGTGATCGAGCACGAACCGCTAGACGTCCAGGAAAATCTGAGTTACATAGAGCATCCAGTTCAGATTTTGGATCGTCGAGATCAGGTGCTACGGAACAAGACTATTCCATTAGTCAAAGTTCTGTGGAGGAATCACCGAATGGAAGAGGCTACTTGGGAGCGAGAAGATGATATGCGCGCCAAGTACCCGCATTTATTTTCATAGTAGTATATGCTAAGTTTGAGGACAAACTTATTTTTAAGGAGGTAAGAATGTAATATCCCGACCCGGGATACGTCACGTATACCGAGGTAGGTCGGTTAAAACATGTAACTTAAACGATAAGATATGAATGTCATAGTATTCTCATGGAAATGAAAGACTGGAGACTGTAATCACGGAAATGAATGACCAAGGCTGGGTAACACCCGAGCATCACAGGGCATTGCATCGAAATGCGTGCATGCACGCATTCCCATGCATGCATACGTGAATGTAGATACGTAGCTTGATTGAAATCAGTGTATGCAAATATGATTTAAAATAGAATTAGACCTCCACATATGCATGTATATACATGTATAAAAAAAGTGTATTTCATGTGTATATATGTATAATATATAATGTATTATACATGTATGATGTAATTATGTATATATGTATATTTACATAAGAAACAAAAAGAAAGGAAAAAGGAAAAAGGGGAACTGCCTTGGGCAGTATGCAAGCACCAAAGAGAGTGTGTGTGTCGGCTATGGGAGAAATGGGTGTGTTATATATATATATAATATGATATATATATATATATATACATAAGTGCCCAACAAGTCTCCAAGCCATTTAATGCAAAGGTTGCATTTGGCAGAGAGAGCACAGGTTCTAGGTCAAGGAAAGAGGCCATAGAAGGGGGAGGAACCGAGAGAGAGAGAGAGAAAAGAGAGAGAGGCGGTGGAAACTCTCTCTACAAATATAAGCCTACGGGTGTGGGTTTAAAGGCACAAACAAGACCAAAGTTGAGAGAACATCTTGGCAAAGAATTCAGGAGCATAAATAGGAAAGTTGGAAGGTCACAGTGGGCTAAATCCGAACACCCAGGTGAGTGGTTTTAATTCTGTTTTTACAATTTAAAGCATGAAGCTTGTATGTAATTATATGGTCTAAACAAGCATGAAATATAGGTTTTAATGCAAAAAGAATCATGAAAAACGGTTGAGAAACCATGGAGAAATATGGAGTTGCAGGTTTCATGGATAATTTCGGGTTCCATGAATTCATGCTTAAAACTTTGATGTTTGTTTATGGAAATAATCCTTAGAGGTGCAGGAAACCATTTCTAATGGATTAGGGTCGTTACAGTGGTATCAGAGCCCGACCCAGCCGGAAATGTGAGGGCCCAGAACCTCGCTGCGGCCAGCGAGCCAAAGGAGGGGAGAGGGAATCCCACATCGCCTGGGGAAGGAAGGGGGAAGTTATTCATAAGTGCGAACTGGTCCCCATATGGTATGACGCGTTTTGGGGTGGGGCAAGCCCATCGCCAGGAAAAAACCGTGCGGGCGGAAGGCCCAAAGCGGACAATATCATGCCATTGAGGCCAGGGTCGTTACACATTGAGCCTATTCTATATTCATGCTACACTGTTACTCTTGACGGTTATTGTACGTTGTCATTCATTGGTTACTCTTGACTGTTATTGTACCTTGTCGCTCATTGGCCATTGTGGCATTTTACAGTTGACTGGAATCGTTATCATGATTGGCTATCATGTTACTTTGACTTGTATTCATTTATGTCATCCCCACCCGTATTGGGGATAGGCTTCTACTTACTGAGTTTGTAGCTCACCCCTTACTAAATTTTTTAGGTGAGAATGTTACAGAACCATAGTAGGAGATCAGGAGCTTAAGGAGACAGTTGAGGAGCATAAGAGTAGTGAATGAAGTCTCTCCCATGTACTCACCCCCTAAGAGTGGTTTAGGATCAGTTTATTGTTAGTTGAAGTTTAGTCTTTGAACAATAATTGTAATAAAGCTTCCGCACTTTAATGTCATGGTTATATTATTTACTGTTATCATTGGTAAAAGAATGGAAAAAGTAGGGACGGCCATTGGGTCGGCCCCACGATACGAGATCCGCATAGGGTGGGTTTCGGGTCGTGACAGTTCTATTTGTGTCCCACTCAATTCTGTCATGTTCTGTTCTGATCTAATCCCAGAGGGTAGAGGCCCCACGAATAGTTTGTTTATGGGTAGCTGGGAGAAGTTTAGACACATTTGATGATATGCCTTTGATTGATTGATACTCAGTTCAGTTCGGTTCGGTTCTGATCTATTCTATGTTGATCTGATTTGTTCTGATCTGTTTTGTTCTACTTGAGCTGCATTTGATCATGCATTTTATTTGGAGATCATGTATATAAGAAGTGGTTTTGAAACCCATGGCAGGAACCTATGTTACTCACTTAGCTTGTTTAAGGTCATTCTATTTATTTGAAATTTTTCAGGACTTATCTCCATTAGATTAGAAGGCACAAAGATATGACACTAGTAGGCCGAGAGGCATTCCAAGTAAAGATCTAATGGAACTGATTTGTGGAGACTTGGATTCTTGAGGACTGATTCCGGCTATTTAGGTGAATGAAATGATATGATTGAATTCATTGATATGCAATGGATGAATTGAGACATGGCTTATGATATTGGTACTCTAGAGATATTAGATGTCTGGTTATTGACGTGCTCTATGGTATATAGATGAGTTGCACTCCCAATATGAGAAAGGTTTTAAATTCCACCGCTCTGGCCCTACATTTGGAATGCAATTCATCGTACAGTTCAGAAGTTTTCCTTTGCTTGGCCGCATTGTCAGTAGAGAGACCAACAAGGCGGCTAACTGGCATCACATTTTCGGCAACCGCGTAGGGTGTGGTACGGGATGTGACAGAATGGTATCAGAGCTAAAGTTTGTAAATATAGAAGATCCACGGGAGTAACAGAGTGGTATCAGAGCTAAGGTTTGTAAATAGTGAAGATCCATGAGAGTGATAGAGTGGTATCAGAGCTAAGGTTTGTAAATAGTGAAGATCCATGGGCGTGATAGAGTGGTATCAAAGCTAAGATTTGTAAATATTGAAGATCCACGGACGTGACAAAGTGGTATCAAAGCCAGATTGGTAAATTTTTGGAGATCCACTAGTATCGCAGAGTGATATTTAAGCTAAAGGTTAAGGTTACCTGTGCAAGATGGGAACTTGGGGACAATAAAATGTGAAATGGTTTGGGAATCATTGCCCACATCAGAGCACTAAGTCATGGATTAAGCACCACAGAGTACGTGAGCCATGGATAAGTCCCAATTTTGGAAATTGGAATGGAATTGTGGAAGTCTTCGTAATGGATGATGAATCTGTGATTCTAAGGCATCTAAGGGATGGGAGCATGAAGACTTGTAGTGTGAAGAGGATGGGAGGAGGATGGGTACTTCTTTGTTGGAGGAGGATGGGAGCGTGAAGACTTCCAAGATGATGTCTCGATATTCCCTCATACCATGGGTCATAAGGGTGAGGCTTAATTCCTTAGGCTTGTTTTAGCTTTGTTATCCCTTCCAAACTGATAATCTGATATGCAATTTCTTGCTTATGTGCAGTCAGGAGTGCTTGAAGGAATTTACAAACGAGCTCCAAGATCAGTACCGCATGCTTCTTTCGACTTCCAACCGGGCTCACACCGTCATTGTCACCCTAGAGAACTTGATGGCCGCTCGTACTGATGAGCTTAAGAAAAGGCTGACATCGAGATGGGCAGAGGCAGAGGCCCAAGTGGCGGGGGAGGCTTCCTCCCAAGTTGAGCCCGAGCCTCCTCTTCAAGTAAAAAGGAGGAGATTGATTTCTGGCTCTCCCGAGCCACCTCCTCTCGAAGTTGAGAAGAAGACCGAACCTACTGTTCTAGTCTCAACCGTTCCTCCTGCCCCTTCCGTTCCGAGCAAATGGGCTAGGAAGGGGAAGGCGCCTGTTGCGCCGTCCGAGCCGTCTGATGAGCCGGACTACCAGATTATCAAAAAGGCCTTTGACCAAATATGGTCCCAGGGCCCTCATCGGTACAGGGGGCATAACCCTGCGAAACTAATGAATGAGATGATGAATCTCCAAATGAAGGTAACCTCTGAAGCTTTTTCTTGTCTTTTCTTGCTTGCTTACTTGTTCGGTCTAACTTGTCTGCCTTGTGTTGTACAGAGCATGCATAGTTTAGCTGCTCTGATGGTGACTCCTCTGAGCCTTGAGGAGGCTGATAAGCTGAAGGCTGAGCTGGATGAAGTAAGGCTGGAGCTTGGAACGGCTCAGTCCAAGGTTCATGCTGCCGAGGAGAATTTGAAGGAAGTTGGCACTAACCTTGCCGTGGCGGAGTCTGAAAGGGACATCTATGCTCGGCAGGTTGCAGGGCTTCAGAGGGAGTTGGTCGACCTTCGAAGCACCTTTGATTAGAAGGTTCATGAGGCAGTTGATCATGCCAGGACTGAGACTGAGACGAAATTGAAAGAGAAAGTTGACCAGATGGGGGATGAACTGATCCGGTTCGGTTTCGAGAGCTTCTGATCTAGATTTCTGGCTAAGTTTTCAAATTTTGACGTGTTGTCAATTGTTGCTCCTAGAGCCGCTTCATCTAGTGCTGGTCTGAGCAAAGAGGCCGTGACTATCGACCTTCCTTCGGTAGAGGATCCTGGCCCTTCCGATAAAGCTTAAGGCTTTATCAGCTTTACTCTTTTGCTTGCCAGCTTTTTGATGTAATAAATACCTTTCGATCAATAAAGTTGAATTTTCTTCAGATTCTTCTTGTGTTCTTGCTTTTTGCAAAATTTGTTGTGAGTATAGCTGTTCTGAGCCCCTTGCACGTCAGATCAGCTTTCCAATAGTTTAACAGTTGCCTCTCGAGCTTCAACATTTGTAATAGAACAGTGAATGTAGATTAATTTCGACTGTCTTATCATAATAAGATAAGAAAACAAACATAATCAGATGAACAGGAATCCGATATTGATCTTGTATCACATAGAGTGGAAGCAAACTCTACAGAATTCTGAAGCAGATTGTTCTGAACAAAAAACTCGTGAAAATAACTAGGCAACTTGTGCCCATCATTCTGATGATCGAAACTCCTGTTTCTGAGCCCTTAGGATCGAGATATATCAAAGCTGTCGGCCTTTGTCATATGTGTGGCCTGTCAAGGAATAGATAAAACTGGGAGGTTTGTATATCGGATAGGAGGCCTGTATACTAGACTTTGCTTATTTTATCATTTCAGAAGCTTCAGTACCGAACTGTGGTTGTTAGTACAGGAAGACCCTGCACCCTGTCTTTTGGTTTTCCAAAAGGTAGGTTTAAAGCATCGTTTATTTATACGATTGTCGTTTGGGTTTTCGAGGCCAACCTTTCTTTTAACCATTGCGACGGTCCAGTTTGGTGGCTTTTGGACTTCAAAGGTCTATATTTATGAGAAAGGGGGCATACGGTTGCGCCCAATCTTCTTGTTCCCAAATTGTTCCCCCATTGGAGAGAATTTAGATGTTGCCAGAAACTTACTGTTCGTCCGGAGATGATTGACGATTCTTAGTATGAGTTAGGAATGATCAAACTGTGGCCGAGAGTTAACCTTCCCTTTGATTCAGTCTCCAAGGAAGGATTAGAGGAGGCAGAAGTCCTCTTGTCCATCTTGGCATCTGGTCGAGATTTCTCCGATTGGAGGTGGACCCTCCTTGATTCAACCGAGGCTTGGAACATTAGTGATGAAAACGAAGGTGGGATGCCTCCTTCCCTTTGTGTCTTGGCAGAGACCCTTGCTCAAGCCGGCTGGGGTGTCATGCCGAATTTAAGGGAAATGAAGGTGGAGAATGGAGGTCGCCTAAGACCCAGAGCCCTCATCATCCGTTGGTATTGAGATCAGTGACAGTGATGATGAAATGGCCTGGGTGCTTCTTGATGCAAATTGGGGTTCAGGGTTCCTTCCTTTCAAATAGAAGCCGGTGGCGGCGGTAATGGAGGTTGGAACTTGGGCCCCTTTCCCATCCGAGGAAGAAAGCCATGACGTTGCAGAGCATAGTGATGTCTTTATTGTAGCTTCTGTAGTGATGTCTTTGTTGTAGTTTTTCTGTACTTGTTTTATTTCCAGTCTTCTTGAACTGATGTAAGTTTTATGACTCATCAATAAAATTGAATTCTTTTTCCTCAATTTTGATGTTCTTTATGTTTGGATGTGCCTTTTTCGGAGTTAAAACATCTTCTTGTGCACTTCTGATGAATAACTCTTCTGTATGCTCTAAAAGTAGATCAAAGAAACCTGTATAAAACTTGAAGCCTTGAACCAAAGTACTTTAAGCCTGCTCAGTACTGTAGTATTCGTTGCTTGTTGGTATACAAGCCAAATAATCTAAGTATCAGCTTTAAGGTATTCCGATCTAGGAAACTTGTGTAGATAGCAGTTGGACTTTGGTTGAAGATGCTTGGAACTTCCGCCTTTGGATGGACTGGATCATAGAGTCTGCATATCGAAGATGGACCAGGCTCGGAAGGCCTGTGCATAATAGATGGACCAGGCTCGGAAGGCCTGTGCATAATAGATGGACCAGGCACGGAAGGCCTGTGCATTAGAGATGGACCAAGCACTAAGGCTCGTGCACTATTGATGGACCAGGCTCTAGAGGCCTGTGCATTAAAAGATGGACCAAGCACTAAGGCTTGTGCATTATAGATGGACCAGGCTCTAGAGGCCTGTGCATTAGATATGGACCAGGCTCGGAAGGCCTGTGCATTATAAGATGGACCAAGCACTAAGGCTTGTGCATTGTAGATGGACCAGGCTCTGGAGGCCTGTGCATTAAAAGATGGACCAAGTACTAAGACTTGTGCATTGTAGATGGACCAAGCTCTGGAGGCCTGTGCATTAAAAGATGGACCAAGTACTAAGACTTGTGCATTATAGATGGACCAGGCTCTGGAGGCCTGTGCATTAAAAGATGGACCAAGTACTAAGACTTGTGCATTATAGATGGACCAGGCTCTGGAGGCCTGTGCATTAAAAGATGGACCAAGTACTAAAACTTGTGCATTAAAGATGGACTAGGCTCTAGAGGCCTGTGCATTAAAAGATGGACCACTCTATGGAGGTATTAAGAAGAAAGAAACATCTCTATTGATAATACTTCCGTAAATGTTCCACTTTCCACGACCTAGGAATAGGCTTCCCAGTCATGTCTTCTAGCCAGTAGGTGGTAGGCCTAACAACCTTCGTTACTCTCTAGGGGCCTTCCCAGTTCGGTGACAACTTTCCCATAGTGGGATCCTTGGTGTTTGGAAAGACTCTTCTTAAGACAAAGTCTCCAACTTGAAAGCTGACCATCTTGAGCTCTACCTTGGATTTGTTGACCATTCTCTACTGATAGGTTTCCATCCTGATGCTGGCTTGATCCTTTTTTTCTTCAAGTAGATCCAAATTTTTTGTCAGCTGCTGATCATTGGATTCTTGCTCGAAGGCTTCAGTCCTCAGAGTTGGCATACCGATCTTAACCGGGATTACTGCTTCTGTACCATAGGCCAGTGAGAAGGGAGTTTCAGAGGTGGGAGTTCTTCTGGTTGTTCTGTAGGCCCAAAGAACTCCAGGGAGTTCCTCTACCCACTTTCTTTTGGCCTGCTCCAACCTTTTCTTTAATCCATCAAGGATCGTTCGGTTGGTGACCTCTGCTTGCCCATTTGCTTGTGGATGGCCTGGAGAGGCAAAGTGTTGCCTAATGTTGAGATTTTCATAGAATTTCTTGAAGCCTTTACCAGTGAACTACGTCGTATTGTCAGAGATAATCACACGTGGTATACCGAACCTGCAAACAATGTTCTTCCAGGTGAAGTTCCCAACTTCCTTCTCTGTGATGTGTGTTAGAGGTTCAGCTTCGGCCCATTTAGAGAAGTAGTCAATGGCTACCAAGAGATACTTCCTGTTTGGTGGGGCCTTTGGTAATGGACCCACGATGTCCATCCCCCACTGAGTAAAGGGCCAAGGACTAGTAATCAGGATGAACTCGTGATGAGGCTGGTGTTGATATGGGCAAATCTTTGGCATTTGTCATACTTCTGGACATACTCCTCAACCTGCCTTAGCATGCTAGGCCAGTAATAGCCCTGAGTCAGAGCTCGGTGAGCTATCGTTCTGCCCCCATTATGATTCTCGCAAATTCCCTCGTGTATTTCAACCAAGACATATTGTGATTCTTCTGGAGCTAAGCATTTTAACAGAGGTTGAGAATAAGACCTTCTGTAAAGCTTGTTGTTCAGGATCAGGTACCGAGCTGCTCTGATTCGGATTCTCCTTGCTTTGTTTTTGTCTTCTGGGAGGAGCCCGGATTCTAGGTACTGGAGGATTGGGGTCATCCAGTTCTGGGGCTGTTCAGTAATTTGGGCAACTTGGGCTTCCTCTATGCTGGGTCCTAGCTGGTAGGAAATTTTTACTGTGGAGTTTGCTTCAGACTTTAGACGGGATGCCATGTTTGCCAAAGCATCTGCTCTGCAGTTCTGGCTTCTTTCTATTCTCTGGATAGTGAACGTCTAGAAGGAGTGCTTCAGGTAGTTCACCAGTTCGGAGTACCGAAACATCCTGTCATCTTTAATAGAGAATTCTCCCAGGACTTGGCTTACCACCAGTTGGGAATCTGAGAAGACTTTAAGGTTCTGAACCTTGCATTCTAGAGCCAATTTCATGCCTAGGATTAGGGCTTCATATTCTGCTTCATTGTTGGAAGCTTTGAATCCCAAGCTGACTACTTTTTCTGATGAGAGCCCATCAAGGGACTGTAATACCAGGCCCACTCCTGAGCCCTGATCGGTTGACGACCCATCGATATAGAGCAGCTAGGTTCTTGAAGTTTCGATGAGCTGTGCCTTGTCTTGAAGTGCCGGGGTGAACTCGGCAGCGAAATCAGCCAAGGCCTGCCCTTTGATGGAGTTTCGTGGCACATATGATATGTCAAATTCCCCTAACTCCACAAACCGCTTTACTAATCTTCTTGAAACCTCAGACTTTCTCGATATTGACTTCAGAGGATAAGCAGTTGGAATTTTAATTGGATGAGCTTGGAAATAAGGTCGGAGCTTCCGAGCTGATATTACCAAAGCAAAGGCTAGCTTCTCAACCTCTGGGTATCTCTTTTCTGTGTCGAGTAGTGCCCTACTAACGTAGAATATGGGCCTCTGTAGTCCCCTGTCCTGCCTGACTAATGCGGAGCTGATCGCGTTTTCAGAGACTGCAAGGTACAGAAGTAGCTTTTCCCCCTGTACTGGTTTTAACAGAAGCTCTGGGGAGGCGAGATACTCCTTTAGTTCTTGAAAGGCTTTTTCACATTCTTTTGTCCACTGTAAAGCTTTGTTGCCCTTTAGAGCTTTGAAGAAGGGTAGGCAGCGATCAGTGGACTTGGAGATAAATCTGCTTAATGCTGCGAATCTGCCATTCAGCGCCTGAATGTCTTTCCTGGTTTTTGGTGACTTCAGTCCAATCAGGGCTTGGATTTGAGTTGGGTCTGCTTCGATACCCCTCTGAGAGACAATGTATCCCAAGAACTTTCCTTTCGTTACTCCAAAGGTACATTTCGAGGGATTGAGCTTCATCTTGTGCCGTCTTAGGATATCAAAGGTCTGGGCTAAGTGTTGGAGGTGACTAACTTTCTACAGACTTGTGACCAGCATATCATCGATGTATACTTCCATGGTATTGCCGAGCAGCGGGCTGAACATCTTGTTAACCAACCGCTGGTATGTGGCTCCAGCATTCTTTAAATCGAAAGGCATTACTTTATAGCAGTAGAGGCCTCGTTCGGTTATGAAAGCTGTCTTCTCCTGGTCTAGAGGGTACATCTGAATTTGGTTATACCCAGAATAGGCATCTATAAAACTCATGAGTTCATGCATGTAGTAGCGTCAACCAATTGGTCTATCCTTGGTAGTGGGAAGTTGTCTTTGGGGCACGCCTTATTGAGGTCTGTATAATCAATGCAGACCCTCTACTTGCCATTTTTCTTCTTGACCAGGACGGTATTGGCTAGCCACTCGGGGTAGAACATTTCACGTATCATTAAGCAACCTCTGGACTTCTTCGTTTATGATCTGATGCCGCTCTGGGGCTAGCGGCCTTCTTTTCTGTCTCACTAGTGGGTGATCTGGATCCACCATTAGTTTGTGAGTTATCAGGTTTGGATCTATACCCTTCATGTCTTTGGTCTCCCACGCAAACATAGAGAGGTTGTCTTTTAGAAACTTGATTATTTTCTCCTACTTGGCATGCGTCAGGTTTGGACCAATGTACAAATAGCGCCCTTCTGATTTTGAACTGACCAATACTTTGATAGGCTCGCCAATGGGTTTGGCCCTGCTGTCCCGTCCCCTTGGGCTTAGGGGTTCTTCGATTCTAGAAGGGCAATTTTCCTCCTCGGGAGTGTGGGAGAGAACTGGATCTGCACAGTCCCGGGTGTACTGTAATTGCTATTTGACAGTTTTCTCCTTGAGTGCAATGGCATGGCACTCTCTAGAAGTTGGCTGGCACCCTCTGACAGAATAAACATTCTGGTTGTGAACATACTTCAGACATTGATGGAGGGTTGAAGTGACTGCCCTTAGCTGGTGCAACCATGGCCTCCCAATTATGACATTGTAAGGAGATTTCATATTCAACACCATGTACTCTGAGATGGTGGTTTTCTGCCCTTCACCTTCCCCTACAGTGGTGGGTAGGTCGATCCTTCCTAATGGGGTACTGAGATTACCATCAAACGCTGCCATCACGACAGTAGTAGGCTTAATGCTGTCGTGGTCCATCCCCATCTGTTTGAGTGGCTCATGGAACAATATATTGACGGAGCTACCGGTATCAACCAGGACTCTCCTGATCTCGAAGTTGGCAATTTTGAGACTGATGACGAGGGCATCACTGTGAGGGCAGTGCACCCCTGCTAGGTCCTGTTCAGTGAATTGGATCTCCGGTGCTGGTTTGAGCCTCTTTTCAATGTTGGAGATCTACAATACGTTTGGGGCAGCCCTGGCCTCCCGAGCGTATTTCTTCCTTGCCCTGTTAGACATCCTTGTAGTAGGGGAGTCTGCATGGAGGACATAAATGACATGGTTGTTCTACCTTTGAGGCTCATTTCGAACTTCCCTCTGCTCTTGTCTTTGCTCAGGCCTCTGCTCTATCCACTACTGAGGCTTATCTTCGTGGGGATTTTGCCTCCCGTCCTGCTTAAGGAACTCCCGGAGACGTCCTTTCTTTATGAGTTGCTCAATCTCATATCGAAGGGTCCTGCATGAGTTAGTCGTATGTCCATGATCTTTGTGGAAATTACAGTACTTACTTTGGTCCCGAAGGCTGGGATCTCCTTTGATCGGTTCCAGCCATCTCAGGTTTTCCCGATCTCGGATCTGCCGGAGTACCTGGTTCAGTGTAGTGTTCAAAGGGGTAAAGTTAGTGGACTCCTTTGGTCCGGAATTATAAACAGCCCTAGGTGCTGTTCTCTTTTTTGGACTCCTGGCCCTCTTCCTGCTAGAGTCTCTTCTGTGGTCCTCCTTCTTATGATCCTCCCTCTTTGGATTATCCTTCTGGTTCTGCTCTTTGCCCTTCTGGGATGTGCGGTTGGCTTTTTCCAAGTTGATGTACTTCCTGGTCCGGTCCATTAATGCCGCCATGTCGGTAGGAGGGCTTTTGGTCAATGAATCTCTGAAGCCACCGTGAGCAAGTCCAGTAGTTAAGGCAGCTACAAGGAGTCTTGGGCTATAGTCTGTGATCTTTGTGAGTTTGGCATTAAAGCACGCAATGTAGGCTCTAAGGGACTCCTCTTCAGTGTGTTTGACATTTAACAGGAATTCTGGTCCCCTTTTGAGCGTTCTGCTGGTCATAAATCTGTCCAGGAATTGCTTACCGAGCTCATAGAAGCCGGCAATTGAGTTTGGAGGGAGGTGGTGGAACCATTTCAGAGCGGTTCCCTTCAAGCTGGTAACGAAAGTTCGGCACATAAAAGCATCAGAGGCTCTGTGGAGGGCCATTGTATGCTGGTAGTGTGATAGGTGATCTCCTGGGTCTCCAGACCCATCGTACGGGGTGAACTTTGGCACCATGAACTTCCTGGGCCTTTCTTCTATCATGATGGCGTGAGTGAATGGGGTGGCAAGTCTTCCGAGTAGCCTGGCCAACTCATCCTGCTCTGAAGGGTTCTAGGCACCTCTCAAAGCTACTGTTCGGTCCATAGATTCGGCAATTTCTTCGACCCTCCGTGGGTCTCTGAACCAAACCTCTTGTGAACCTTGTCTTACAGCCTTGGCTTCAAGGTAGTCGGATTGAGTACGTCCCTCGGACGGAAGAGGGTTCCGAACTAGAGGGATTGGTGCTGCTTGGGGATGAGGCTCCTGTGGTGCCGGATGTGCTCCCGAAGCCCTTGGAGTTGGGGCTCTAGTAGTGCTCCGGTAATGGACGTTAGGGACGAAGGCTGATGTTCCCCAACCTGGGGCTGCTAACGGCTGTGGATCTCTGCCAACGCGAGCAACACCCTAGGGGTGCCCAGGCTGGTTATTTGGAGCCTGCTCATGGGGCCCTTCATTCTCAGTGGTAATAGGGGGTTGTGTTCCCGTAGCAATGTTGACCGGCGGGTTAGGAGGACTCGTCCCTTGATTCTGTGTGAGCGTTTCTAGAGTTCTAGATATGGCAAGTAGCTGTTCCTACACCAGTTCGTTGTGTCATTTGATTGATTCAATCTCTTGTCACATGGGATCAACCGTTGGCCCCCTTGCTCGTGGAGCGGGCGATCGACGTTAAGAGCTTTGCGGATTCTGAGTATTCTATCGTGGTCGGAGATTTGGGGCCATGGTTTTCCAGTAAGGAAAAAGATAAGTTTGTGAATAGAGCACTTGGAAATTAGTTGTTCCCACAGACGGCGCCAAACTGATGCTGCACTTTTCGGCTCGCAATAAATCTGGGCTCTAAGACCTGTAAAACACTTAGAAAGGGGAATCAGAGGACCACCGAATTGGCTCCGGCGGTAGCCCCTCCGATGCTTAAGTAAGTAAACTGAATTGAAAGACTGTATTGAAAGACAAAGAATGAGCATAAAAATAA
This sequence comes from Nyssa sinensis, assembly GCA_008638375.1. Taxonomy (NCBI): domain Eukaryota; kingdom Viridiplantae; phylum Streptophyta; class Magnoliopsida; order Cornales; family Nyssaceae; genus Nyssa; species Nyssa sinensis. The sequence continues at coordinate 28,980,874 of CM018046.1, forward strand.
AGCGTACCTTTAGGGTTTAATTTATAGGTCATGGCTTTCCTAAGTTGATTAGGATTTGGAGCCATGAAAGTAAGGATTTGATCACCGGAAATAGTAGTTTCCTTGTTGGATATTGCACCATAGATAGAGATGAACATGTATAGCAGTTTCCTTGTCGAAGACTGTTTCCTTATTCCCTGTTCGGCAGCCGCTAAGGCGGTGACGAGCTCTGGAGTGTTGGTCTGGAGTCCTGCAATTAACTCCGTGATCCTTATCCGGATATGTATGTGCTCGGGAGGCATACGCTCGGCCACTTCCGATCTTTCAGCCTGTCCTGAATGTCCAAGCGCTTAGCCACTGGTTGAGCGCGAGCTGAGTTAGTCGAGCGTGAACTGGACTTATAAGCATACGTGTCAAGTGCTGATTGGTCTTGCTCTTTTGTGTTATATCATGTTGATAATGGCACAAATGATTGTGGTTATATCGATTGGGAGGAAAATGACTGTTGGTACGCTAACTCTTGCATTGATATTTATGATTGTGGAGAAAAATGAATAACTTATGGAATCAAATGTGATTGAATGATCATAGTGGATGATTTTTAATCATTTAAGGATGATCGCCAAATTTGATTTAATGTGAAATGGACCTAATCTCAAATCTTGGGGACAACTTATATTTTTTGGATTGTAAATCAGACTTATTATGGATTTTATGGATCTGATTTGAATTTGTATGATTGGGGATTCTAGACTCGTGATACTTGGAGACATGTTAACTTTCTGCTAGAGGTTAAAACTGTATGATATATTACTAAGTCACAAGGCATTAGACTCCCGCATAGATACACCTGACTAATAGATGATTAAATCATTATATGGCAAGTTGAGTTCTAGGAATAAAACTCTTTTAAATGAGGGGAAAGTGTAATACCCCAAGAATTTGATCTGACTAAAATAGTAACCGGGCTCATATAAATGGGATAAATTATCAAAAAATATGAAATTAATCCAAAAACACCAAAAATGGTGCATGCTTGAAAAGTGACAACTGTAACACCCCGACCTAATTAATTAATAATTAGTTCACTAATTACTAATTAGAAACAAAATAAAGAATGATTAAGAAAATTTATCGGGACTTTTCGATAATTACGAAGGACTAGTGGAAGAATTAAATACACGAAGAAGTAATGTAATATGTTAATCTAATCGTTTGGAGCAAAATTTAAAATACCGTAATTATAAAATTAACAAGCCTCGGGAACCGCAAGAAAAATGGATACAGCGCGAAGCTTAGAATATCGAGGCCAACCCGAGTAGGAAACTATTAAAAGAAACCGCTTCACAAAAAGAGAAATAAAAGGAAAGATATGAGGTAAAAAGCCAAAATATGTAATTCCAATTGCCAAACAAAGCCTTAAAACAAAAACATAGCAAAAATGCAATGGATGGGATTTGATCCTTTGATCAAGTAAGGCAAGGTTTTAAAGTCCTAAAATAATTACCACTTGGCCTACAAGAACTTTTGTGCTTTATAACACATAGATATATATAAGTATCATATAAAGCCCATAAAATTCTGATTATTCAAAATGAGGTGGCAGCCCCTCATTGGACCACCACACCCTCCAATTAGGTTTCATGCAAGTCAAATCAAATATATATATATATAAGATAAAATATATGATATATATATATATATATATGAGTTTGCCTAAGTAGAATGCAAATTCAGAAATCAGAATGTGTAAGTGTGTGCTCGAGTAGAGAGAGAAAGTAACGTAGAGAGGGAAAGTGAGGTATAGAAAGAGTGTGTGAAGGAAGGAGGAGGAAGAAGAAGAAGAAAGAGGGTGAAGCTACTTGATGCATGCATGGCAACCTCAAGGATCAAAGCCAAGAGAGGGACTGCCATCACAAGGTAATCACTCAACGTTTATTTTCTCTCTCTAAGAAGGTTTAGTTTTTCTTACAATTTTTAAACTCATGGAGGCTTGAAATTAACATGCATGAGTTTGGTGTGATAACTGAACAAAAGAGGGGTGTACAACAAGCTAAAATACAAAAAAAGGGGTCGAGAGAACATTGAGCTAACCAAACCCCATTGATAGAGCTTGACAAACCAGGTCTGATTCAACTTGAGTAGAACCTTGATTGAGGGATAGGGATTAAAACTGGGAAGAAGAAGGTTTACAACGCAACAAATATCCACTAAAATGACTCAAAGACAAGCCCAAAAATTAGATTTATAATTCGCGGGTTCATAACCCAGTTTCATCAACGGGGCTTCCAAATCTTTTTTTTAGAAAGTGGATTGAATCGACATAACCTAAGGAACGAACAGACCAAATCCCGCATGAAATAGTGGTAAAATGAAGATCTGCTAAGGAGTTGCAGGTGCGGATAGAATAAAGAACAACTGAGCCTTGAGCTTGATTTAAGGCACGAAACTGATGTAGAATGATAGGGAAGATTCCCATAATCAAATTGTGATTGAAAGCAGAGAGAAATTGTCACGACCCGAAATCCACCCTTTGTGGATCTTGAGTCGCGACCGCCGCCTTTCGGCCCGAGGGCCTCAAGACAAGGCTTGCATTCGCAGCAGTATCGAATAGATGTACGTCAAATGGTTTGCGAAAGCGTGAAAAACTTTTTTTTTTCTTTTCTTTTCTCATTTTAAAATTAGCACATCCGTCTGATACTGCTGCTCTTTACATTGCGGTACACATGATCATACATTTAGAGCATAACTAAAAACTTAAAGACTTTTAATAACATTACATATCCACTGCCCCGAGGGGCTTAATACACATTCTTACACTGTCTACTAATACAAAATGTACTATTAGAGTTCATAAGGTTTCCCAAAAGAAACTACTTAAACACGTCTTCCCAAAATTGCTAGGCTCATCATCAATGTCTTCAAAATCATTCTGCCATCAGTTACCTGAAAAAGGGGTCCAAATAAAAATCCGGGTAAGCTAATCTAAGCTTGTGAGTAATTCTTGTATTCGTCGTGGCGTTTTCAATTGGCAATGACTTAGCATATGAGATTTTATAAAATACTCACTACCAATTGCTCATACGTTTAGAACACAGAATATATGCATTCTTAAAATAGATAGCTTTGAAACATTTAAAGTATTCAAGCTAAACATATATTTCTTCAAGTAGAGTATATGCACTTCAAAAGCATATAAACATGCATAATAGAAATGGGGGTAAAAACCTTCTTCCTTTTTCAAAAGCGTTTGTCATCTTTTCTCTTTAATTAGGTGGAATCTGTTTCGAACCAGACTCCCGTTTTACTGTCAATGCTACGATCTCATTTGCCTAGGGGATTAGATCCTGCTACCGGGCACTCCGTCGCGTCATAGTTGAATCCTAAAGGATTTCAACGGCGCAAGTAATGCTTATGCACCATTTATCTTACAAAACATTTATCACATGGCTTCTTCAATAGATATTTTTCATGGGTATTTAAAACATGAACTATGTAACTTCTGCAATAGGACTTCAAATGCTTGGGATAATCAAATTCAGGATATTTAAAGAAATTCACCTTTTTACTCCGACATGCTAAATATTTCCAAGAAAAAGAACCAATTATAAAAACATTTACCAAGCATGTCATGGCAGAATATTTTAAAATAGGAATCATGCAAAAACTGAATTTGATATTCAAATGCTTCACATAACTTAAACTTAAGACATTATTCAAATCCATGGAGTTAAATCTCCACTTCAAACATAGGGTTACTCACCTTGGTTGTGATATCCCAACCCGGGATACCGGGTCATATGGCACGCATTACGAGATAATGAAAAAGTTCTGTAAAGGTTTTTACACTAAAGAGAAAAATTGATTAATTAAATAATTAATTAATTTAATTTATTAGAATATATTTAATTGTTAAAATTAAATACAAATAAACACATATACACACATTAGGGTGTATTGTGTGTGTATATTATGAAAGGTGTATGAATATGTATATATATATAAATACATGTACACAAGGAAGAATATCTATATATATATATATATAATGTATATACATGTGAACAGTGTGTGAACAGTGCAGTGTGTGTGTGTGTGTCGGCTAGTGTGTGTGTCTCCATGTGTTGGTGTGTGTGATATATTATATATAATATACATATGTACAAATATCTTGCAAAAATTAAAGAGAAAGCTGAATAGAGAAAAAGTAAAATTAATTGGTGTAAGAAAATTAATTGAGAAGTGAAGGGTTTTGGCCATGAGGTCATGAGGGGAGAGAGAGAACAGTAGAGAGAGAGAGGTCGGTCACTTTCTCTATAAAATCCCAAGCATGCAAACCATGCTTTCTTCTTGCAAAAGAAACCAAAAGAAGAAGAATTGAGAAGCTAAGGAAGGATTCAAAGCACGAAGAAAGGGAGAAAACCGAAGGAAAAAAGGTGAGAGAACACAAACCAGTATTTTCTCTCTCTAGAATTCCTCTATGTGTAAACTGATTTAGAGCTTTCATTTTATATATATGATGTTTAGAACACATTCAAATCAAAACGAGCATGAAATTTAAGCTGTAAAACACCTAAAAACACCTAACCCAGAAGCATCCTCCATTAAAGACCATGCTTATAGCAGGTCTGACCCGATAGAAACCAAACTTTGTTTGGTGTATAGGGACCTTTAGTAGACCCTACAAGCATGTTAAAAACCTACGTGCGCGATCTTGAAACTCGAAAATTGACCCTCAAATGTCAAGTTGCAGGTTACGGGTTTACACCCCAAACCTCTAAACTCATGATTTAAGCCATTTCTTTAAATGAAAACTAAATCCCCATGAAGAGGGGATCAGAACAAGCCAAGCCTCATCGAAAATGGTCAAGAAACGAGCATGAACCGAGGGTGATACAGGTTTAGCTATCGCGACCAAAACCGAAACTTTAAGCCATATTCGAAGCTTCAAATCAATACAAAAACATGTATTAAGATGTTAGGAAGAGTTTGGAAAAGAAAATAGAGAAAATGGCATTGGAAAACATCACAAAAATCAAACTGAAAAAAATTAGGGTTCGGTGTGAACAGTGTCGACCTCGTGGGGAAGACGACACTGTTCGGGTCGGATCAGGTCGGTCACGGATCCGGGTCAAATCCGGGTATGGGTCCGATTAAACGGTGACGTTTAGAGGTTTACACTTTTAAATTTTTAACCATTAGGGCTGACGTCATCATGACATCAGCATTACGTGGCAGACCGGCTAAACCGGTTGGTTTGCAACTGAACCGGACCGGTTCACTTCCAATTTAACTAAACCTTCTGGTTTTTTGTTTTATTTAAAAATGAAATAAACCAAGACTTTTGGTTATTTCGGATTGACCCCTGGGCTTCAGAAAAATTATACTGAGGCCCAACTGAGGGAAAATTTATACATTTAGACCCCTGGAAAATAATTAAATAATTAAATAATTAATTTAATTATTTAATAAATAAGGTTAAATTACTATTTTGCCCTTGTGGCATAAATAGAGCAAATGAAGTCCAAATTAAACATATGAATATTGTATCCTTACTATTTTGGACATTCTGAGATCAATGGTAGGGTCCGTTTTACGAGACGGGGCCCGAAAAAAATAAATACACAAAGGGGTAAATGACCAAAATACCCCTTGACCAAAAATTAACAAGTTATTAGTGTATTCTTACTATCTTGGACCTCCTGAGTCCAATGGTGAGGTCCACAACACGAAATGGAGTCCCGAAAAATAAAGACACGTAAAGGGGTAAAAAGACCAAAATACCCCTGGTACCCCTAAAGCCAAAATGGAATCAGAAAAGGTCTAAATTGACTTTCTTCGACACTCCGGACTCAATGGTATAGTCTATTCGACCAAAAGAAATGTCTAAAATAAAAAGACATAAAATTTGATGAATAGCATCTATTAGATGACTATGAACTGAGATAATGCCAAAGTACTAATACTAAGGCAAGTACGAGAAATGAAATACGAAAGGACACGACACGTAAACATGTCAAATATATAACTTTAAATTAAAGTTAATGGAACTCCCGGAAGAGTATAAATTGAAATAAATTCAATTTCTAACACATTAAATTATGTCATAGGTTACAAGTACGAGTTAAATTAAGTACCTATGAAATTGTGAAATCGTTTTAGGATCTAATACGATTTAAGCATAAGTTAAGGAATATCAAGACGATATTACAATGAATGTGAAGTTGATGAGGTGTTTATGAATTGTTCTTAGGAACTACAAGGAAAGTGGGAAAGCGCATTTTTAGCACTAACCCTAAAGAATCAAGGTGAGTAACCCTGTGTTTGAATTGGAGATTTAACTCCATGGATTTGAAAAAGTCTTAAGTTCAAAGATGTGAAGTATTTGAAGTTTCAAATTCAGTATTTACATGATGCAGCTTTTAAATTGTACTGTTTTATAACTCTATATGACATGCTCAGTGATTGGTATTTATCATAGTTTTCTTAAAACATATCTCAGCATGTCTAAAGTTTTAAATGCCAAATTATGTTAAATATCCTGAATTTGATAGTTACAAGTATTTGAAGTCCTATTGTAGAAATTATACATTTCATGTTTTAAATATTCATAAAAGTATTTATTGAAGAAGTTATGTGATAAATGTTTTACAAGATAAACGGTACTGAGTACCACCCCCTATGAAGGTTGAAATCCTTTGGGATTCAACAGTAAATGCCCGGTAGCAGGATCTAATCCCCCAGGCAAATGAGATCGGCAGTATTGGCAGTAAAATGGGAGTCTGGTTCGAAACAGATTCCACCTAATTAAAGAGAAAAGATGACAAGTGATTTTGGAAATGAAAGCAGGTTTTACCCTCATTTTCAAATGCATATTGATGTGATTTAAGTTATATACTTATCTGATGAAGTACGAGTTTTGCTTGGATACCTTAAATGTTTCCAAGTTATTTGAAATGCATATGTTTTGAGTTATATACTCTATTTATCGAAGTACGAGTTTTGCTTGAATATCTTAAATGTTTTCAAGCCATTTGAAATGCATATGTTTGAGTTATATACTCTATTTATCGAAGTACGAGTTTTGCTTGAATATCTTAAATGTTTTCAAGCCATTTGAAATGCATATGTTTTGAGTTATATATTCTATTTTACGAAGTACGAGCTTAGCTTGAATACTTTAAATGTTTCAAAATTATTTATTTGAAATGCATATGTTTGAGTTATATACTCTATTTATCGAAGTACGAGTTTTGCTTGAATATCTTAAATGTTTTCAAGCCATTTGAAATGCATATGTTTTGAGTTATATACTCTATTTATCAAAGTACGAGTTTAGCTTGAATACTTTAAATGTTTCAAAGCTATCTGTTTTAAGAATGCATGTACTCTGTATTCTAAATTGTATAAGCAATTGGCAGTGAATGTTTTACAACTTTTATGTACTAAAAACCACTGCTAATTGAAAACCCCATGACGAACACTGGAATTGCTCACAAGCTTAGATTAGCTTACCCGGACTTTGTTCGGACCCCCCTTTCAGGTGATGCAGCAGACAGGGTCTTAAGGACAACGACGATGAGTCTAGCTGTTTTTGGAAGGATATGTTTAAGTAGTTCTTTTGAAGAACCTATGAACATTAGTAGTATGTTTTGTATTAATAGACAGAGTAAGAATATGTAATAGGCCCTCAGGGCAACCAAATATGTATTGTATTAATGTATGAAGTTTTTAAGTTTCGTTATACTCTGAATGTGTAACCATGTATGCTATGTATGGAACAGCAGTATCGGACGGATGTGCATAATTTAAAATGAGAAAAGAAAAGAAAAAGTTTTTTTCACGCTTCCGCAATCATGTGTAGCACATCTATTCGATACCGCTGCAGATGCGAGCCTTGTCTCGGAGCCTTCGGGTCTCGGGGCGACGGTCGCGATCCGGTAATCCGCACGGGGTGGGTTTCGGGTCGTGACATTGGTCCTTAGGGTCAGTGCTAATAATGCGCTTACCCACTTCCTCTGTAGCTCCTAAGAGCAATTCATAAATATCCTCATTAACTTCACATTCACTGTAATAACACCTATCGAATACTACTTGGCTTAGACTTAATTCGTATTAGATCCTAACACGATTTCATAAATTTCATATGTACCTAATTCAACTCGTACTCTGAACCTACGATACAATTTAATGTGTTATGAATTAAATTTATTTCATTTTATACTCTTCTGGTAGCTCCATTAACTTTAAATCTAATTACTTCACATGTCTACGTGTCGCGTCTTTTCGCATCTTATTTTCACGTACGAGCCTTAGTTTAGTACTTCGGCAAATGCTTTAGTTCACAGCCACCTGATTAATGCTATTCATCAACTTTTATGTCTCTTTATTTCAGACACCTCTTTTGTTTGAATAGACTCTACCATTGATCCGGAACATCAAAGAAAGTAAATTTAGGCTTTCGCGGAAGTCCGTTTGGGTTTGGTACCAATAGGGGCATTTTGGTCATTTTAGCTTTTTTAGCATGTCTTGTTTTTTGGAATCCTGTCTCGTGAAACGGACCCCACCATTGGATCTGGAATGCCCAAAATAGTCAAAATACACTGTCACGACCCGAAACCCACCCTATGCGTATCTCGTGTCGCGGGGCCGACCCGAAGGCCGTCCCTACTTTTTTTTCATTCCTGTATCATAGTACTAATATGCAATGTACTAAAAATCTTAAACAATGAATAGCGAAAGTCTTTATCAATTACAGTAATCCAGCGGAAGTCTTTTTAAATAAATTAAACAGTGGAAGTCTATTAAATACATGACATAGTTCTACATAAGTCAAAATGAGAACTAAACGTAACCAGCACTCGGGGGTGGTGAATACATGGGAGAACTAACATAGACTGATACCGTACTTCAAAATATCCCCCTACGCTCTCAGACTCCTACTGGGGTCTCGCAGCATCATCACCTGAAATGGGGGTAAGTGGGGTGGAATGAGCTACAAAGCTCAGTAAGTAAATGCAAATCTCCAACACTGGTATCGACGATCAATGAATCCATGAATAAGATTATGATAGCCAATCATAAGAATAAGATACTGTGATAGCCAATGGAACAATTGCCACGAGGACCAATGAATACAATTGCCACGAGGGCCAATGGATACAATTGCCACGAGGGCCAATGAACAGTGATCACAATACATAATCAGGAGTATTGGGTATAATATCAATATGAAGAAATTCAATGATAATATAACAACAATGAAGTACTGCCACAATGAACCGATCACAATCAAATCAATCAATGCAAGTCTTTCAAGACTTGAAGAATCATAAGGAATAGTGCCATTCAGCAATCAAGTTCTGTCAGTCATAAGAGATGCTTTTATTCTGTAACATGCCAGTGAATTTGCAATGTAATGCCAGTGAAATGCAATGAGATGCCAATGATCATGCCAGTCAATTGCCGATGGAAAGCCTTCGAGGAATTCATTCCTGCCACCTGTCCATTCATGGACTTGACCCTTAGGTCTCCAGTCAATACAGAAGCATCGGATGGATGTTGTGACTGAGCACAAATCTGGTATTCATAACATATCATGATCATTCGTGATTCCATAGAAGTATAAAATGGAATATCATAGATTCAGTGAAAACATAACAGTACGCCTTTCAAGGCATGGTTCAACATGATAACAATGATACAACAGTCAATCGATGTCCACAAGGTAGAACAATATCACATTGTGGATAGCAATAACATGAGGTGCTTTCAAAGCACAGTGAAACATGATAACAATGATACATCAATCAGTCAAATGTCCACAAGATAGGAAATATCGAATTGTGGAACACAAGGATATCAATACATTCAAGAGTACGAGTTTGGCAGTATAAGAATAAACTTGGCTTGTGGAAACACCACATGCAAGAGAAAGTGATCCACTTACCTCTATCGTGATTCTATCTCAGAAATCCGTGAGTGTACCCTTGCCTTTGGAGTTTCCTATATATCAATGAATACGTTTTAGAATAGATTCTATTCATCAAATTTTATGCCTTTCCATCATAAGTATTTCAAATACTAATTTAGACTTTACCATTGAGTCCGGAATGCCGAAGAAAGTCAGTTTAGGCTTTCGCAGAATTCCATTTGGACCTTTGTACTAAAAAGGGCAAAATGGTCATTTTGCATTTTTACGGTATTTTATCCTTCGGGGTCCCATCTCGTAAAACGGACCCCACCATTGGACTCAGAACGTCTGAGTTAATAAGTTTTTACTATTCATTTACCTCGTTTGGACTTCGTTTGACCTATATTTGGATTAGGGGTATTTTTGTAAAATTAATGTTTTAATAATTTTTCCTGTTTGGGCCTTAGTGGAATTTCTTAAAATATTTGGGGCCGGTTCAAAATTTTCAAAAGCTGCGGTCTGAACAAGTTGGTTCAGACCCAAAAACCCTAAACCGGTCTGCCCTTCCCCTGAACCAAACGGTTCAGTCCATTCAGAGAACCGGATTCCAATATCCTGGTTCTAACCCTTATCCGTGGTTGGAATAAGCCCAAACCCAATTTCTATTTCCTATCCCCATAGGCAAACAAGCCCATTTCATTTAATTTTAAAACATAAAACGACATAGTATCATGCCCAGTTCATATCCGATCGGGTACCGACCCGACCCAAACCCAAACCCGGATCATCTTAACCCGGTAGCCCCCCACGACTTCACGGTCATCTTCCCCGAGAGTCGGTAGGGTTCCGGTGGTGAGCAGTCACCTTCTCCGGCGACGGCCACTGGAATCCGACCACTTTTCAACCTGTTTTAAACACCGTTTTCTTCTTTTCTTCCCAAGGATCCCAACCCTAGCCTTAGTTTTCATCAAGACCCTCCCCATCTTTACGAATATGAGGTTTAAGGGCTCGGCCCGATTTTCCGGTGACCTGTATTTTTCCATTTTCGTGACCTTTTGAGTACTGTTTTGGCCCTAATCCGTTTCAAATGGTTTTCTGCACCTTATAGAAACATTTCTACAAACTAAAAGCAAAGTTTTAAACATAAAATCAGTGAGACCCCGATTATCCTCCCGAACCTGCAACTCGGATTTTCTCCATGGTTTCTTAGCCATTTAACCTCATTTTTTTTGCATTTAGTTCCTTATTTCATGCTTGTTTAGACCCTATGATCAAAATGAATCAAATCATGCTACAAAACTTTGAAACAAAAACAGTGGCTCACCTTGCTTTCGGTTTTCTCTTGGTGTTGAGCCCCTCTTCCTCGCGCCTCTACTCCAGATTTGTTCCCCTTCCTTCTCACTCCAAAACTCTCTTTTCCTTTTTGGTTTCCTTCTCCCGAGAGTGAGAGATCTCATGCATGAAATAAGCTTTTCATTTTTCTCTCTCTTTCTCTCTCTCTCTCTCTAGTCAGACTTCACCATGCCCTGTGACCTTCTTACACACTCCAACACCTAATTCTATCACCACCACTCCCTATTGAGTGTTATACACTCAAGTTATTTCATACACATATGTAACCGTTCACTCACACCTTTTCATACATATATATATATATATATATATATTCACCCACTCACACACTCACGGCTGATAATAGCCTTTGCCCACTTTTCTTTTCCTTTTTATTTTAATTTAAAATACACACATATATATATATATATATATATTATAATACATTATATAATATATATATATACATGTCTAACCCATAATTATACATATTTTATACGTACCTATACGCCCATACATATACGCATATACTTAAACTCTGGGCATGTATGCATACACTAATTTTCAGTATACTACGTGTCTGTGAAACATAGGCATGCATGGAAATACGTGTGTTCACACTTTACGATGCAATGTCCCGGGGTGCTCGGGTGTTACCCAGCACCTGTTATACATTTCAATCATTTTCTATTTCCAGTCATTCATTTTCGTGAAATACCATGATATACCTTTCTTACCGTTCAAGTTACATAGTTTAACCGACCTAACTCGGTATACGTGACGTATCCCGGGTCGGGATATTACATACACTATTCGTTTATTTTATTTGGACTTCATTTGGCCAAATTTTGACCTAGGGGCATTTTTGAAATATTTCTTATTTAAATATTATTAATTTATTTCGGTTGGGCCTTAGTATAATTATCCAGAAGTTCTGGGGGTCAAAATCAAATTTTCATAAGTTTCGGTCTGAACCAGTTGGTTCAGTTCAAATTTAAGTGAACCAATCCGGTTTTCATTTGAACTAACCGGTTTAGTTGGTTTACACGTAATGCTAACGTCATGATGACGTCAACCCTAATGTTTTAAAATTTTAAAACTAATGTGAAACGTCATCGTTCCATTAATGCGGTGGCCCTCCCGTCTCTTTACACGTGTCCCGAGTCAACTCACCGTTTTGAATCGAGTCGTGAGTCGACTCAGTGTCGTCTTCCCCACAACCCCCCTGGTTGCCCTAATTTTCGAAGCTAAAAAACTTCAATTTTGTGCAGTTCTGTTCAATCATTGCCCACTTTTTTCATTTTAAATTATTTCCAAGGCATCATGGAAGGGTTTAGCAATGGTTTTAGAGCTCAAACTAAGTTCAACCGTTTGGTGTGGAGTTTTATCCATCAACTTGCAACTCGATCATGTGGGTTCATTTTTGACTCAAAACCTTTGGGGTTTGTTTTGTCGTGATCCATTTTTCATAAGGTTTCATCTCCCATTCATAAAAGTGGGTTTAATAGTGAGTTTGTGAGGTTGGGTTTTGAAACTCATACCTGCAACTCGACCTTTGAAGGTCATTTCTCAGGTTTTACGATCGCGTATTAGGGTTTTTAAACCCCTCAGGGTCTCTATTTGATGTCTTGATAAGCCAAATAGGTTTTGGTTAAAATGGATTCAGACCTGCTTCAAGCAAGGTCCTTCCATGGCTGCTTGTTCAGGGGCCTTGCATTCTAAGTTGTTTTAAAGACCAAATTTCATCCCTTATTCACGTACTAACATTCTAAACATCATACATGCATAAATAAAACTTAAACAGTCCACATACGTGTATATATTCTAGAGAGAGAAAATCAAGGGTTTTGTGTCTTTACGTCAAAGGTGGTATCCCTTCCTTCCCTCTTCTGATTTTCTCCCTTCTTTAAGCTTCTTAGTTCCTTTTCTTTCAGTTCTCTTCTTCAGGTAGTAAGCATGCACTGCATGCATTGGTTTTAAACCAATTCCACTGACTCCTCACTCTCTTCTAGTCTCTCTCTCTCTCTATATCTTCTCAGACCTACTCACCACTGTTTGGGCCTGCCTTGTACACTTGTGCACTCCTCCATTCTGAATTCCCAATACCACACGCCACACACACACACACATACATATATATATATATATCATATATTAGTACCACACACCCACACCTTCCTCAATTGTTCACTAATCACCCTATACCCTCCACTGTTTGCCTTTCTTTTCTCCCCTACTCCCTTTCAAATCAGCCATGCCTCCTTTAATCTATATGTGTATATATATATATATATATATACAAAGTAATTTATATGTTACACATATTTATATTTAATTATTTTTATATACCACCATGTATATATATATATATATACACAAACACATGCTTGGCCATGTACTCACACACAATACACCTGTAGTGTGTGTACGTGTGTGTCATCATATTTTCTATCAATTAACCAATAATTAATCAATTAATTATATCAAATTGATTAATCATTTTCTTAAGCGTATAATCTTTACACTAATTTTTCATAACCTCAAAATGCGTGCCTAAATCTTATACTCGTGTGAAGGATCGGCGGTTAACTTGTAAACATATAATTACTACAGAACCAACAGGTTGGTGGTTGCAATTAAAGTGATGTGCAGTCGTCCTGGGTTTTTCGGTTGGTGATTGCAATGAAAGTGATGTACAGTCGTCCTGGGTTTTCAGGTTGGTGATTGCAATGAAAGTGATGTACAGTCGTCCTGGGTTTTCAAGATTGTTACTAAGAGTCCGCGTGTCGGGGTTGAAACCGACCTCGTTACTTAAGGTCTCGATCACCAATTTATAACCCCCGACTTAATGATTCCTAATTCGGATCGGGGTGTTACAGAAATACCCCTAAAAAATTCGCGAAATCAAAAATAAAATTCCCTGCAACTAGGGCTACAGTGACCCTTGACGAGGAAGACGATGAACAGTACCGAGGGTTGGGTATCGGGTCAATAACAGTTCGGGTCCCGACCATATGATGTGTGGGTTTGAACTTAAACAACACGGTGTCGTTTAGGGCGTTTCATTTAACTGATGTGGCTGACCGGCTTGGACTGGTTGATTCTTGATGGTTTAGGGACAGTTCATTTAAAGATGGGGCAAACCAGTTGGTTTTTAGAATAAATTTTAAAGGAAATTCAAAAATAACTACTGAACTAGTTGGTTCAAGCCCCACTTGGACCAGTTTAGGGTTTCCACCTTTGAACCCTTTGGTTCAAGAATTTAAATAAAATAAATAAACCAAGACTTTTGTAATTTACGGTTTGACCCCCAAACTTTTAAGAATATCTGTTATGGCTCAAAATTTGGAAAATTAATTCAAATAAGCCCTGAAAAATAAATAAATAATAAAATAATTTATTTAATTATTTTGTTACTTGGATAAAATGACTATTTTACCCTCGGACCCTAAATAGGTCAAACGAAGCCCAAATAAAGTAAATAGTGTAGTTTCACTATTTCAAGCATTCCGGACTCAATGGTAGAGTCCGATCTATGAAATTAAGTCCTAAAAAATAGAGACACATAAATGGTAAATGGTTATATTGCTCCTAATGATACCCAGGGCCAATTAAACATAAAAGATAGTATATTTTAATTATGTCGGACACTCTGGACTCACCGGTGAGGTTCGAATAAATCTGAAAGGAAGGCCAATCTGATATGAAGCATAATTATGGGACTGAATAAGACTCTGGAGCAGTCAAAGTATAAAATGAGAAATGACCAATGTGTCCCGACGATAAAAAACAGATACCGAATGAAAAGTCCAAAAGACTTAAAAATTTATGTATAAGATATATGAAATATTCTGAGGACCACGATAAGGTCCGGGGTGTCACGACCCGAAACCCACCCTGTGCGGATCTCGGATCGCGACCGCCGCCTTTAGGCCCGGGAGCCTGAGGGCAAGGCGAAACATAGGCGATGGTATCGGATAGCGGTGCGGCCTTGATTTGCGAAAGCGTGAAAACCCTTTTCCTTTTTTTTTTTCTTTCCTAAAAATCTGTTTAAAAACTTTCGCACAGCTGTCCGGTACTGTCGCTCTTCATAGCGGTACACATGAATAATCACATCAGAGCATACTAGAACTTAAAGTCTTATACATGATACATATTCGAATGCCTCAAGGGCTTAAGTACATATTTGGTTGCCACTTGGGCTTAAATACATAATTGTCCAAAAGTACGACATCAAAATTCGACCAACCATAGGCCCTAATTGTGATATCCCGACCCGGGATACAACACATTTACCGAGGCAAGTCTACTGAATAGCATAACCTGAGCTGTCTTAAACTCTATGTCACAATAATTATGGAACTGAACTTAGTTTAAAAAGATAAATGTTTTGCTTAGGATGGCTAGTGTTGGGAAACACCCGAGCAACTCAGAACCTTACCTCGAAAAACGTGCATGCATGCAACCCATGCATGCATACGTACGTACACATGCATAGTTCACGAAATATTTGTGTATGTATACGCGACTAAAAATACAATTATACGTATTTATATGGTTATAAATACATGTATAAGAATATGTATTTGATGTGTATATTATATATATATATATATGTAATATAAATGTATTTATGTATATATGTATATGTGTAATAATAAAAAGGAAAAGAAAACAAGAAAGGGAGGGAAAATATCAGTGTGTGCATCACTGTGTGTGTGTGTGTGTGTTTGGGAAACCACACCAACCGACTTGGTGATGGTGTGTGTGTATATGTAATATAATGTATATATATGTATATTTGAGGGTACGTGGATGGCTACAGATGAATGGGCGGTTCTCTGCAGTCAAGGATGACTGCAAGAGAGAGAGAAAGAGTGATAAGGTAGAGAGAGGAAGGGGCGGTGGGTGTGATTGCTTATATATATATATACGGGTTTGTGAATTGAAAGGTTAGAAAAGAAAGGGAAGGGTCAGGAACTGAAGGAGAGAAGAAGAGAGAGAGATTGATTCAGAAACAGAGAGATTCAGAAGGGGCACCGAGAGCAAACAAGAAAACCCAGGTGAGTGGCCAAGTTCTGTTTTTGATTTTTAGTTCATGAAACTTAAATATGATTGTAGGGTCGTATAGATGACTTAAAAAGGAATTTAATGAAAGAAAAATGAAGAAAAACGGTTGAAAGATGAAGGAGAAAGGTTGAGTTACAGGCCTTAGGATAATTTCGGTTTTTATGAAAATCATGCATGAAACCTTGTTATTATAATGAGGAATTAGTCCTCTTAAGTGCAGAAAGAAAATAGAATAAAAATTGAGTGAAAACCATGCCTTAACAGTCACGAAATAGAGAGGGAAGGTTCGACAGGAGAATCAGCCGGAGTAGAATACCTCACTATTCGTGAAGATGAGGAGAGTTTTGATGAAAACTAAGACTGGGATTAGGGTCCTTGGGAAGAAAGGAAGAGAATGGCATTCAAATGGGGTAAAATAAAGGTCAGAATGAGGTCACCATCGTCGGAGAAGGTGACTATGCACCATCGGAACCCTACCGGAGCAGTAGGGAAGACAACCGAAAAGTCGTGGGGGCTATCGAGTCAAAACTGAAACGGGTCCGGGTTTGGATCGGGTCGGGTCGGGACCCGACCGGATATGAGATGGGGCATGAAACTATGTCGTTTGGGTTTTTAATTTAAATGGATTTGGGCTGTTTGGTTACACGGATAGTAAATTGAAATTGGGTTATGAGGTTAACCGAAACTGGGATAGGATAGGGACTGGGTTTATTGTAATCCGGTTCTATGAATTGAACTGAACCGTTTGGTTTAGTGAAGAACCGAACCGGTTAGGGTTTCTAAATGGTGAACCCACTGGTTCAGACCGAGATTTAGGGAAGTTCCATTTTGACCCCAAATATTTTAGGAAATTGTACTATGGCCCAAACAGAAAATTAATTAAATATTAATTTTTACAATAATGCCCCTATTTCAAATATAGGTCAAACGAAGTCCAAATGAGACAAATGAATAGTCAAAATTTATTATATCGGACGTTCTGAGTCCAATGGTGGGGTCTGTTTTACAAGACAGAACCCCGAAGGATAAAATACCGTAAAAGTGCAAAATGACTATTTTGCCCTTTTTAGTACAAAAGTCCAAATGGAATTCCGCGAAAGCCTAAACCGACTTTCTTCGGCGTTCCGGACTCAATGGTAAAGTTTAAATTAGTATTTGAAATACTTATAATAGAAAGGCATAAAATTTGATGAATAGCATTTATTCTGAAACGTATTCACTGATATATAGGAAACTCGAAAGGCAAAAGTACACTCACGGATTTCTGAGATAGAATCACGATAGAGGTAAGTGGATTACTTTCTCTTCCATGTGGTGTTTCTAAAGCCAAGTTTATTCCTTACTGCCAAACTTGTACTCTTGAAAGTACTTCATGTTATTGCTATCCACAATGTGATATTGTTCTATCTTGTGGACATTGATTGACTATTGTGCTATTGTTATCATATTGAACCGTGCCTTGAAAGGCTTACTGTTATGCTTTACTGTATATATGATATTCCATTTTCATACTCCTATGGAATCACAAATGATCATGCTATGTTTATAAATGCTGGAATTGTGCTCAGTCACAATATCCATCCGATGCTTCTATGACGAACTAGTCCGTGAACGGACGTGTGGCAAAAGATGTGAGTTTAACTGAGAGGTATGCCGGGCCTCGAAATACGAAGAGGGACTGCCATCCCCTACTACAGATTATAAGCATCTCGATTGGATTATTGTTATGGATATATTGTTGAATGGTTACTGTTCCTTATGGATTACTGTTTCTTAGGGGTTATCTTACGTTGTTCATTGGTTTGATTGAAATCGTTTTATTGGGGCAGTACCTTTATTGTGACAGGTTATTGTTGAGAAATCCTTATCACTGCTTATTCATTACTCCTGATTGTATATTGTGCCCACTATTTATTGGCCATCATGGCAACTGTTCTCATTGGCTATCACAGCATCTTACTTCTTATGATTGGCTATCATATTTTTATTCACGAATTCATGTTCTTTATAATCATCGATACCAGTGTCGGAGATCTGGTTTACTTGTTGAGCTTCATAGCTCATTCCACCCCACTTACCCCCCATTTCAAGTGATGACGCTGCGAGACCCCAGTAGGAGTCTGAGAGCGTAGGGGGACATTTTAAAGTACTATATCAGTCTATGTTAGTTCTCCCATGTATTCACCACCCCCGGGTGCTGGTTACGTTTAATTCTCATTTTGTTTTATGTAGAACTATGTCATGTATTTAAAAGACTTCCGCTGGATTACTGTAATTGATAAAGACTTCCGATGTTCATTGTTTAAAATTTTTAGTACATTGCATATTAGTACTATGATACAGGAATGGAAAAAGTAGGGACGGCCTTCGGGTCGGCCCCGCGACACGAGATCCGCATAGGGTGGATTTCGGGTCGTGACACTAATACTTCTCAAAATATCTCCAGATCCTAATGGAGTTGCCTATCATTTCTCCCCAAATTAGGCAAGGGTCCACCCATCGTCATCACCTGAAAAATGTTAGGGAATGGGGTGAGCTTCGAGAAGCCCAGTGTGTAATTCTAACATCTGTCATGAGGTTTCAATTGGTAGTGGTTTCGCACGTGAGAATTTTGTAAAATACTCACTACCAATTGCTCGTATACTTGGAACATAGAGCATATGCATTCTTTAAACAATGGCTTTAAAACATTAAAGTATTCAAGCTAACTTGTACTTTCAAAATAAAGTATATGAATTTCAAATCATGTAAATATGCATGGTGAAAATGAGGAAAAAGCCTGTTTCCATTTTCAACACACACCTTATCACTTTCATTAACAGAATCTGTTTCGAACCAGATTCCCATTTTACTTTTCGTGGAGATATCTCATATGCCTGGGGGATTAGATCCTGCTACCTGGCATTTATTCGTATCGTAATTGGGTTCCTAAGAAACCCGATAGAAATTCGTGGTGCTTATGCACAATTTATCTTGCATTTAAAAGCATTTAACCCATAATTCCTTCGTGTGGATGCATTTAAAAGTATTCAAAACATACAGTTCATAATCTCATGATAGGGTATTGAAATACGTGAAACATGTAAATTCAGGATATATAATAACATTTGAAATCGAAATTTTAGACATGCAGAAGTATATCTCAAAGAACAGTAGTAAATTATTCAATAATTAAAACGGAATTGTGTAAAGACAGAATTTGATATTTAAAACATCATTCAAATCCGTGGAATTAAATCTCCACTTCAAATGTAAGGTTACTCACCTTGATTCCCCGGGTTTGCACTACTGGTGGGCTTTTCCCTTTCCTTTGTATTTCCTAAGAAAATTATAAAGAACTCATTAACTTCACATTTACCTTAAATCGTTACCTATTCATGCTCTTTCATTTAATTTTAGGCCTGACGTATCCTAACTTCCTAGGATTGGTCTTACTGGTCAACTCGCGATGACTTGATGAGTTTTATTTTTCATGTGACTAAATTTTCAGTACCTATTTTGGTGTTATGGACTTCACCGTTGGGTTTGGAATGTCCGACATAGTCAAAATAGACTATCTTTTAGTTTCATTTGGGCTTCGGGTACCTTAGGGGTAGTTTGGTCATTTCGCACGTTATATTTTTTGGAGTCCCGTCTCGTGAACGGGACCTCACCGTTGATCTCAGAAGTGTCGAGATAATAAGAATGCACTAATAACTCGCCTTATTTGTACATCGAGCATATTGGGGGCAATACAGTCATTTATACCTACGTGTTTGTATTTTTCGGGACTTGGTTTTTCAAATCAGACTCTGCCATTGAGTCCAGAATGCTTGAAATAGTGAAAATACACTATTCATTTGATTTATTCGGACGTCGTTTGACTTATTTATGACCTAGGGGTAATTTGGTCATTTTTATTTAATTAATAAATTAATTAAATAATTTAATTTATTATTTATTAATTTATCAGGGGTATAAATGGAATAAAATTCCAAAAATTGGGCCAGAGTTAAATTTCCTAAAACTGTTGGGGCTGTTTCGTAATTTCCAGAAAGTTGTAACTGAACCAAATGGTTCAGTCAGCATGCGACTGAACCAGACCGGTTCCAAGGTAATGTGCTGACGTCAGGCTGACGTCAGCCCTACAATTAAATTTTAAATTTAACAGTAACAAAACGACGCAGTTTAAGTTCAGTTTATATCCGTTTTTATTCGGGTCGGGGCCCGACCCGAAGACCCGATCCAAACCCGTTACTGTTCATCGTCCCCACCCGTCTAGGGCCACTGTTGCCCTAGAAAATTTCAGAATTTCTTCTTCAATTTCGTGGAGTTTTATGCATCAATTCTTACTAGTTTTTGTTCCAATTGACTTCTGGGAGTAAGGTCATTCGTTTGGCATCAGTTTCAAGCATCGAATTCAATAATGGAGGTCTGTTTCAACCGATTATCGTGGAGAGTTACAGTTGGGTCATACGGCCTTGTTTCTCAACCATTTTGCATGAGGTTTGGTCCTCCGTAACCCTCATAACATGAGCTTCAATTCCCAATCCATCAATCTCAGTTTAAGTGTCAAAATCAAAGAATCCATATTTGGGCCGAAAAGAATAATGCCATTTTTGGGGGTTTAAACCTAGGTTTCTAGGTCGCGGTTGGGGTTTTCCAAGGTCCTAAGAGGTCCTATTTTATGTTTCAACCCTCAAAAGCTCAGTTGGTTGAGGTCGGATCAGACTTGCAACCTCAAGGTCCATCAATGGCGGTCTGTTTCCATTTCTGTGTTTTAGGGCAGTTTTGTTGGTCCAAATCATTTATAAATGACCCAGTTCTCATCATTAACTAGTGTACATGCATCAATTGTCCAAAAAGCTATAAAACAATAGCCAAAATTCAAGAAGAAAATTTCTAGAAAAGTTTTGAATGACTCACCCGTACAGTGGTTCCCTCACTGGTTTGTGCTCAACAGAAGCTTCAACTATTGGGTTTGATCCTCCTCGTGCAGTTCCTTGGCCTCCTCAAGCTCCTTTAATGGCTCACCAAGGTATACAATGTGCACACACACACTTGTCTTCTCCCACTCTCTCTCTAGGATCCACTCTCTCTCTCACCACTTTCTCTCTCTATAAAACAATGTACTAAACCTTCAAATTCAGATCTGCCTTTTTCTCCATGCATATATGGAGATTGTATATACATATCAAGTCTCCTCTTGATGTTTCATCTCCCCAAATGCATGATTGTATTGCATGCAATTTGGTTGGGAGGGAGGTGTAATCATGGGGTGAGGGGCATGATGGCTAGGGCTTAGGATGATGCATGCTGAGGTGTTGCATGCTTGTCCATTGGCCACTTTGGGGAATGGCCAAATCTGAATGGTATTTAAATATATATATCTTTGCACATATATACACAAAAGTGCTCCTAGCCTAGATGGTAATTTTTTTGGTAAAACAGATTCTGCCCAGTTTGGTCAAGGGATCAAATCCTCTTGGCCACATTTTTTTGGTCCTTTTTCCATATTTCGGGCTTAGGCCCTGTTTGGCTGCACATTAATGCAGTTTCACTATTTCCTACTTAACTTTTATTCCGTAACTTATTTTTCGACGCCGTTCCTTCTGGTCAACTCCTAATTAGGTTAGCTTCTTAATTATTCTTTATGTTTGGTTCAAATAAATGATTAGTAACTAATCATTACTTAATCAGGGTCGGGGTGTTACACGAGGCAAGAATGAAAAAATTACCATTTTGCCCCTAAGGTTAAATAAGTGCTTAATTGATAACGACTAGAGTCCAAATGACTTAGATTACAATCCTAACAGCTACTAAGCCTACTTAAGGAATTTAATAACATAAGTTGAAACCCAAAGAGTGGGTAATAGACCAATGAACTTAATTAGGCCATCTAATAGACTCCTACAATGATGAATAAGACATGAATGGATGAATTCTAATCTATCTGTGATTAATGATGTTTATTCAGGCTATGCAAAGATATGCCTGAAGTATCTAGAGATTATCAGAGTATTTGTAAATAGAGAATGTGATACTAAGAAACCGAGGTAAGTAACTCCTATGCTTTACTATGGGTTATTCTCAGCCAGTCACATTTATCTTCTTATGCTGCCAAATTTGTACTCTTTCACTACCTATTGAACTTGATTTCTCCATTTTGAAGCCAATCGATTTGTGATCAGTTATTCATCTTTGTACTTCGGATTTGACTTGCTTGCCTATATCTTTTGTGATCTTGATCTGTTGATATTTGAGCATATTTGTACCATCATGATCTGGTGATATATCTTGTTGATAGAAATTTTGTTGATCCACACACTTATGTTTTGTTGATTGAGATTTTGGCTATTTCACATGATTGTACATCTTGTGTGGAAATTTATTGATCATGATATTCGGTATGTACCCGGGGTTGTGCTTAGTCATAATGGCCCATCTGTTCCTAGATGCGGGGAGGACCATTTGGGGTCTGTTGTGCCCTTCAGGACATGTTGTGTCCTCCGGGACTTGTAGCAAAAGAGCTCTGGCACTTTTCAGCAAGCTCGAGGAACTGAGGCGGAGCTGAATATGAGTGTTCTGGGGGTATGCCGGGCCTCGTTCTATTTACGCATCTGTTTTGTTAGAATTCGATAATGACATTTTTGCATTGTTAGATGATCATATTTTATACCCTGTGAATGATCATATTATTTGCAAGCATGAAATATTTTTGATTGGCTAACGTATTTTGGTGGCAGCAATTTATTGTGTTGAGCTGGATCTCTTTTGACTGCTCCTCTCATGTATTATTCGTTGTGGGAATAAGCCTTTTTGGACCCTCAGGTCATTGTTGTGTAACTTGGTGACTGGCTATATATTATCCCTTTCTTCTATTATTCTTGTGAACTAAACCTAACCCATGGCAAAGCTAGGAATTTACTTATTGAACTTTGTTAGCTCACCCCTTATTTATAACCATTTTTCAGGTAGCTTATGACGGATGATCTGTAGTGAGATAACTAGCAGAACTAATGAAGCACAAATGATTTACACTAACGAGATGAACTCCAAGTCAAGTTAATTGTGTACTTTGTAAAGTTAAGTTCACAATTTGTATTATAATATTACATCATTAATGATGAGGTTAGCCTAGGATGTTGGATCACTATGATTAAATTGTACTTGGAGACATTCTGATTGTTGATAATTGGAGATGAGTTTTGATTAGCTGAATTGTATTGGTGTAACTTCCGCTTTAAGTAATTCATTAATATAGAATGGACGCATTGGAGCATGTATATTGATACTCTAGAGATATTTGGTGACTGATTCTAAACGTGCTCTGATCTGTTTGGATGAGTTACATTTTCAATTTAAAAAGGTTTTAATTTTCGCTACTTTGACCTTACATTTAGAATGAATTTCATTGAAAAGTTCAGAAGTTTCCTTTGGTTGGTCGCATTATCGATGGAGAAAACTGACAAGGTGGCCAATTGGCATCACGCCCTCGGGATCCACGTAGGGTGGGTTTCGGGTCGTGACAACAACCCGGTCAATCGAGTGCCGAAATGGACAAATGGGACCAATATAAAGACTTAATTATGAATATACCATGAATCATAGTATAAGACAGGAACGGGGACCAAAATTGAGAAAATAAATACTCATGCTACCAAACCCGACTTTAAGCCAAATTTACCGGGATGCCATCAGTTAAGATTTTATGGAATAAAATATAAAATACGGTGAGATATATCAAAAATATATACAAGCATAGTATGTATACTTTCAGGATATCATACATGAAGCTGCCAAATACATAATGAAAATATATAATATAGATAACTGTAATAGTTGACATGTATATATGGTTCTATATATCTAAAGGTAGAAAACTATATCAAGACTCAATCTATATATATATATTGTATATATATATATTATGTATATATATATATATATATTATATAATATTATAAGTTAGAAACTTCCAAGAGGAAGCTGCTGGAAGCAAATGAGAAAAACGGGAAGAATTCATGAATCTTATAGCTCTAACCATATCAGTGACAACAGAAAGGAAAATATGAAAACAGTTTAGAAGATGGTATGCATAGCTATATATATATATATATATATATATCTCAGTCTACAGCAAAAAGAGTTAAGAAAACAATTTCTGAAACGAGGAAAAAAAAAAGTGAGAGAGAGACGAAAGAGAGAGAGATGAAGTGAAAGGGAAAGACAGAAGCAGTAGTTGTTGTATAACTGTGCACACTGCCATGGACGGAGAGAGGGGAGCTTTCAAAATTGGGCAAGAGGCCAAGGTAAATACTCAGCTACCTTCTCTTTGGTTTTACAATAATTAGAAGCCAAAATTTAGTAAGAAAAACTAAAGGAATCCCTAGAAAACTACCTCTGTAACTCACTGTAACTTACTGCCAAAATGAGAAAAAATTTGAATGCAACTAAACTTGTTTTTGTGAATGAAATAAGGTAGAGAGTCGTATCAAGAATCCAAAATAGTTGGAATTAAGAAAAATAGTGCAAAAATGATCATTTAGGGCCCACCCGAGCATGGCCAAAAAAGTAAATGGGTGCTGAAAATGTGTGAATGCTGAGGTTCCAAATGATCCCAAATGATTTCATAAAGTCTTAAGAGTATATTGGTGTAAAAATCTGGGAAAATCGACGTGAAAATAGGGAGAAATAATGAGAAAATACTTACAGCTCCAGCGACCGGGGCCAGAGAAGACACCAGCACAATAGCCAGAATGTCATGGTGAAGAATGAGTCATTTTTAAACTGTTGGCCGGACTTGGGTCGGGTCGGGTCAGGACCTGACCAAACGCAAATCTAGTTTACTAAAACTATGTCGTTTTGAACCTGTACTTAAATTGACCCCAGCCTGTTTGGTTACTCAAATCAGAAATTGAAATCAAGAATTAGATAACCCAATTATGGATAAGGAGTACAACAAGGTTATTGTATTTCGGTTGACTGGTTAAGGTGAACCGGTTGGTTCACAATGCTTTTGGTCCGGTTTAGGGTTACAAACTAAGAACGTTTGGTTCACTAATTAAATTAAAATAAGAAAACCAAAATTGTTCTAAATTGCAGTGTGGCCCCAATATTTTAAATAATCCTATTCTGGCCCAGTCTTTGAGAAAGTAATTCAAATATACCCCAGGAAAATAATTTGATAATTAAATAATTACGTAAATTATTTTATAAATAGGGTAAAATGATAATTTTACCTCTAGGCCATAAATAAAGCAAATGAAGTTCAAACTAAGATCCAGAAAAGACTATATTAACAGTTTCGAACGTTCCGAACATAATGAAAATGTCAGATTGGACATCCGGGGACTCCGGGGTGGTCCCACCATAAAATGTAAAATTACCAAAATGCCCTGATACAGTATGAAGCCCAAATAAAGTCCTAATTGGACGAAATTGATACCAATGGAAGTTTAAATAATTGTGAACTCATATATATGCCTAAATAATGATTCGGGATCAGAATATCATAAAATATGAAATGACCAAAATACCCCTGAGTATAGGAAATTCAAGGAAAGGTCGAATATAGGCTAATCTGATATAAGTAACTGTCATAAGTATAATTATGTGAATTAAAGGGCTAAAGAAGACACCGAAACAGTCAAACTATAAAATGAAAAATGATCGATGTGTCCCGATGATCAAAAGCAGATACCAAATGAAGTCTAAAAGACTTAGAACTTTACATATAAGCTATCTAAAATATTCTGAGAACCAAGATAGGGTCTGGGGCGAGAATGCCAAAATTACTATTTTGCCCCTAAGGTTAAATAAGTGCTTAAATGATAACGAATGAAGCCCAAATGACTTAAAATATGATTCCAAAACCTACAAAGCCTACGAAAGGAATTTAATTGCTTCCGTTGAAACCCAATGAGTGCGTAATAGATCAACGGACCTAACCAGGGGATCTGATAGATTCCTAAGCTGATGAATAAGACATGAATGTATGAATTCTGATATGTCTGTGATTAATGATGATTATTCAGGGTATGCAAGGATGTGCTTGATGTATCAGTGATTATCAGATTATCTGTGAATGGAGATACGCATAACAGTTTGTGAGTAACTCGGACCCTTAACTTGGTATATATGTACTGTACTATCTAGATCCATATAGTGTACTGTTTTATATACTATAATGTTTCATATACTGCACTATTTAAATGCATATGCTTTCATGCAAACCTTTTGTACTACATTGCACATGACATGATTCTATTCTGTCTTGCCTTTTGATATATCCTGTTCTGATTCTATTCGGGTCTGTTCTGTTCTGTTATACGTCGTTCGGAGTCTGTCCTGATATTGTTTTGATATGTTGTGTCGTACTCTTGGGCCCACTACAGGATTGAGTGGTTTGATTTCTGCCAAAGCATGACCTAAAGGGTAGTGGCCCCACGAGTAGTCCGCTAATGGGTAGCTGAGAAAGGCTCGTATGTATAATTGGCATTCTGTTCTATTTCTGTCCAGCTCAATTCTATCTTGTTCTGTTCTAATCTGATCCCAGAGGGTAGAGGCCCCACAAGTAGTCCGCTTATGGGCAGTTAGGAGAGGTTCAGACACATTTGATGATATACCTTTGACTGATTGATACTCAATTCAGTTCTAATCTATTCTGTGCTGATCTGATTTGTTTTGTTCTATTTTGTTCTGATCTGATCTGTTTTATTCTACTTGAGTTGCATTTGATCATGCATTTTATTTGGATATCATGTATATAAGAAATGGTTTTGAAACCCATGGTAGGAACCTATGTTACTCACTGAGCTTGTTTAAGCTCATTTTATTTATCTAACATTTTTCAGGATTTATCTCTATTGGATTAGAAGGCACAAAGATATGACACTAGTAGGCCGAGAGGCATTCCAAGTAAGGATCTGATGGCACTGATTTGTGGAGACTTGGATTCTTGTGGACTAATTTTGACTATGTAGGTGAGTGACATGATATGATTGAAGTCATTGATATGCAATGGATGAATTGAGACATGGCTCATGAAATTGGTACTCTAGAGATATTAGATGTCTGGTTATAGACATGTTCTGTGGTATATAGATGAGTTGTATTCCCGAGATGAGAAAGGTTTTAAATTCCACTACCCTAACCCTATATTTGGAATGCAATTCGTCGTATAGTTCAGAAGTTTACCTTTGGTTGGTCGCATTGTCGGTAGAGAGATTGGCAAGGTAGCTAACTGGCATCATATTTTTGGCATTCACGTAGGGTTGGGTGCGAAATGTAACACAAATGTTCCACCAGTCCCTCACTAGGGATAACTCTCCATTGGCTCATATACCTAGAAGAGCCCATATCCAAGGTTTGGGAACAACTCTACAATGCCTTTGTCAAGTAGTACAAGTACAATAATGAGTTGGACATCACATTTAGAGACCTTGGGACTACTAAACAAAAACTCAAGGAGACTCTTTCAACTTTCATCATCGAATGAAGGGCCAAAACATCCCAAATGGTCAATAGGCCAAGTGAAGCCGAACAAGTACAAATGGTGAAAAAGAAGTTACTTCTTGTTTACTATGAATCATTGTTCTCTCGCTACTTTGAGACTTTCAAAGCTCTTATAGGGGCTAGAATCCAAATCGAGCATGCAATCAATAATGGAACATTGAAGAAGCCTAGACAAAACATCAATAATTGAAAGATTATAGTTAATGCTTTAACTCCACAGTAGCTGTTCTCTTACCATGTCAGTTTAATTGCCTCATCGTCGCCAAATTTATCTCAAAGGCACCCATTATGGTCATTCTCAGAACTCCCTGTATCATTAAGTGAAGCTTTTCAAAAGCTTTACGAAGAAGGGAATCTCCAACCTTTGGATCCTTAGTCCACTCCAAACGCCCATAAACTATGACTTGAACAAGCATTGTGCCTACCATCAATGTGTGGGCCACTCCATTGATCATTGAACAATGTTGAGGCATGATATCAAAGATTTTGTTGAAAAACAAGTCATTGGGCCTCCTCCTTCATGGATTAACCAAGATTAGCCCACAATCAAAAGTGATGAGCTCGCCAAGTGAAAGATCATTTTTTTTTTCATGGATAATTTCTATTTGTCTTCCCTTATTTTTCAATAAAGATTCTTTTAGAAAAATTTCAATGAAATGTTTTTGTGATTGATCTTAATTCTTTAGGAAAATGAATGCCATCAAATTCACAATAAAATTGAATATTTGAATCTGAGCATCATCAAACTTCATCAATCATCCGTATTTTCTCTTTGTTCACCAAATTCATCCATTTATCTCAAGGGCATCTCGACTGATTCACTCACCATCTAGAAAATATAATGATTATGACCCCAAGCAAACATCAACATCGTAAGTCTCAACAATGTGACTATTTCCTAAAAGCAAGAAATTCCAAGGATAGGAGGTCATCACTTGGCAAACCAAATCTATCCTATCACTCATATTAAGATATCAACTTGCAAACTCTTTGAGCTTGATTGAGCAACCTTTCTTTCTTAAACCCATCTACCAAACCTTAGGAGGGGAAAGCCTACTATGTGTGCACTCTCTCAATGCCTTCATAAAAGAATCAAAAATCAAAGAGAAGAAACATCTTTGCCTAGTGTGAAAGGAAGAATTTCCAAGCAAGGAAGTGAGAATCATCAAAGAAGAATCAAAATCAAAGAGAAAAAACATCTTTGTCCCAGTGTGAAGGAAAACCTTTCCAAACAAGGAAGTGAGAAATAAACATCAAAGAAGAATTAAAATCATAGAAAAAAAAAATTTTTGCCTCACCAGCAAAAAACATTTCCAAGGAAGGAATCAAAAAATCAATCAATAAAGCCTTGAACGACTTAAAGAGCTTAACGTGAGCTATGAACTAAGTTAGACTTGATTCTTCAAAAGAGGTACGTGGGCAGCTTAAGAAGTCACTTTAGGCTCAGTCATGAAGGTCATGTTGAGAAAGGATATACACATCAAGGTCATGAAGGACATACACATAAAGGGTATGGTCTCAAGGTCTTGCACGTCAAAGTTATTCACATTATGGAGATGGACACAAGGGGTTTGGTACCATGAACACGGCATTTGTAGGCCTTATATACCTTTCATTTCGTGAACTTTACCCTAGCTTACATTTCGTCCCTAATACTAAGACTGCCGTGATGTCTTGCTGGCTTAAAGGAATTGTCACATTTCAACTGAGTGCTCTTTCATAGGGTCATGAAACAATTGATGGATCATGTATCAAATGGTTTCAAACAAGGGATTCTAAATTTACTTGTTTTTGCCTCATTGTTTCTTCATTCTTTACCCACTGTTTAAGGTAACTCATTAAGGGGCTCCCTTCTTAAATGTTCACACTAAATTGTTTTCTTATGCCTACCCTTTTGAAGTAACTCGTCCTTGCTTCACAAAGGACTCCTTTATGCCTTGTTCATTTTAAGGGTAACTCATACTTTTACAAATCGTAATTTTTTTCCTAATCAAGGGGCTACTTCAGGCTAATATAAAGACATTTGTTCATCTAAAGGGTTTCATTTCACCTTTGCATTATGTTAAAAAATTTGCCCACATCTTAGGTAAAGTCCTTATCGCTTTGTCTCTCTTAAAATTTATTTCATTCAATGATTTCATCCAATATGCTCAGTTAAGCGCACAATCTATTGTGAAAATCAATGATTCTCATTTTCTCAAATGATCAGACAGAGTCCTACTAAAATAAAATACTCTAAAGTTTTCAAAGGAATCTCCCAAATCATTTGTAAAAAGATAAAATATTTTATTCATGAACTTGAAGATAATTCTTTAGCTAGTCAAGTCTCCTAAGCCTTCATACTCTAAATTTATAACTCAAATAGATTTTCTTCAATCATCCTCAGAGATAGGCAACCTCATCATTTAAAACCATGCAATGATTCTTTTAACCTAAGCAACCAACTTGATTGTCCGTGATTTAGGGGCTAGTAAAGTCCAATCCAAAATTTAGAATTTTCTCTAAATGAGAAATCCTTTTTAAAAATGGCAAAAACCTATTTCACAACATTCTTTTTCATCCAAATGAGAGCATTTCTTTACTCTTATCAAGGTTGAGTACATTCCCTTCGCTCCTCTTTGAGTTTAGTACATTCTTTTTAGTCCTATTTGAGTTGAGTACATTCTCCTTACTCCACTCTTAGTTGAATAAATCTCATATTCCTTTGGTTGAGCGTCACTAATAATGATTTTATGGCTTTTTTCCACACCAATTATTTTTGCAATAAATTAATTTTATAAGTTTAAACCTATGTCATCAATAATATAATACAATCCCATACAACCCAATAGAGATATCAAATTTTTCACGCCCCAAATTTTAAAAACCCTGGGAGTGGTTGAAAATGAAACTAAAAAGAATTAATAAAAGACAATTAAATGGATTTAGTTGATTACACATTAATTTTCTCATGTTTCCCTAAAATTAAGAATGAAAATTTGCTAACTAGACTCACCTAAGATGGGTTTCAAATACCAATCAAATACCTCCCCCAACCAATGGTAAAAAATAATCTAAGTCATATTCAAGCATGGCCTCCAAGATAGTCGTAAAATGTCTCTAATATGCCTTGAAACAATGGCCCAAATGGGCCCTAAATACCCTAAGGCATAGACCAAGAATAGGTCAAAAATCTTACCTAAAGTGGTCTAAGGAAGTGGCCAAACATGGCCTTGAATAATCACTAAAATGTGTCCCAATAAGGTGCCCAACAGGGCTTGACATAATAGTCAAAAGTAGCCTCAAATGGGCCCCAAAAGGTGGTGTCTAGCATAAGGGTATATGGTCTTGAAGTGGCCTTAGAAGGAAAGTCATGGCATGCCCATGACATGCCCTAGGCAGTAGGCGCGCGGGCAGGCTGCAGCTTACGCGTGCACGCAAGCATGCGGCAGGGCACGTGGGCTTGGGCTGCTGGTCTGCTGGGCTACTATTCCTTGCTATAGTATTCTAGTAGCTAAAATACTACAATACCCAAAAATCTTGGTTTTGACATTTTTATATCCATTTCAATTTATTTCATTACCAAACTTGGTGTGGGACCCTATAACATGTAAAATGACCATTTTACCCTTTTTCTCTTATTTTTTGACCTTATGTGTTTTTCGGACTAAGTGCCCCTATTTTTCATTTCTTTACCTTTCTTTTTCCTATTAATTCATTTAGGTCTTTACTTTGAAAATCTAGGCATACTCTTCCTCTCCACTAAACCTAATCGGCATTTTGGTAAAATCTCACCATAGTTTCCTTTGTTTATTGGTCCTTGTTTCCTCATCCCATTCCTCCTCAACACCAACACAACACCTAGTAGAATAATTGTTTATACAATTTTATATTTCTAATATTCACAAGCTTATTTCAAGAATAAGTAACTATATGGAGCTCCATGCTCCTCATTTATATTCAATACACAATTACATATAATCCAACATAAAATTAAGTTTTTAACTTACACAAGGTCTAAACTTTAAAGAAGAAATAAACTTCATGGGGCTTATGTCCCTACATACAAAATATAGCCCTTAGGCCAAATATTCTTCAAGGTCCATTTCCCCCTCCATGCTTCAAGACTTTATCAAGTCTCATGTGCCAAGAGTTTCATCTGAAATATGTAATCCCATATAGGGTAAGCACAACGGCTTGTATGACATAATGCTAATATAAAGAATAAAGATAAGGCATGGCATGTGCAAAGTGAACATTTATGAGCTATAAACCTTCCAATTCATTAATGCAATGCAATGACAATATGCATGACACACACATGCAACTCTATGCCCAACCCATGCCTCGCTTCACGGTCCACCCCCGTCAGCACACGAGTACTATTCATTGGCCAGATTTTTGGGTTTTTCACCACAGGATCAACACCTTCATAATGCATAGCACCAAAGTACTCAACACACACCATGTTTCCAAACATTCAAGTATTCCAAGATGCCTTAATTTTTCTATGCAATTTCAATGAGGCATTTTATCAAACACATGGGGTGTGCCTTAAATTATACATCATGCATTAAGCAAATCATAACTTTCAAATTACAATACTTTATCTACATGAACATAACATATAATACCATCAATCATACATATATTCATGCTACATGTTCACAACACTACCAAATTTTCAAGGAATACACAAGTACACAAAGTACCAATACTTTGAGCAAACTATAACTTTCAAACTACAAGACTGCACCTATATGAACATAAGCTATAATACAATCAATTATACATATATTCATGTTACATGTTCATCACTTTACCAAATTCTCAAAGAATACTGTAGAGACTTGAAAAATGAGGGTAAATTTTTCATTTTGCCGGTAGGGCACTATTCATGCACTATTTCTCGGTAAGGCATTACATATGCATCCTTTACCTATAAGCCATGTTTAGAAACATATTTTGAGTATATAATAGAAGAGAAATATGCTTAGAATGGTGAAATAAACCTCCTGTAAAAGTTTGAGCCTATTCAGAGATAGTTTCAAAAACTGGACCATAAAAGGCATCCGGGTGACCCGGGTGGATCTGGCCAAACCCGGTCGCAGGCGAAAATAAATTTTTTTGAAAATTTTCATGTAAAATAATTTTAAGAACTTTGGCTAAAGCAAAATTTCGAATTGAGGCATTTCGGGACCGGTTGTAGTGTAACGAGGTCCTAGATTCATTAAGGGTAAAAAGGTCATTTTACCCATTTGCCCCTTTAGTATAAATACAACCCCTTAGAGTTAAAAATCACATTTTTGGTCTGGAGAAAGATCAGAACTCGCGTATGGGAGAAAAAGTGAAGAGAAAACCTAGGTTTTCCAATCTTCAAGCTTCTAAAACACACTTCTAGGCTTGGATTTTCACAAGCCTTCCTTCTAAGAAGTTGTTTCCCATGTCAAGGGCTACATTCTCACCAATTGGTTCGGCTGCACAGGGAACACAACTCCCAAGGGTAGAGAAAAACCCTTTAAGGTATGATATTTTGCTAAGTAAGGAATATGATTAAGTTTAGGAGTGTTTTATAGGTTGATTGAATGATTTATATGTTTATTTGTTGTTAGAAGTCACTTAGGATGTAGTTGCTTTGAAACCTAGAGTTGGTTGTTTATGTACTTATGCATTCTTTGGGAATTTGGAAAAGTGATAAACATGAACCATGATTATATGTGAAATTCATTGTATTCTAGCTTATGTTCATGTAGACAAAATCTTGTAGTTGGAAAGTTATGATTTATTCAATGTGTTGGCATTTTATGCATTTTGTAATCTTTGAGAATTTGTCAAAATGATGAACATGTAACTTGAATATATGTTTGATTCATTATATTATGGATTATATTCATGTAGATAGATCTTGTGTTTTGGAAGATATGATTATTTGATGCATTGATGTTTTGTGAAATTATGTGTTCTTTGTGAATTGGTAAGGTGGTGAATATGTGACTTGAGCATATGTTGAAATGGATGGAATATAGCATATGTTCATATAGAAGGAGTTTTGGGGTTTGGAAGTTATGATTTACTTTGGGTATGATGCACGACTTAAGGTGAATACCATATATTTGATAAATTGTCTCATTAAAGTTGTATAAAGAAATCGAGGCATATTGGCATATTGTGATTCTTTAAAAACATGGTGTGGGTTGAGCACTTTGGTGCTATGAATTATGAGGGTATAGATCCTGTGGTGAAAAACCCAAAATTGGCCATTGGTACTCATTCCAACGGGAACGGACCGTGAACTGAGACATACGATTGGTACTCGTTCCAACGGGGAAGGGCCGTAAAGCGAGACATAGGTGTGGCATAGAGTTGTATGTGTGTGTCACGCATATTAATATTGTATAGCATTGGGGGATTGGAGGGTTATAGCTTTTAAATGTACACTTGCACATACCACGCCTTAAATCTTGTTCCTTGCATTAGCATTATGTCATACCAGCAATTGAGCTGACCCCTCGTGGGATATCATGGTACAGATGAGGCTCCCGGTACTTGAGACTTGATGAAGTCTTGAAGGATGGAGGGGAAATGGAACATGGAAGATATTTGGCCCTTGGGGCATATTTTGTATTTATGAGGGCATAAGCCCTAAAACACATGTGTATTTATCAGTAGCAATCTTGTATAATGTGAAAGCAATGGGCAAGGCCCTAAAATTGTAATGAACATGAAGTTTGTAATATTTAAACTTAGAATATATGAGTACATATGGTGGATTGTATAATTAGATGATGCATGTTTAATTTTTATGAAGTTATGGCCATCGAGTGAGGATGGAATGTACAAACCCTTAATTGTATAATGTATCATGAATATTAGGTAGGAAAAAGACTTAGAAAACAAAGGGAGCTATGTTGAAATTTTGAAAAATTAAAAGATTTGTTAGGTGCATAAAATACCCTTTAAATAAGTGAAAAATGTGTCAAAAAAGGGGGTTAAAAACCTTGAAGAAGTGGGCTAAAAATAGGGAAAAAGTAGCCTTCAAAACTTTGGAAAAATGTTTGCAAAACAAAGAAAATTAGCTGCTGGACAGAGAAATTTAGCCGCAGTCGGTACAGTAAAAATGCAGGAAAAATCAGATTTTGGTCATGCACTACCCCAGCCTGCCTATTCCCCAGCCTGCACGCCCCTATGCGCCTGCACCTGCGCGTGTGCCGCGCCTTGCTCCCACCCTCTACGCACGTCTGCTGCTGTCGCTTGAGCGCCTGTGCGTGTTGCCTGTGAGTATGTGACGAAGACAGCTTTTCACACTCGTTATGGCCATTATGAGTTTGTAGTTATGCCCTTTAGTGTAACGAATGCCCCGGCGGCATTCATGGACTTGATGCATCGCATTTTTTAGTCCTTATTTAGATCAGTTTGTGGTGGTGTTTGTTGATGACATTTTGATTTATTCACCTTCTGAGGATGAGCATGTCTTTCACCTACGGACTGTGTTACAGATTTTGAGAGAGCACCGTTTATTTGCTAAGTTTTTGAAGTGTGAGTTTTGGCTTCAGGAGGTGCAGTTTCTAGGCCATGTTGTATCAGGTAGT
Organism: Nyssa sinensis; assembly: GCA_008638375.1. Lineage (NCBI taxonomy): Eukaryota > Viridiplantae > Streptophyta > Magnoliopsida > Cornales > Nyssaceae > Nyssa > Nyssa sinensis. Next base: position 29,016,232 of record CM018046.1, read on the forward strand.
GGGGTATTTATCGATCCTTCTAAGATTGACTCTATTATGAGATAGGAGAGGTTAGACCTCGACGTAATTGGGCTGGTTGAGATTATGTGATTAGGTGAGTGCTTGTTGCTTTAGTGTGTGAAATTTGTACAATATATGATATGCTGGATTATTGATGAACTGGGACTAGATGCTTATATCTATGCAGTAAACTGAATGAAATTAAGAGGTAGATTATGTGCTTGTTGCCTGGGAGATAAGCTATAAGCCTGGATATCCATAGGGTTGGGTGTATACCTAGTTACCTATATAGCAGGTTATATGCTTATTTATATACATGTATATTCTTGGGACGGGTCTTATATCTGGGTGTTGATGTTGTAGGCTACGTGTTAACTATTGACTGTTGCTTGTTGATTCTATATATGCATGCTAGTTTAGTGACCATTATAGCACTACGACTATGATTTTTTTTATACACACTGATTGTTATTAATGCATGTATAGGAGAATGTTTAAATGTGTTTATATGTATGTGTGTTTCGATACATGTGTGTAAGGATTGATGTATATTCATGATTAAAATTGGTAAAGAGTTTCACTAAGAATCTCAATGGTTATGAGACTTTAATTAATGTATTGACTAAAACGATGATGAGTTAGAATAACCTTAGAAGAAATTGAGATATTTCTTTTTACCTTCTCTAATGATTTGTTCTTTTGAACCTTGATGTATTGCTTTAAGTTTTATGATTGGAGTACGTGAACTACATTGTCCTTACATCCGAATATTCAGTTAATATATGTAAGTTTGAAATAAATAGGCAAATCTTTATTAATGCATGACACTTAGTCTCGGTTGTATGTAGACTAAGGTGGATGATGATGGCTTTACTTTAAGATTTTATTATTGATGTCTTGTAGACGACTATAGTATTTGGAGGATATTAGATTATTGAATTACATTGAAGTGCAAGTGATGTATTGATGACATGGTGATAAATTACTAGGTGATAGCATAGTTGGAATTGAGGTTAGTTAGATGGTCAGCACGTGTGTGAGAGACTTTGAGGTGTCCTTATGAACATTGAGAATTTTTCTTTATTTTTATTATTATGTTTCATTATTGAGATGGGTCATGATACTTGGGTAGATTTAAAAAATTGGCATTGATAAGCCAACAGGTTTGAGGATTTCATTATGCATTGTGCCATGTGGAGTGAGCCGTTACAGATGGGATCGGAACCAGACCCTAGCAAGGAAATGTCTGCACGCCACTGCACGCCCGCCCGATTGGATGAGGTTCTTTTGGGGGGAGAGTGTAATGGGAGAGGGTAATGCATTCCACATCGCCTGGCAGAGGGAGAGGTGAATGATCCATAGGTAAGGCTGCACGTCTCCATGTTACAATGCATTCTGTATTGATCTTTCTAAATTTTGTCAAAGAGGTACATTTTTAAATTTCGGGTTGAAATTTCTTTAAGGGGGGAAGGATGTAGAGATCTGAAAAATGAGGGTAAATTTTTCGTTTTTACCAGTAGGACACTATTCATGCACAGTTTTACTAGTAAGGCATTTACATGCATCATTTAACTATAAGTCATGTTTAGAAGCATATTTTAAATTTGTCATAGAAGAGAAACATGCTTAGAATATTACAATACACCTCTTGTAAAAATTTGAGCCTGTTCGGAGACAATTTCAAAAATAGGACCAAAAGGGCGTCCCGGGTGACCCGGGTGGAAACAGCCAAACCTGGCCACAGACAAAAATTTATTTTTTTGAGAATTTTTGAGAATTAGTAAGTTTGTGAAAAAATGATTTGAATATGTGTTTATGTGGATAGTTATGGTATATGTTCATGTGAAAGATGTTTAGGAGTTTTGAAGTTATGATTTATGTGGAATATAATGCATAACTTAAAAAGGGCACCATGTATTTGATGAGATTGTCATATTGAAGTTGCATAATGAAATCATGGAGTTTTGGCATATTATGATTCTTTGGAAACATGGTGTGGGTAAGCACTTGGTGCTATGCATTATGAGGGTGTAGATCCTGTGGTGAAAAATCTAAAATCTGGCCAATGACAGTACTCGCGGGTTGACGGTGGGCGGACCGTGAAGCAAGGCATGGGTGGCATAGAGTTGCATGTGTGTGTCATGCATATTGACATTACTTGGCATTGGGGGATTATAGGGTTATAGCATTAAAATGTACACTTGCACATGCCATGCCTTAAATTTGTTTCTAGTCATAGCATTATGTTATACTAGCTGTCGAGCTGACCCATTCGTGGGATATCATATTTGTCACGACCCAAAAACCCACCCTATGCGGATTACCAGGTCGCGACCACCGCCCTTAGGCCCGAGGGCCTCAGGCAAGGCTCTCATGAGCAGCGGTATCGGATGGACGTGCTACATGTGGTTGCGGAAGCGTGAAAACTTTTTTTTCTTTTCTTTCTTATTTTAAAATTTCACATCCGTCCGGTACTGCCACTTTTCATAGCGGTACACATAAATATAAAATCAAAGCATAATAAAAAACTTAAAGCCTTCATACAAATCCATGTCTAGTTGTCCCTCGGGACTTAGTTACATAACATCAATTTTTTTCTGCCCAAATAACTAGCTAAATTTCATAATGTCTCCCAAAAAGAAAACTACTCGTCCTGCACTTAGTTGTTCATGCCCTTCCTTAAAATGGGCAAGACTCTAATCATCATTCCCATCAGTCAGGACTACTATCGGTCACCTGAAAGGGGGGCGGATAAAATCCGGGTAAGCTAATCTAAGCTTGTGAGTAATTCCTGCATTCGTCATGGTGTTTTCAACTGGTAGTGGTTTATCACTTGTGAGTTTATAAAATACTCACTACCAATTGTTCGTACAATTTAGAACACAGGATATATGCATTCTTAAAACAGATAGCTTTGAAACATTTAAAGTATTCAAGCTATACTTACACTTATGAACTTCAAACATATAACATAACATGTATTTCTTAAATAGAGTATATAAAACTCGAAACATATGCATTTCATAAAACAGATAGCTTTGAAACAATTAAAGTATTCAAGCTAACTCGTACTTCATTAATAAAGTATATAAACTTTAAAACACATAAATATGTATTTTGGAAATGAGGGTAAAACCTACTTCATTTTCAAAATCACTTTGTCATCTTTTCTCTTTAATTAGGTGGAATCTGTTTCGAACCAGACTCCCATTTTACTGCCAATACTGTCGATCTCATTTGCCTGGGGGATTAGAGCCTGCTACCGGGCATTTACTGTTGAATCCCGAAAGATTTCAACCATCATAGGGGGTGCTTTAAACACCATTTATCTTGTAAAACATTTATTACATGGCTTCTTCAATAGATGCTTTCATGAGTATTTAAAATATGAATGCGTAACTTCTACAATAGAACTTCAAATACTGGCAATAATCAAATTCAGAATATTTTACATAATTGGGCATTTAAAACTTTAGACATGCTGAAATATATTTTAAGAAAACTGTGATAGAAACCATTCACTAAGCATGTCATAATAGAGTTTATAAAGATGAAACAATTTAAAACTGAATCATGTAAATACTGAATTTGAAACTTCAATTACTTCATATCTTTGAACTTAAAACCTTTTCAAATCTATGGAGTTAAATCTCCAATTCAAACACAGGGTTACTCACCTCATATACAGCAGACCCTACTGAGGCATCTTGCCCTTATCTGCTCTTATCCTAAAACAATTTAGAAAAAGACTCATAAATTTCACAATGAAATTAATCAACTAAAACTTAACTTTTTCCTTTACTACATAAGTCAACTACAACTTATCTTATAGTGGTATCGTATATAATGAGTAAGAAACACGCATTACCTTTTGACCCACTCATTTAAAGTTTCGGTGTTTTCTTTTTCCTCCTCTTTCCTTTTCTTTTCTTCCTCTTTCTTTTTCTTAGCCTCGGCCACTATTGCCTTGGTGGGTGATTGATGAATGAATGGTCTCACCGAGATGACCTCCGTCGCCTTGGCTATCTTGATGAACCTGGCAATCACTCTCTGCTGTCGTAACAGTTTTTGCATAAAGGCTTGTTGTTTTGGATCCTCAGCCCTCTGGGCCCTGTTCATGATTGTGAACTTCGGTGGTTGTGCTTCCATAATTGTCACCTAAGATCAATTTATGAGTTAGAAATTTTATTCTAAGGTTGATGTGTTGTCGTGTCTTTTCGTAATTCATGTCCTCGTATACGCCGTAGATTAGTACTTTGGCATTACTTTAATTTATAGTCATCTGACAGATGCTATTCAACAAATTTTATGTCTTTTTATTTTAGACATTTCTTTTGGTCGAATAGACTCTACCATTGAGTCCAGAGCGTCGAAGAAAGTCAGTTTAGGCTTTCCTAAAATTTAATTTGGACTTTTGCATGTAAAAGGGCAAAATGGACATTTATCGTTTTACGTGTCATATTTTTCCGTACTTCGTTTCGTAATTTGGACTCCATTATTGAGTCCGGATGTCAAAGAAAGTCAATTTAGACCTTCCTTGGTTTTAAATTTGGCTTTTGAGGTACTAGGGGTAATTTGGTCATTTTACTCCCTTACGTGTCTTTATGTTCGGGACCTCATCTCGTGTCGTGGACCTCACCATTGGACTTAGAAGGTCCGAGATAGTAAGATTACACTAATAACTTGTTAATTTTGGACAAGGGGTATTTTGGTCATTTAGCCCTTTACGTGTCTTTATTTTTTGGGCCCCGTCTTGTAAAACGGACCCTACCATTGGCTTCAGAATATCCAAAATAGTAAGGATACACTATTCATCTATTTAATTTGGATTTCATTTGCCTCATTTATGACCTAGGGGAAAATAGTAATTTTGCTTTAATAATTAAATTAATTATTTAATTATTTTTTCAGGGCTTAATTGCATAAATTTTCCAAAAATTGGGCCACAGTATAAATCAGTAAAACAATTGGGGTCAAAATCTAATTTTCATAAGTTTCGGTCTGAACTAATTGGTTTAGTTGGGATTTAAGTGAACTGGTCCGGTCTTAACTGAACCAACCAGTTCGGTCGGTTTAATTACATAAGGCTGACGTCATGATGATGTCAGCCCTAATGGCTTATAACTTTAAAACATTACACCAAAACTGTCACATCTCGCACCCACCCTACGCGGATGCCCAAGATGTGATGCCAGTTAGCCGCCTTGCCGATCTCCCGACCGACAATGCAACCAACCAAAGGCAAACTTCTGAATCATACGATGAATTACATTCCTAAAGTAGGGTCAGAACAGCGGAATTTAAAACTATTTTATCTCGGGAATGCAACTCAACTATATACCTCATAAGTATGTACCACAGAGCAAGTCTATAACCAAACAACTAATAACTCTAACCACAGAGCACATCTATAACAGATATATAACACAGAGCATATCAAATTCCTCTAGCGTACCATTACCATGAGCCATGTCCCTACACATCTATTACATATGAATAAAGTCAACTATATCATCACGCTCACCTGAATAGCCAAGATCAATCCATTAGAACCCAAGTCTCCGCATATTATTGCCATCAGATTTTCACTTGGGAATGCCTCTCAGCCTACTAGTATCATCTCCTTGTGCCTTCTAATCCAATGGAGATACAACCTGAAAAAAATGTTAAATAATGGAATGAGCTTAAACAAGCTCAGTGAGTAACATAGGTTCCTGCCATGGGTTTCAAAACCAGTTCGTATATACATGCATGCTCCAAATGCAGCTCAAATAGAACAATGCAGCTCATGTAGAACAAATGCAGCTCAAACAGATCAGATCAAAACAGAACAGAACAGAACAAATCAGATCGAACTGAATAGAACAGAACGGACAGAACAGATCAGAACAGAACGGACAGAACAGATCAGAACAGAACAGAATACCAATCAATCAAAGGCATAACATCAAATGCCTGAACCTTCCCCAGCTGCCCATAAGCGGACGACTCGTGGGGCCTCTACCCTCTGGGGTCAGTATCAGAGCGGAACAGAACAGAATTGAGCGGGACAGAAACAGAACAGAATGCCAATCATACAGATAAGTCTTTCCCAGCTGCCCATAAGCAGACGACTCGTGGGGCCTCTACCCTCTGGGTCAGACTCTGGCATAAAACCGCTCAATCCTGTGGTAGGCCCAGAGTAAGACTCAACATATCAAACTGAATCAAATCAGACTCCAAAGCACAGGTGACAGAAAAACGGACCCAAACAGAATCAACAGGATATATCAGAAGGCAAGATAAAACAGAATTATGCCACAAGCAATGTAGTACAACGAGTATGCATGAAAACATATGCATTTAAAACAGTACAGTGCATAAAACATATTAGCATATAAAGAGTATAGTATACGAGTCTAGGTAGTATAGAAAATATACACCAAGTCAGGAGTCCAAGTTACTCACCTGAATATTACGCTTATCTCCATTCATAACCAATCTGATAAGCTCCCGATACGCCTGGCATCTCCTTATATGTCCTAGGCATTATCCTTCTGATGGCCATCATAATTGATTCAGCATCTAGAAGATCATGCTCTTCAGATGTAAACATATCCAACCTTTAGAGATTTGCAGTCAAACGTGAACTGAATTGTTGAGCATCTAAAGTTTGAGGTTAATCTTCAGTCCACGGTTCAGTAGTTGAAGAAAACACACCGGCAGGTTGATCGAGTCGGCCATCCATTTTAAATCCAGTTTCATCAGCTTCTTCGGCCTTTTTCCCCCAAGCAGATGATGATCCTGACATATCTGTCCTTTTATCATCCCATCCATCAGATATTGAAGAACTTTCCCTTCCTCTCATCAGATTACTGTGCAGAGTCTTCCCAATCAATAGCTCCTCTCAAATAAATTCATTGGCCCAGCTCACAACCTGTCTTGCATACGAGATCAAGTAGACATGACTATGTCTCCATCAGAAAACTAAACAAACTCTGATCTCATTCTCTTGCTAATTCAGCTCATGTATACACATTTATAAAAATCCTCCCATGAACGCTCTATTGACGCACCATGATCTCCTTACTCCCTGTTTCATTTTCCACAAACTGGTGGGCCAGCGTCCTCACCTCCACTGAAGTAGGAGTTCAATGTCAAGTTCATGATCCGGTTCCTCTATGTCTCAATTTGTCATTAACTACTGACCAATTAAGGTTAGACTTCAACAGTGAAGCATAAAACAACATATATTTCTTACATACGCTTGCATGCTTCAGGACCTGCTCCCATGTCAATCTCCCACAACATAAACTGATTCCCTAATGACCTGCCATAGAAACCCTCTTCTACAAAATAGCAAACTTGGTCCTGCCATAGTAAAATAAACCAGCTTATTTGCCCAAGTTCAGTTTCATCTCCCAAGCCTCATAACCTTTGGATCTAGAAATCAAATCTCATTTTTATCACATATTTGTAATTGCTGAAACTGGTAGTATACCAGCAATAGCAGCACTTGATTATTTGCATCAGCATGGTTCCTCCCTTCATCAGCCTGCTCCAATTTCATCAAGTTCCTCAAGCCCCTTTTTGTAAGCCTCTGCTTCAACCATAAGACTCGGAATCTGATTATGCTCACTCTAGACCCCATCGTAATTTATAGAGCTTGCCAAATTGTGCAGTATTCTTCTTATCTTCAAGACTGTCCACAACTACTGTACCAAGTCTTTCAATAGAACTCCAATTGCTGCATCAATGATCACCGCTTCATCCATCAATACGAACCCTCAACCGTGCACAATTTTCTATTTTCTTACTAAACAAAATAGATAGTAACAACAATACTAAATCTCATTCAAATCCCAATTCATCCAATCCAGTTTTTAACAACAGCCCCCCCTAAAGCTGCATACCACGCTTATCATGTATCTGAAATGCTAAACTGGTAATGTGCCAGCAATTGCAGCACTATCCACGGCTGTAGACCATCACCTAACTTCTTTCTTATCATTAAATATAGTTACTTCAATTGGCCAGCTCAATTTCCTCTCAGATAATTCTCTACAGTGTATAAAAGGAGGACATGAGACATACCTTGGTCATTGGTTTTGGCTGAATTAGTCTTCCCTTGTACCAAACATGCTGTTGTTTCGCTTCCAAAGACGCTTCTGTTACTGCCTGAGCACACACCAGCAAAGGAATCTGATCAACAAGTCCTCGACAGAGACCATCAAAATAGGGAAATCAACCATCAGCTGCTTCCCTAACTGCCACAACAGGTGCTGCAATAGCAGCCCCGATTACTGCCACAATAGCAGCTCCGCTTGCTGCCACTTTCCTTTCCCTGTACCGCTACACAACACGTACATATACACATACGTTAAGCTACTGCACCGTCCCCTTCCAACAGCTTCTTTTTCTTCCTTACCACACCATCATTCACTCATATATATACATATCAATTCTGCCGCACTTCTAGAGAATTTTTGGAATTCTCTCCTTTGTCAGTTGCCTCCGAAATTCTCTTATCTTTTTTTGGTTAATCCATCTAGCAGTTTCGGCTACAACCTATCTACGCTACTGCACTGACACACTTCCTTCTATCATCTTCTGCTGCACCGCCACGCGACTACAACGCCTCCATGGCCCGAATTGAGGGCTCTCTTCAAGCAAGCACGCAATTGTTGAATTGCTCGGACCATACTCACCCAAAATTCAAATTCGATCCCTGATCCAAAACTTCTCTGTATCGTCAACCGTACCTGGGAATCATTTTTTTTTTTTTTTTCCAAATCAATGGACTGCACCAATTTGAACAAATCCCAAATGGAGGAACAGTTTCCAAATCTGAGAATGGCAACAAATAAGTAACGCTCTGGCAGAGATCTCTCTCATCATCTTCTAGTAGCCTCTTCGTAAAAGCTTCCTGAACTTATTTGTTTATATCTCTAAATAGATAGTTGGGCGTTCTCCATCTATTTCCAGTAGCTTCTTGCTCTAGAAACTTCTACTGCTTTTCCTCTCTTCTTTTCTTTTCTTTTATTCTTTTCTTCACCGATTCCCACTTCTGGTGGTTTCTTATGGAAGTTGCTAGTATATTAACTAATATTCTATATATCTATATATGTGAATTCATATATTAATCCCAAGTAACATATACTTGTGTCAATATAATTATATATATTTATGTATGTATTTTTCTGGTGTTCATTCCCGTATTTTGATATATTTTACCTTATGAAATATTTTTATTTCCAAAAATATTAATTTATAAAATGCCATCAAATTTGGCTTAGAGCTGAACTTCGGCATTATTATTATTTATTTTACCAATATCGAGTACCCGTTCAAATTTTATATATTTTATTTTATTTTATTTTCGTAATTAATGATTCGTACCAGTCCCATTAATTCATCTTGATACCCGGTTGACTGGGTTAACTATTTTTTGAGCCTATATTATTTTTAATGGTCTGGATTTATTTTATGTTTTCTAATAATTAATTCATTAATGGCTCACTATATTTTGAGCTATTTCAATTTATTAACGTCAGAGAGTATATTTTCCTTAAGTCGGGGTGTAGTTTGGGTTATGTCGGATTTTCGGGATATTACAAAAACGACACCGTTTAACTTAACCGTTTAAGCGATGGGTCGGGTTCCGACCCGAACCCGATCTGACTCGATTTGACCCGAACCATCACTATTCATCATCTCCCCCGTTTTTTCCCCAGTGTTGCCCTAGTTGCAGGTTTTCATGTTTTTCATTTTCGTGATGTTTTACAAATCCGTTTCTTCTGCTTTCTTTTCTAAAATATTCCTAATACTTTATGGCACACTTTTACATTGAGTTGGAGATTCGAATGTAGCTCAAAAGCTCGGTTTAAGCCACGATAACCGAACCTGTAAACCGTCGGTTTATGCTTGTTTCTTCATCATTCTTCGCGAAGTCGGGCTTATTTTGATCCCCTATTCATGAGGATTCTGTTCCCGTTCATAAGAGTGGATTTAATCGCGAGTTTAAAGGTTTGGATTGTAAACTCGTAACCTGCAAGTCAATGTTTGGAGGCCATTTCTTGTGATTTTTGGTCACGGATTTATGTTTTTGGGATGCTTATAATGTCTACTTGAAGTCCCTATACACCAAACATAGTTTGGTGATGATGAAATCAGACCTGCTTCAAGCAAGGTCTTCCATGGCCGTAGCTTCTGGGTCTTGTGTTTTTAAGTGTTTTCAAGCTTAGGTTTCATGCTTAATCATGTTTATCGACTTTAAACATCATATATACAAAATCTAGAAACTAAAACAGTTCATGCATAGGAAAATTTTCTAGAGAGAGAAAGTGATGATTTTTTGTGTTTTACCTCTAACAGTGACTCTCTCTCTCCTTCCTCCTTCCTCTGAGATCTCCCTTCTCTTCTTCTGAATGCCCAGAACTCTCTCTCTCTCTCTCTCTCTCTCTCTCTCTTTCTCTATGGCTAATCAGGTGGAGATTTGGTGTGTATACAATGTATGCCCATATGTATAAGTGAGAAATTTAATGGCCATCACTTCACTTAATTGCCCTTCACTTCACCCCCTTACTCCATCAGATCAGTAGCCATACTTCCCCCTATTCATCTTCACCTAATGACATATAATATATACATATGGTACATAGCCACCTTACCTCTCTTAATTTCATGTCTCTTCTCTTATATATATATATATATATATATATATATATATGTGTGTGTGTATATATAACATTTAATATACATATTACACAACACACTCACACACACGGCTGATCTATATATATATATATATATATACATACATATATATATATATACATACATATATATATATATATTTAATTAATTTCCTATGTTTAATTTATTAATAAATTAGTTATTCAATTAATTATATTTTATAAATTAATCATTATATTTTATATTAATTATAACTAATACTTAATTTCTCATATTAATAAATTAATTTTATTAAATTAATTTATCATATTCTTAAGGGCATAATATTTACTCTCATTTTTCATAACCTCGTAATACGTGTCACATTACCCGACATTCTCGGGTCGGGGTATTACAATATTTCAGATGAGGCCCTGGGTGCTTGAGACTTGTTTAAGTCTTGAAGGATGGAAGAAAATGGATTATATAGAAGATTTGGCCCTTAGGGCATGTTTTTGTATGTATGGGTATAAGCCCAATTTATTTGTATTTAAACTTGGACAATTAGTGGATAATAGGCCTTGGGCCATTTTGCAATGTATGGGTTAAGACCAAAATGATATATATATATATATATATATATATAATGTTTTCATTTAATGAGTAGTATTCATGCATGTTGAGACAACTAGATTCAAATGTTGATAAAGAGGGACGCATGTTTAAATTTGATGAATTGTGGCCACCGAGTGAGGGTGGATTGTTTACCTATTTATACATATGGATATTGTGAAAATTAGGTGGAAAAAATGCTTAGAAAAACAAAGGAGGCTATGTCCAAATTTTTGAAAAACTAAAGCATTAGATAAGTGTGTAAAACATCCTTTAAATGGGTGAGAAAAGTGCTCAAAATGGGGGTTAGAAATCTTAGAAAAATGGACTAAAAATGGATGAAAAGTGACTTGAAAAGCTTGGGAAAATAGGAAAATTTGGGCTGCTAGACAGAGAAATTTGCTCTCTGTCCGGAACAGTAAAAATGCAGGAAAAATAAGGAAAATGCTCTCTGTCGCTACAGTAGCACAAAGTGACACGCCCTAGTCACAACTACGTACGCATACCCAGTGCCTGCGCACCCCACGCCGCGCGCTGCTGGCCGCCTGCGGTCTTGCCTGCTGCCCAGCCACTTGACACTACCCCTTTGACCACTTTTTGAGCTATGTTTTGGTATCCTTTTTAGGCCATATTTGGACACTATATTGGGCCATGTTTGGCCACCATTTCGGGCCACTTTTGGCCTTTACATCAATCCATGTTGGGTAATTTTATTGGGACACTTTTAGTCATAATTCAAGGCCATGTTTGGCCACTCCCTTAGACCACTTGTGGTGGATTTCTTTGGCCTATTTTTGGCCCATGCAATAGGGTATTTGGAACCCCTTTGAGCCATTATTCCAAGACATTCTTAGAAATGTCTTAGGGCTATTTTGGAAGCCATCTTTGAATATGACTTAAATCATTTTAAATACTAATTGGGAAAGATATTTGAGCAATATTGGGGAACCATTTTCGTCATGTTGAATGACAAGTGTTTAATTTTAATTGTGGAAAAAAATTGAGGAAATAATAAGGGAGATTCAACTACATTTATTCAATTATCATTTATTAATTTCTTTTAATTTCCTTTCACTCACTCCCCAGGTTGTGGAAATTTGAGGCGTGACAAAATATGTGTTAGTATAAATGTATATATGTATATATATATATATATATTTACATATAAGGCAAATGTATTTTATATATATGAAAGCATGCAAATGCATGCAAGTAAAAAGAAAAAGAATAGAAAAAGGAAAAGGAAAAGGAGCAGTGTGCGTTGTTTGTAGTGGGTGTGTGTACATGTTATACATTATATATATAATGCAGCAAATGGGATGAATTGAGTGATGGGAGTTTCGGCTGCTACTTGTGTGGTTGCAAGTGGGTGTGAGCAAGTGTGTGTACTTAGTGTGTGTTATGAGTGTAATATGGATATGTGAGCACACAATGGCAGTGAGTATTGAATGAAAAGCAGAAAGAAGAAAAAAGATAAGTCAAGGAAAGATGCTACAAGTGGGAAAGAAAAGAAAGAGGAAAGAGGGAGAACGTGAGGGGTGGCAAACTCACTGTGATTATATACATACATGCACCAAACATGTATTTAGAAGGAAAAGATAGAAGCTGAGAGGTCTCTGTATATTCAGAATAGAAACAGAAATAGAAAGAACAAGGTGAGAAATTTACTGTATATTCAAGTTTTGAATTTCTGACTCTTTTGTAGAATTACTTAAAGCTTAGAAAGAATTACATGGTTTTAAAGAGCATGAAAAATGGTAAATTTAGGAAGAAACCGCAGCCCATTTGGTAAAGAAATGAGTGAGAAAAACCAATTTAAAGTTTAAAGGAAAATTCTGGGTCATTGGGTTTTGGATCGATTTAGCTTGTTTTATGAATTGGGAATTGTTGCCCATAAGTGCAACAACTTGTAGGTAAAATTTGGGTTCAAAAACAATGGCTAAAAAGCCATGAAAAAGTGAAAATTCAGTTCACTGGAAAATTGGGATAGCTTGCCTGAGTTGGCTGCAACTCCATTTTTCGAGGCCTTCTAGTGATGCAAACTGAATTCCAAGTGTAGATATGGAAAGCCCATGAAAAGTATAAGAGGACCCAGGTGGTCAGACGTCGAAAAGTCGAGGGAAAATGGTCACCGTCACTGGAGAAGATGGCCGGTGCACGGCTAGCCAGCGCGCACCAACGCTGTGCGTGTTGGGTTTTTTGGCATTTTGGGCCATGGGTTGGGTCGGGTTGACCCTCCCAGCCACCCATGGGTTATATCCAAATATTTGATGATTTTTAAAAGTTTAAAAATATTTATTTTGGGCTGTTTGGACCCAAGAATAGTAGATAGAAATTAAATTGAAAATGAGAACAATGATAACTTATCCAAGGCTTAGGAGATATCCGTTGTTTGGCTTTTCCAAATTGGAATAGGAAATTATGGAATTCAAAAATTTACCCAGAACTTATATAATTACATTTTGACCCCAACTACTAAAATAATAATTAAATTAAAGGGGAAATTACCAAAAATGCCCCTAAGCAGAAAAGTAGTCAAATGAACTCCAATTAAAATAAAATAATAGTGAATTTTTATTATTTCGAGTATACCGGACTCAACTATGGAGTATGATTTGAGAAAAGAGGTCTCGAGAAATAAGAACCCGTAAAAGTGTAAAATGATCGTTTTGCCCTTTTAGGTACAGAAGTCCGAATTGAATTCTGCGAAAGCCTAAACTGACTTTATTCGATATTCCAGATTCAATAGTAAAGTCTATTTTAGAAAAATAGAAACTTATAGCATAGAGGTATAAAATTTGATGAATAGCATAATTCATGTAGCGATAGACTGAGACGTGTTTCATGAATTTTAGGAACACGAAAAGATAAAGAGAAGGCAGTCTAGATCCTTCTATTTTATAGACAGTAAGAGGTAAGTAAAATTCGATTTCTGCATGTGTTACTTTTCCAGCCATGTCAATAGTTTCTTGTACATATTGCTATTTGTATTCTATACATGCCAGTATTTATTTAGCCACATTGATATTCCCTATCATGTGGGAACTAGATATTGATTTCTATATATATCTCAATCATGATTGTACACTTGTGCGTGGATTCCTTTTTGTACACTTGTACCTAGGGCCATGAAGGCCAGACAATTATATTCGAAGTAGTTTAGTAATCGTAGCCTCGAAAACTACTGTTACGTCAGATTGCCTAGAATCAGTTATGATTCCACTATACTCTTTGTGGAAGATAGCATGATCTTGATATATTATTAGTGCCAGATTTGTGCTCAGTCACATCTCCATCTGATGCTTATTACGACCTACGGGTCAAGGTTCCACGGGAACACCAACTACGTTGCTATGCGAGGCATGGGACGTAGGGTCACATTGTATACAGAGGAGTATTCATATAGCCTGGTATGGACCTGAATACAAGCTCATGGGGATTTTTGGGCCCTACTAATGCATCTCAGTTTTGATATCACTATCCTTTATTTTTGATATTCATAGCTTGATCATGTTATATTGTTATTGAATGATCACGAGATTTTATAGCTTTCATTTGAGTGCTTACATTTCATACTTGATATAGCTCATGACTGTAGTAGTATGACATTGTTAGCAGAGCAGTTCATTTTCTTATCATTTGACTTCTATCATTTGATATTGAGTTATATATTCATTGATTGGCTAGCACTTCTTTTATATACACCTGTACACATGGCAGAGCAAAGGACTACTCACTGAGTTTTCGTAGCTCATCTGATACTACACTGTAACACCCCGACCTAATTAATTAATAATTAGTCCGCTAATTATTAAGTTGACACAACATAAAGAATAATTAAAAAAACTAATCGGGGATTTCTAGATAGTCATGATAGACCAATGAAATAACTTGATACGTCAAGAGAGGAAGGCTTAATTTAGTCATCTTAGCCTGATTTTAACACTACAAGAATTCGAATTAGCGAACTACGGAAAACACAAAGAAATAATAACCGACACAAGGCATTCGACATCGAAGCTAACTGAGATAGGAAGCGAGCAGAAGAAAGTGCTTTGTAAAAAGAGCACTGGAAAAGAAAATATAACGGAAATAGCTAAAACGATAAATTGTGCAAGCCAAACGAGGCATAAGAATAAAGTGTGGAAAATGGCCAAAAAGGTGAGGCCAAGGGGTTTTGAACCCTTGACCAAAAATAATGAAAGAACCTACATCCATAAAGTTAGCCACTTAGATTGCCCACATGTTTTGCCTTATATTGCACAAAATATATATATATATATGTACAAAATAATCCCCTCCACCTCCCAAAGCAACCAATCAAATTACATGCAGCAACAATTATTATTTTAAAATAGAATATGTGTGATATATATATATGTATGAGTTGAATGGGGCAATTGAAATTCAGAAATCAATCAGAGGTGTGATTGCAGATCTGATGTATAGAGAGAGTAAAGAGAGAGAGAGAGAGATTGTCACGACCCGAAACCCACCCTAAGCGGATTACCGGATCGCGATCGCCGCCCCGAGACCCGAGGGCCCCGAGACAAGGCTCGCATATGCAGCGGTATCGAATAGATGTGCAACATACATTTTGCGGAAGCGTGAAAAACTTTTTCTTTTCTTTTATCATTTTTAAATTATGCACATCCGTTCGGTACTGCCGCTCCATACATAGCATACATGGTTACACATTCAGAGTATAACTAAAAACTTAAAGACTTCATACATTCATACCATACATATCCGATTTGCCCAGAGGGCTTATTACATGACCTTACTATGTCTACTAATATAAAAGTACTATTAGAGTTTACAGACTTATCAAAAGAGACTAATTAACCATGTCCTCCCAAAATCAGCAGATTTGTCATCATCGTCCTTAAATCCAAACTGCTGCTAATTACCTGAAAGGGGGGTCCGAACAAAGTCCGGGTAAGCTAATCTAAGCTTGTGAGCAATTCCAGTATTCGTCATGGTGTTTTTCAATTGGCAGTGGTTTAGTACATAAGAGTTCGTAAAATAGTCACCGCCAATTGTTCATATGATTGAATACAAGATATATGCATTCCTTAAAACATGTAGCTGCGAAATATTTAAAACATTCAAGCTAAACTTATACATGTGAACTTTAAAACATATAATATATCATGTATTTCTTAAATAGAGTATACAAAACTCAACATATGCATAATGAAAATGAGAGTAAAAACTTGCTTCCACTTTCAAATCATTTGTCGTCTTATCACTTCCATTAGTGGAATCCGTTTCGAACCGGAGTCCCATATTACTTATCTATGGAGATATCTCATCTGCCTGAGGGATTAGATCCTGCTACCGGGCATTTTACAGGGCAATTGAGTTCCGTAAAACCCAAAATCCTGCCTATTTTACAGGGCAACTGAAAACTCAGAATCCTGTCTAAGTGCTTATGCACCATTCATCTTGTAAAACATTTATCATGTGACTTGTCTTATAGATACTTTTCATAAATTCGTAATAAACATTCGTATACTTGAAATAAGCAAATTCAGAATATTTAACAATAATTGCATTTTAACTAGACATGCTAAAAAGTATTTGAAGGAAAAACTGTTGCAGAAACCAATCACTAAGCATGTCACAATGAATTTCTAAAACAGAACAATTAAAAACTGAATCATGTAAATACTGAATTTGAAACTTCAAATACTTCATATCTTATACTTAAAAACCCTTTATAAATCATGGAGTCAAATCTCCAATTCAAACACAGGGTTACTCACCTTGTACTTTTAGTCCTGCTCTATTTGGGTGCTTTGCCCCTGGCTTCCTTTAACCTTTGAAGCCATTCCTGCAATGTTTCCGTATCTTCCCGTTTCTTAAGCTGTTTAGCGGCTAATTGCTCCTTTGTTATTGTCTTGTAAATAAAGGGGCTTACACAGCATACTTCATTTGTTTTAGAAATTCGGATGCGATTTTGAATCAACTGCAGCTGTCTTTCAAGTTGTTCCCGGAAAGCTTGCTGTTTGGGGTCTTTCGCTAATTGGGCCCTTGTCTTCATAGGAATAACTTCTCGTTCTTGGCTCATTTTTGGGTTTAATTAATTATCTGTTTAAAAACACAATTTACCATGTCAAGAAAAATAGATTTCTATAATCATACTCTTCTGGGAGTTCCATTAACTTTAATTTAAAGTTATTTACTTAACATGTTTACGTGTCGTGTCTTTTCGTATTTCATTTCTCGTATTTGCCTCAGTTTAGTTCTTTGGCAACATTTCAGTTCATAGTCATCTAACAGATGCTATTCATCAAATTTTATGTCTTTTCATTTTAGACATTTCTTTAGGTCGAATAGACTCTACCATTGAGTCCGAAGTGTTTAAGAAAGTCGGTTTAGACCTTTTCTGATTTCATTTTGGCTTTAGGGGTACCAGGGGTATTTTTGTCATTTTACCCTCCTTACGTGTCTTTATTTTTCGGGACCCCGTCTCATGTCGTGGACCTCACCATTGGACTCAGAAGGTCCAAAATAGTAAGAATACATTAATAATTTGTCAATTTTGGTCAAGGGGTATTTTGGTCATTTACCCCTTACGTGACTTTATTTTTCGGGCTCCGTCTCGTAAAACGGACCCTACCATTAGTCTCAGAATATCCGAAATAGTAAGGATACACTATTCATTTATTAAATTTGGACTTTGTTTGACTTATTTATGGGGCAAGGGCATTTTGGTCATTTTGACATTTTCTAGGGGTCTTAAATTTTTTGGGACCTCATCTCATGTCGTGGACCTCACCAATGGGCTTAGGGGGTCCAAGATAGTAAGGTTACATATATAACTTGTAATTTTTGGACAACGGGCCATTTCGGAGTAATTAATTTAATTAATTAAATTTAATTAAATTAATTTATAACATGTAATATATATATTATTAATGGGGAATAAGGAATAGGTTGAATAGGATGGCACGCTGGCCAGCGTGCCATCTCCCTCCCCATACATCACAGGATCGAGTCCCACCAGGTGCGGTTGCACCTTTTTAATTTTCGAATTATATACATTATAATATATATATATATATATATCATGTTTATAAATGGACACATGTGAGCGCGTGGCCGAGTGGAAAAGAGAAGACTTCCCACGCGCGAGGGTTAGGGATCGAAACCCCTTAGCAACGATTTGCTTCCTTTCTCTTAATTTTTCATAACACGGTTTATATATAACCGTATACGCCCCTAAACGGCGTCGTTCCAATAACTCGGTGGCAAGCCCCAAGGCTGCCACCTGTCCCGAGTCCACCCACCGTTTTAAACGGTGCACGAGTCGACTCGGTCGTCTTCCCCGAGCGACCGACTGAAAACCCTAATTCCCGATTTCCTTTTTCTCCTATTTCGTGCAGTTTGGATCCATGGATCCTTACTGTTTTTGTCCCAAAATGTTTCTAAGAGATAATCGAGTAGATTGGCATTCGTTTTGGAGTTTAAAACTCCTTCACATGTTCGGTTTTGGACATGATAGCTGAACCTGTAATAGCCTCGGTTCACACTCGTTTCTTGACCATTTTTTATGAGGTTTGGCTTGTTGTGATCCCCTCTTCATGGAGATCAATTTTTCATTTAAATAAACGGTTTAAATCATGAGTTTAGAGGTTTGGGGTGTAGACCCGAAACCTGCAACTTAACATTTGAGGGCCTTTGTTCATGCTTTTTGGTCGCGGTCACACGTTTTTAACATGTTTATGTGGTCTAAAAGAGGTCCCTATACACCAAACCAAGTTTGGTTTCCCTCCGATCAGACCTGCTTGAGCAAGGTCCATCCATGGCCGTGGCTTATGGGTCATGCAATCTTAGGTGTTTTTTAAGCTAGATTTTCATGCTTGTTAAAGTTTAGACGTGTTCTAAACATCATATATACAAAATGGAAGCTTTAAATCAGTTCATATGTAGAGAAATTCTAGAGAGGGAATTTTGACAGTTTTGAACATTCTCACCTTTTTGGTTGGTTTTCCTCCTCTTTCTTGCTCTAATCCTTCTTCTCTTCTCTTCAGTTCTTGTTCTTTTGGTTTCTTTAGCAAGAAGAAAGCATGATTTGCATGCTTGGCCTTTATAGAGAAGTGACCGACTCTTCTCTCTCCTCTATTCTCTCTCTCTCTACAGCTATCTTCCTCTCTCTCTACATTCTGAATTCTAGCCCTACATAGACTCCCCATCCCATAAATTCAGCCTTCTCTCTTTCCTACTTTGCATTAATTTCCCATAGATATTTATACATATTATATACATATATATACATATACACATATATATACAAGACACATACACACACTTGCCGACACACACACACACACATTCACATTGTTCACCTCTTCACTTTTCATCTTTTTTTCATATTTCATTTTATTTAATATATATATACATATATACATTTTACATACATTTAATTAATACATATATATATATTAAGTCTTATAATTAATTAATTAATGTAATAATCAATTAATTATATATATATGATTTTCTTCCCTCGTAGTACGTGTCATGTGACCCGGTATCCCGGGTCGGGATATTACAGAGATCTAAAGAGAGAAAGTGAGATAGAGAGAGAGAGAGGGAGGAAGAATGAGAAAAAGAAGGAGGGGAGGAATCTTCACTGCATGTTGCATGCATAGATGGAAGAGAGCCGAGGCTGCCCTAAGGAGGTCTAAGGCACCGAAAACTGAACCACCAGAGGAAGAACAACCACTGTCAAGAAGGTATAAAAAGGAAACACTAAAAATTTCTGATTTTTTCCTCTTGGATTATATAGCATTGCTTTAGTTTTTGATCTAGACTGCATGCATGGGTTAATTTAAAACAAAGGGACTATTAGAAAAGAAATCAGAGAGTTTAGAGAGCTCGAAGAGCCCTAAACCATGCTTAGACCGCCATTGATGAACCTTGTAAAACTGGGTATGAACCAACTTAAGTTAAACCTTAATTAAGGGACAGGGATTAAAACTAGAAGGAGGAAGCTTTACAATGCAACAAAAACCAAGTGAAATGGCTCAAAAATGAGCCCTAAATCTGGAGTAGCAGATCACGGGTTTATAACCCAGCTTCACCAATAGAGCTTTAAATCTTGTTTTTAGAACATGGTTTGAATCGCCATGACCTAAGGAACGCAGTAGACCAAGCCACGCACGAAAAGGTACAAAAACGAGCACGCAATAGGCGATTTATAGTTGCCAATATTGGAGATCGAACCAAGCTTTTAGACTATTTTAAGGCACGCAATAAACACCAAAGAGGATAAGAAACTTAGGGGAGTTGATTGGGATGGAAATCAGGGTGATTAGATGCACGAAATGTCACGAAATTAAAGAATAAAATTCTCTGCAACTAGGGCTATAGTGACCCTAGCGTTGAAGAAGATGGAGTTGACTTAGTTGAGTTGGCCGAGTCATGCCGAGTTGGTCGGGTCGACTCGGTTGATCAGTGGATGAATAGTTTCAATCAATCGGTGTCATTTTGATCTTATTTGGGATGAAACAACATCGTTTCAAGTTTAGGTTTAAGTTGGAAATTCCCCTGTTTGGCTACTGCAATAACGGATTAAAATCAGAATAACAGTATATCCAAAATGTGAATAAGACCAATAGCAAAAATATGCTATTCCAGTTCTTTGTGGTCAGGTGAACCAGCTAGTTCACCATGCTGTTGGTCCGGTCTAGGGTTACTAGTCATAAACCCACTAGTTCACTGAATTAAAGATAAATAAGAAAAACCAAAATTTTGTTTATTTACAATTTAACCCCAATAGTTTTGAATATCCGATTCTAACCCAGCCTTTGAAGAATGTCTTCGAATATACGCTTGAGAAAATAACTAAATAATTAATTAAATTATTTTATAAAAGGGTAAAATGACGATTTTACTCCTAGGCCATATATAAAGCAAATAAAGTCTAGATTAAGAGCCG
This sequence comes from Nyssa sinensis, assembly GCA_008638375.1. NCBI lineage: Eukaryota > Viridiplantae > Streptophyta > Magnoliopsida > Cornales > Nyssaceae > Nyssa > Nyssa sinensis. The sequence continues at coordinate 29,037,446 of CM018046.1, forward strand.
AAAAAAATGTTATTTTAATATTTTCAAACGTTCTAAACATAATAAAAATGTCAGATTGGACATCCGGGGACTCCGGGGTGGTCCCACCATTAGATATAAAATTACCAAAATGCCCCTAATACAGTACGAAGCCCAAATAAAGTCCAAATTGGATGAAATTGATACTAATGAAGGCCGAAATAATTATAAACTTGTATGAATGACTAAATAATAATTCGGGGTCGGAATATCATCAAATATGAACTGACCAAAATACCCCTAAGCATAGAAACTACAAATTAAATATCGAATATGGGCCAATTTGATATGATTAATTGTCATAAGTATAATGATGTAAATGAAGGGGCTGAATAAGACTCCGGAACAGTCAAAGTATAAAATGAGAAATGGCCAATGTATCCCGATGATCAAAAACAGATACCAAATGAAGTCTAAAAGACCTTAAAACTTATTTATAAGATATATGAAATATTCTAAGGACTACGATAGGGTCCGGGATAAGAATGACAAAATTACCATTTTGTCCCTAAGGTTAAATAAGTGCTTAATTGATAACGACTGGAGTCCAAATGACTTAGATTACAATTCTGATAGCTACTAAGCCTATTTAAGGAATTTAATAACATAAGTTGAAACCCAATGAGTGGGTAATAGGCCAATGGGCCTAGCTAGGCCATCAGATAGACTCCTAAGATGATGAATAAGACTTGAATGAACGAATTTTGATCTGTCTATGATTAATGATGATTATTCAGGCTATGCAAGGATATGCCTGAAGTATCTGGAGATTATCAGAGTATTTGTAAAAGGAGAATGCAATACTAAGAAACTGAGGTAAGTAACTCCTATGCTTTACTATGGGTTATTCCCAGCCAGTCACATTTATATTCACATGCTGCCCAATTTGTACTCTATCACTACCTACTGAACTTGACTTCTTTGATTGATGCCAATCGACTTGTAATTATTTATTCATGCCTATACTTAGAATTTGACTTGCTTGCCCATATCATTTTGTGATCTTGATTTGTTGATACTTGAGCATATTTATACCATCATGTATACCGTGCCATGATCTTGTGATATATCTTATTGATAGAATTTTGTTGATCCACACACTTATGTCTCATTGATTGAGAATTTGGCTATTTCACACGATTGTACATCCTGTGTGGAAATTTATTGATCATGATATTCAGATGTACCCGGGGTTGTGCTCAGTCACAATGCCCATCTGTTCCCAGATGCGAGGTGGACCCTTTGGGGTCTGTTGTGTCCTTTGAGACATATTGTGTCCTTCGGGACCTGTAGTAAAAGAGCTCTTGCGCTGTTCAGTAAGCCTGAGGAACTGAGCCGAATCTGAATGTGCGTGTTTTGGGGGTATGCCAGGCCCCGTTTTGTTTACGCATTTGTTTTATTAGAACTCGATGACGACGTTTTTGCATTGTTGGATGATTATATTTTATACCCTGTGAATGATCATATTATCTGCAAGCATGAATTACTTTTGATTGGCTATCGTGTTATTGGTGGCAGCAACTTATTGTGTTGAGCTGGATCTCTTTGACTGATTCTCTCTTGTATTATTCCTTGTGGGAATAAGCTCTTTTTGGACCCTCGGGTCATTGTTGTATATCTTGGTGACTGGCTATCTAATATCTCTTTATTCTATTATTCTTGTGGACTAACCCTGACCCATGGCAAAGTTGAGAATTTACTTACTGAGCTAAGTTAGCTCACTCCTTATTTATAACCATTTTTCAAGTAGCTTATGATGGATGATATACAGTGAGATAACTAGTGGAACTAGTGAAGCACAAATGATTTACAATGACGAGATGAACTCCAAGTCAGGTTGACTACGTACTCTATAAGGTTAAGTTCACAATTGTATTATAATGTTACATCATTAGTGATGAGGTTAGCCTAGAATGTTGGATCACTATGATTAAATTGTACTTGGAGATATTTTGATTGTTGATCATTGGGGATGAGTTTGATCAGCTGAAATGTATTGGTGTAACTTTCGTCTTAAGCAATTCATTGATATAGAATGGATGCATTAGAGCATGTATATTGATACTCTAGAGACATTTGGTGATTGATTTTAGACGTGCTCTAATGTGTTTGGATGAGTTGCATTTTTAATTTAAAAAGGTTTTAATTTTCACTGCTTTGACCCTACATTTAGAATGCAATTCATTGTAAAGTTCAGAAGTTGCCTTTGGTTGGTCGCATTGTCGGTGGAGAAAATCGGCAAGGTGGCCAACTGGCATCACATCCTCAGGATCCGTGTAGGGTGGGTTTCGAGTCGTGACATATACAACATTTTGTAGGCACAGATATCGAGAACAGACACTAGAGCCTGATAACTAGATGTGGACACTACTTCTGAAGTTGCAAGTGTAATACTTAGTACAGACAGTCTTATAGCTCTCCCATGTTATCCACGTCTTGGGGATAAACAGTTGTTAAAGAAATTTGTATTCCGCATTTTGAGAACATTATATATATCACATGCAGCTTTTATTTATTTAAGTCTTCCACTATTTAGTTGTTGCATGTTAGTAGCACTGATTGTGTAGCAAGTTGAGACAATCCCAGTTCGACACCCAGAGTTGGGTTGGGGCACTTGCGATTCGAGATCCGCACAGGGTGGGTGGGTCTTGAGTCGTGACAACATGCCTTACACTTTTATTAATGTTGTAAAATAGATGTTAAAATTTAGATAGGGGAACAGCATATGGCCGCTGCCTCTGGTCACGAATCCATAATCCACACAGGATAAGACACGGGTCACGATAGTTATAGCATGCAAAATCAAAAAACCAAGAGGTAGTACCTGAAAGGACAGATAAGGTAGTGTTTAGGCCAAATTTAGAGAGAACCTATTTAACCATAGCCTCAATATCATTAGTAGTTATTGAAAGAAGAGGAGAAACATTTTAATAGAAGGCTCATCTTTGGCAGCAGTAGTGAAAGTAAGACGATAGGAGAATCTAAATGACGCACTGAGTTTGAATAAACTCCCTTTGAACTGAAAGGGAGGCTTAATAGGATTGTTCTCAATGACATGATCAGTCTTGTGACAGTAGCGACACTCAAGAGAAAATGATGTAATGGTGGGAAATTTTATAAAGTAGTTGTCTGTAATTTGGAATTTTTCTAACAGATTCGACAGATAATGATTGGACACTTCAAAAGAAAATGACCAGTCTTATGGCAGTATTTACAAGTCTTTTGACTCGTGGAAGAGTGACTACCCCGATAAAAATGATATGGAACAACAAACACAACATTTGAGCATTGAGAAGATTTTATAGTGCCAAGTCGAATTTCTTCAGAGATGAGCTTTGAAACAGCACTATCAAAAGTAGGTAGCGAATGACAATGAAGTGAAGCTCTAACAAGTTCAAAATTAGTAGTCATTGCCATAAGAAATTGAATGAGTCTCAAATGATCTCAATATGTGGTGAATTTGGAGGTATCACCACTAGTTTCCTACAAAGGTTTTGATAGTGCAAGTTGGTCCCATATAGAATGCATCTAAGAGAAAAAAATCATTGATAAATTATCTAGGTTCTTGTTTCATGCCATGAAAGGTATTCCAATGCTGATATTGGTGGGCCAGATTTGCAGTTGTGTGCCGGCTAAAAAAGAAATCCCGTACTTTCTTTGCCATTTAAAAATGAGCCAACTGATTATGAATGGAAGGTACTGAGGTACTACAACACCAAATGATAATTTGGTAATTTTTACTCTCCCAAACTTCAAGTCGGTCATGGAAATCGTCATCATTTTCCTCTTCTTCTTTCATGGGTTCACAAATTTCACTAGTGACATAACGCCAAAGATGGTGTTCTTTCAAGAAACTCCGTATGGCTTGAACCCCATAAATTTGAATCCATTTAAAATGGTAAGAATGGGTTGTGATGTCTCAGACTTGTTTATAGCAAGTATTTAAAGAAGAAAAGGATATGGTAAAATAAAAAAGGTATACTATAAAGGCAATTTTAAGTGAAATAAAGGCCAAAAATATAAAGAACCCACTGAAATAGTACAAGAACTGATTTGAACCTATCGTTGGGCTTAACTGGTCAGAAAAAATATGTAGCCCTAAACCGGTTCATCTGAACCACCCTAGTTGACAGGACAAGTTAGAGCTAGTTTGGCACTGATGTGGCACCAAATAATGATGTGGCAGGTTTGGCTGACATCACAGCACACGTGACAGATGGCTAACGCGACATTGTTGATGAGGTAACATAATGAGCCAATGGTGGCGCATGATGAGGAGCTCCAAATCTTTAGGCGGCGCGTGTGGCATTGAAACGAGGTCCAACCACCAACATTGGAATTGTCTGGCTGAGTACATTCAAATTATGTGTTGTACAGACTTGTTTGATAGAAAATGTTTGGGGCAGTGTGTCTGGATCACTTGTATTAGTGAAAAATGGTGGTGGTAATGGCCACCACAATAGGAGAGTCAAGACATACATAAGGAAACTAAGAGAAAATGAAAGAAAAGAAACTAGAGCTAGCTACCAAACCCTAGTCGCCATGCACAGATATCACCAAACCCTAACCGCCATGCACATATATTGCTAACAAATCTTAGCCTACATCAATATTCTATCAAGTGATTTTGGGTTTTACCACTAATTTACTTAATAGGTAGGTCGGGTTGTATCTAATTGGACTTTCAATCTAAATTTCGAGGCCCAATTTTCTTAAATTTCCCAAAAAAGAATTAATTACGTCATGTATCAAATTTTAAATTTTAAATGATATGATAATACACTAGGACATTATTTAGTACTCGTTTAGTGGAATTTCAAAATAGAGATACGTGATTTTTAAATAATCAGTCGAGTAGAAGTGATTCTAAAAGAATCAATGATTGATGTATGTCAAAAGTAATGATGTAATATCCCGACCCAGGATACGGCACATATACCGAGGGAGACCCGGATGAGTAGTGTAACACCAGTTGTAAACCGAGTTGTTTAAGCTCTATATCATGGTATTTTATGGAACTGTACAATTTTTGGAATTTGAATGGTTTGTTTAGTATAGCCAATACCAAGCGACACCGGAGCATCCCAGGATCGAGCCTCGTAATGCGTGCACTCGCGTATTTCTATGCAAGCATGCAAACACATCTATGCTTAGGCCTTGAGATATCAGTGTATATGCGCGTACTCAAAATTAGGTATACATGTATGTATATGGATAAATATACATGTATAAAATATATATTATATATGTGTATATATATATATATATAGTATAATGTATTGTATTTATATATATATATGTATTTAAATACATGTAAAAGTAAAGAAAATAAAGAAAGAAAATAGGGAGGAGGAAGGGTGTCGTTTGCATGTGGCGTTGTGTAAATGAGTAAGGTGTGTGGACATGGTGAAGGCAGTAAGGCTGCCGACACCATGGCTGCAAGTGGTGCAAGTATATGTATATGTATATATATATATATATATATATGTTGTAAGGTTGCTGCATGGGCAAAGGAGAATGAATGGGCAGTTTAAAGCAATCAAGAATGACTGCAAGAAAGGGGGGAAAAGAGAGAAAAGGTGGTTGCAAGTGGGGGGCAACCGTATGAAATTTTCCTATAAATAGAGTTGGTTATTTAGAGAAACCAAGAAACAAAGAGCATTCCTGATATTCAGAAGTGAAGGAAAGAAGAAGAACCAAAAGAAAATGAGGGGGAAACTGCGAGCCAAAAGCTCACACGGGTAAGTGAAGATCAAGTTCTATTTTTTTATTTCATGTAGATTCGTTTAATTTTGAGTATAGGGCCTTGATAAGCATGAAAAATGGTGTTGATAGGAACAAACCGCAGTTCATTTGGTTTAGAAATGAGAGAGAAAACCCTAGTTGCAGGTTTAGGGTGATAATTCGGGTTCATGGATTTTATGTTTGAAACCTTGTTTTAAGTTTAGGAAAATGATCCTCAAAGATGCAGAAACACATTAGAATTAAAATGGGGATAAAACAGTAGAGAAACAGTCACAAAATTTCAAAGAAACAGTCCACCGAAAAATCGTGTTCTCACAGTAAAAACTATAATCGAACAGTTAGGGTCACTTATATCAAGAACTGAGCTTGGATAGAGATTTCTCATGAAAAATAGGAGAGAACTGCATTGGATTTGATGCAAAAAGTGATCGAGACTGGGTTGCCGTCACCGGAGAAGGTGACGGAACCCTGCTGGTTCTCACCGGAAAGTCGTGGGGAAGATGGTGATGGTGTTGGGCCAAACAGCATCGCATAAGGGCTTGAAGCCTCAAAACTACGTCGTTTCGGTTTAGGGTTTTTAAATTTAAAAGGGGAAGGGGGCTGTTTGGTCATGGGCATAGGGAATGAATGAGATTGAAATCAGGAATTTGGGGATACCTTATTCACGAATAAGTGGCTTAGCCATTGTTTGGTTTTAAAATAAAGAGAAAAAAATAACGGGGGCTGCTACCCTCAAGACTCGAACAAGGAACCAAAAGGCAAGAGAGTGAGGCGTGTAACCAAGTTGATAGGACAATCCCATGTCAACTAAATCCCACAAATATATATATATATATATATTATACATAAATTATATTAAATTAATTAAATTAAATTAAATAATGACAAAATAGTCCGATGTCCAAATTGAACAAATTATTAGTGTATTTTTACTATCTTGGACCTTCTGAGACCAATGGTGAGGTCCATGTCATGAGATGAGGTCCCAAAAAAATAAAGACCCGTAGAAAACACTAAATGACCAAAATACCCCTATTGCTACTTGAACCCAAATGGAATTCTGCGAAAGCCTAAACCAACTTTCTTCAGCATTCCAGACACAATGGTAAAGTCTAAATTAGTGATAGAGATACTTATGATAGCAAGGCATAAAATTTTATGAATAGCATTAATTTTGAGACGTATCTACTGATATATAGGGACCTCGAAAGGAAAGGACAGAATCACGGGATACTGATATAGGAATGCATTTAAAGGTAAGCAAATTCATTTTCTCTTCCATGTGGTGTTTCCAAGCCAAGTTTATTCTATTTACTGCCAACCTAGTACTCTTGAACGTACCTGATATTATTGTTTTCCACAATGTGATATTGTTCTATCTTGTGGACATTGATTGACTATTGTATCATTGTTATCATGTTGAACCATGCCTTGAAAGGCCTACTGTTATGTTTCCACTGTATATATGATATTATATTTTTATACTCTTATGAAATCACCTATGATCATGATATGTTTATGTGTACCGGATTCGTGCTTAGTCATGATACCCATCTGATGCTTTCTGATCTACTGGAGACCTACGGGTCTAGTTCGTGAACGGACACTTGGCAATACATTGGAGTTTGGTTTGATTGGAGTTTCCACTAGGGGGTATACCGGGCCCTAAAAGAGCGAAGGTGTGCCGAACCCTGAACAATGTAAATGCATCTCTTATATGATTGATATGACTACGATTGTTGAATGACACTATCCCTTATGACTCATCCTATACTGAGAGACATTCTTTATTGATTTGATTGTGATCAGTTTATTGTGGCAGTACATTTCATGTTTATATATTGTTGTTGAGAGTTCCATATTTATGTTCTATCCATTACTCTTGATTGTACACTGTGACCCCACTGTCCATTGGCCATTATGGAAACTGTTTTCAATGGCTATCACAGCACCTTACTTCATCTGATTGGCTATCATATTCTTATTCATAGATTCATATTCTTTTATGATCACTAATACCAGTGTCGGAGATCTGTATTTACTTGCTGAGCTTTTGCAGCTCATTCCACCTTATTTACCATCTTTCAAGTAGCGACGCTACAAGACCCCAGTAGGAGTCTGAGAGCGTAGGATGACATTTTGAGGAACTGTACCAGTTATGTTTTAGTTCTCCCATGTATTCACCACCCACGGGTACTGGTTATGTCTGGTTCTTATTTTGATTATTGTAGAACCATATTATGTATTGAACAAACTTCTGTTGATTATTGTATTGAAAGACTTTCGCTAATTATTGTATTAAAAGACTTCCGCTAATTATTGTTTTAAATTTTTAGTACTATGATACAAGAATGGAAAAAGTAGGGATGGCCTTAGGGTCGGCCCCGCGACACGAGATCCGTATAGGGTGGATTTCGGGTCGTGAAAAATGATGTTGAAAGTTATTCTTGAGTGTTTAAAAGCATATTCAAGAGGTTCTTCAAAATTGTATTAAAGTGACTTGTGTAACATTTTGAAGGGTTATTTTTTGTCTAAAAGATTAGAGCATCTCAAGAGACCATTCAAATGTATATATTTTATTACCTTTAAATTATTATTTTTTAACATTAATAAGTTTTGTGCCCCTGTAAAATGTGACCCTCAAATGTGATTACAATAATAAAATAAATGATTTGAAGAGCCACAAAAGGCTCTTCTGAAAAGAAGAGTGAGAGTAACTCTTCAAACTATAAAATAAATTACTACTTACATATAAAGATTCTATTAAAGGCTCTAATACTAACATTGAGTAGCAATGTTTTAAAACCTAGACTGGACTGGCCGGTTCAACCAGTTGAACCGTCGACCGGTGCACAAAACGATCCGGTTTAACCCATAAACCCGTTTTAAGTTCAAAACCATTCTAAAAATAGAAAATCGATAAAACTGGACGGTCCGACCGTTAAACCGGTTGACCCGGTACTGGGTCACCGGTTCACACCAGTTCTTGGCTGTAATTTTTTTTTTTTTTTTAGTATATTCAAAATCTCAAATTTCATGCAATTTTTTGGCTGAATTTTGGCTGAGTTGAGTTAGTCTTTGGCTGAATTTATTTTGGATTGTATTTAAAATTTTAAACCCTTGAAGTTTAAAACTCCAGTATTATATATTTGTATCATGTGGTATTTTATTTTATTTTATGCATGATTATTAGTGTTTGTATCTTTTTTTTTTCATGTAGTTGAAGACTAAATTATTGGATTATGCTTGGATTGGATGTTAAAATGATTTTTGTTATGGTCCTTGCGATTATGGAAGAATGGCAATGAAGTTTCAACTTTCAACATTGTAATAAAGTATGTCTACTATACTTTTTTCATTTTTTTCTTGAAGTTTTACATATTAAGAAAATTCATATTTTGTAAAAACATTTTATATAATTTTTAGTAATTTTTGTATAATTTTTTTAATTTAAAATATCAATAATATGTATTATTAAATTTATTAATTACATAATTATGATATCACGGTTTGATTCCGGTTGACCCGACAGTTAAACTAATAACCCGTAACCCGAACATTTTTCCGATAGGGGGAAAAAGTATTTCAAACTACAAAGATTCTCTTCACATTAGGTGGTTGTATAATTTCCATTGTCAAATATGTCAGCCGGATTACATGTAGAAGAACTGTCGGGAGCCTCAGATGCTCTGGTTTTTGGTCCTTGGGAGTGAAAGGCGCAATTTGATGCATTATTTTTCAGGGCAATAAACACAGCATTTTCAGTTGTTGAAAATGCAGAATAGACAATTGGAAATTGTGAACACCATATTTGCAAGATTGTTATGCTTCAGCGGCTTCATTCTCAGCGTGGAGAAAATGGAAACGACAGTAGCAAAACCTTCCAAAGCAGTTGGGAGTTTGCCCAGACATCCAAGTTGCCCCAAAAATGGACCCATTCCCACGGTACCTACTTCCTACCTACGTCAGTGCGATGGGGAGGTTCACAACCTTATCTCTTAATACTACTACTCTTTATCCGTCTGCCATCACAACAAAGCCAATCTATTCTTGGACTCTTTCACCCAGCATGATTGCATTGCGCACATCCATGGCCTTCACGCGAAACCCAAGCTTTGATAAATTAATCTAAGTCTACCACAGTTCCACAAAAACTAGCCCAAACAAGTACTCCATTCACAACCAACCGGGCCGCCTTCTCCAAAGGACACGTCATCTAACCAGCCATATTTGAACATTTATTTCCACCGAACCAGCCATATTTGAAACACTCGTGCTGCTAAGTAGTCTTTTATTGCTTTATAATATTATAATTATACTGTTCAATTAATTATAATACATAAATTATAACTTTTAACACCCCATCAAAAGTATTCCATTCAGACATAAATACCGAATTCAACTGCCAGAACATTCACTCAATGGAGTGTGAAACTCTTCAACCCAAAACATGTTGTACAGAGAGCCGATGTGTATGGTGGTGTCGGGATCATCAATGTACGGTACCCAAAACATGTATCTGTACACAGCCGATCTGTATGGTTGCATCGAGATCATCAATGTATGGTTCTTCTACCCGAGCTTTGCATTACCAAGAAAACCCTTGAAATAAGGGTAATGTTACTGTGAACCAGAGTACATATGAGACAATGTTTTAACCATTGAATTGTCTAAGGATTAACTTTTCATTTATTCCAACCACTTTATCTCTAATCCCTAGACAATCCAATAGTTAAAACACCATGTCTCTTGTATACACTCTTAACTTACAGTAACATCACCTCGTTTGAAATAATTCTAAACCTAATTAATCAAGGGGGTGAAGCCCAACAATTCCCATTCAGGATGCAGACTCAGCACTCAGCACCACCATTTCCCTTCTGCCCCGAGCCCCCACAGGCAGTAATCATGAATACAAGCCAGTGCGAGATTAACTATGTTGGGAAGGAAAAGGGTTGCTCGGCTTTCTGGGAACACAAACACCTAGAACAATAGACGTAGACTTTAACTTTAAGCAATTTCCACAATTTTGGCTTGTACAAATAGAACATAAAATGAATATATATATCCTTACCAACATCTAACCGAGAGAAATACTACTAAGATTTTCACAAGAAGAAAAGACCAGATCCAACCATTCGTGGGGGGGGGGGGGGGTGTATTACAATCATGATACTGAAATGCCAAAATGATCATAACAATGTAACCTGAGTAAAACTGAAATTGCATTCTTTAAGCAGACCTTGCTTCACTGATCTGCATTGATTCCAAAAATACGGACCTTGTGCATGTGCGGAAACTTAGCAACCACTAATACAAAAACTGCCAGCGTGTTGAAGAAGAGCATAGGGTGTTGGTAGTCAGTTGTGTGTGAGGCTATCAGGTACCTGCCAAATGAAACAAAAATTAGCAAGCACTGATTCCTATTGATGTTTAGTTCCCTAAACTGTGATCAGAGGAATCTGATGTTAGCAGAGGGAATGAAAGAAGATATCACAAACAAATGCCACCAATAATAGTGCACAGAATCTTGGCAAAAGAAAATCATTAGAATTTTCAACCAATAAAGATATAGGCAGAGACTTGAAAATAAAGTCCTGGTGGAGGATGATCCGTGATAAAGTTAAGCCAAATAAAAAATACATGACAAGGGATAAATTCATATGTTACCGATAAAACTGAACTTACCAAAGCCTTGTCCTACAGGAACTTTTCCCTGAAATTGACTAGAAGGCTAACTAAAGGAAGGAAAATTTTCCCTGAACCTCAACAATGATACCCTTTGTAGAGTTACTTTAGGATAAATGTTCAGATTCATCCTCCCAACTGTAAAGGCACCCCCTTTTGAGGGGTTCCGAGGTAGATGGGACATGGAAGTTGAATGCATTTCATGTCCCTCGGGAGAGTGGTAGCACTTCAACTATGCAATGACTGTAGCCCAGACCCCTATCCATGCACTCGAACATACAAATGAAAGAAAAAGAATAATAATTTCATCCCCAATAGAAGAACCTTAAGGTTCTTCCTCCCATCCCCCAACAGAAATGTTTCATTTGCACTCCTTGTCAAACAAAAGAAATATGGAAACTTTTATTACTTCAACAGGTATCAAGTACAAAAATAAAAATAAAAAATGTTTCAATTTCATTCCTCATCAAACAAAAGAAATATGGAAACTTTTATTGCTTCAATAGGTATCAAGTAACAGGAAAGAGAGGCATGACTTGAGAGGACTAGTACAATTACTGATAGCATCACATTCAGGTCCTTGAGATCTTACTAGGTCTGGCTTTTACAATGCCCCAGATCCATGTAAAGGAATCAAGTTCCTCATTTTTATTTTTTTTTGGATAAGTGATGGAATCAAGTTCCACATTTCATTGAAAGCAGATATAATAATGGGATGGGTTCAGCATAATATATATCAAAGAATTAACCTGATGGAACAATTTTCAGCTTAAACCAATATTCTTTCCCAGTTCCAGGTTTGTGTAACTTCAATCATCATATTGAATGTAAAACAATTCATTTATGTTACCATACAAACTAATGGAAATCATAATTTAGATCATATTAACTTAAAAAATTACATATTTCATCATAATAAATTCAAACCCCATAAAAATCACAATCTATTCCAACTCCCTATAATATGCAGTCACGTATCTGTGACCAAATAATTAATACCAGACAGTAGGTAAATTATAATACTAATGTTTCTAGTTCCAAGTAGCAACTTCCAGTTTTAAAGTTTGTAATTTTCCGCAGAGATGCTACATATCCATGCACACTTTTCACTTAAAATCTCCATATGTGTGTGTGTGTGACTGGTCCCTCTATATGTTAAAAAAGAAAAGAAAAAGATAGATATAAAACTGCCCAGTGCCTTTAAGAACTATTGGCTCTCCACAAACTATTGGTTATTTGCAGATTGTACTATAGTGCCTAGCTGTAATATCCGCATTTCAATTTAATTTTCATATCACTTAATTTAAAATATTTTTGAATCGATAGGGACCATACTGTCACATAAGCTAATATAGGACAATTTTTAGAAACATAATTTGACAAAACAGACATCAAATTTAAAATTCAAGCATTGAGTCATGCTACCCCATCAGTTTTGTCATCATTCTGAGATGATGAAAAGTTCATGCGCATGTGTGCCAAAGCAGTCCAAGACTCGACACAAGGCATAATTTTAGTGACACAAGCTAAGAGAGAATGCATCACACATGCGTAAGCCAACAAGCAAAAGGTGACCATCGCCATGCATCCTCGAGCATGAGGTGGCCAACACACATGTTAAATGGCTGTGTGTATCAATTATCAATATATGTAAGTGTATATAAACAGCATGCAAAAATAAAGAAACTATAAGAAACAATGCAGTCTTCCAAATATTTTTGGCATGATGTTGTTTGTTCTCACTTCTTACTATTTTCTAGTTTAAATGGATTTAATTATTTTGTAATATTTGTGGATCATTATTCTCATATGACATGATTATTTTTTTTATAGAAGAGTAATCTGAGCTCCCACATATCTTTTTAAAATTTTATAATGAAATCTTAACGTATTAAAGTTGTTTGCTCAAATAATGCACTAGAATATACACAATATGTCATGAATTCATTTTGTATTGCTCATGGTATTATCCATCTAACTAGTTGTGCTCACACCTCCAACAAAATGGTGTTGCTGAACGAAAACAATGTTGCCTGCACCTGGTTGTTCAATATGCACGTACCCAAACATTTTTGGCATGATGTTCTTTCTTTGTTTCAACTTACTCCTCGTGTGTTTGGTTGTGTAGCCTTTGTTCATATACTGAATCCTGGTCCGGACCAATTGTCATATCGTGCTCGCAAATGTATTTTCCTTGGTTACTCACGAACTCAGAAGGGTTATCATATTACAATCCTGAGACTCACCGCTACTTTGTTAGTGTTGAAGTTACCTTTTTCGAGTCCACCTCTTTTTCCTTGTCAAGTCAAGTTTTGACTCCAGATCTCATACAAGTCGTGACGGGGAGCTCTCTGTATCTTCCCCTACTCTTCCGTTGCCTATTTCTTTTTCACGTTGTGTTCTTATTTGTAGGTTTATCAATGCTCTCGTGATAGACATGTTGCTTCTAACCCAAATACCACATCTTTACCATATGAGGTTCCTGCTACTTCCTCATCTGTTACTGATTCTAATGATTTACCTATAACTCTAAGGAGACGTAAACGCACTTGTACTCTAACATGTTATTGCTACTTTGTGTCAAATGATCACATTTCTCCTTATTTGTAGCCTTTTGCTTGTGTTTTGTCTTCTGTTTCTATTCCAACATCTCATAAGTAGGTTTTGTCTTCTTCTGGCCAAAAACATGTTATGGATGGAAAAATAAGTGCTCTTCATAAGAATTAGACACGGAAGCTTACGGAGTTTCCCCCTAGGAAACAAACTATCGGATGTCATTGGGTATATATAGTTAAGTCTTCCTGATGGTTCTGTTGAGAGCCTTAAGGCACGCTTGGTACTAAAGGGTACACCCATACATATGGTGTTGATTATTTTGAGACCTCCCTTGTGGCCCGTCTCAATTCTATCCGAATCTCGTTGCTTCTTGTTGTTAGTCATTCATAGCCTTTATACCAGCTTGATGTCAAGAATACTTTCTTCCATGGCGATCTTCAGGAGGAAGTTTAAAAGACTCAACAACCTGGCTATGTTATTGTTGGTAGTGAACATCTAGTCTGTAACATCATGACCCAATATTATCAGATAATTAGTGTTAATGATGATAATCATTGGAGATTAGTCCTCAATGAACAACGGGGTAATTCGCTCGGAGTAATTAGACAGTGAATTTGAGGGCAAAGCACAGGTGTGTGCCCTAGCTATTAAATTGGAAACGGTCATTCCTATATATTTGATAGGATGACAAAGAGCATTGTGGGTACCAACACCACACCCACACTAGATCACAAGTATATATTTTTATATATATACAAAATGTACATACTTGGTGAAATATTCCATAAGGTTCCACTAACAAAATCAGATTTTAGTGACATATTCATAGGGATAATTTAAGGGATAACGTAGATAAAGGTGGAATGAAATGATTGGCTACTTGAGATATCTAAGACGTGTCAAACTAACATTATCTCATTATCTCACTCACATATATAGAGTATGTACTAGCAACATATTTAGCATGCATATAATTCTGCTCTTCAACTCAGCCGATTGTAGAGAGGAGAGGGAGAGAGAAAGAAGAAAAGGGGAAGAAAGGAGCTTGCATGCTCCATGCATGTACCGAGAACTCTGGAGGGAATATCCAAGAAGCTAGCAGCGAGGAGAGGGAGAGAGAAATAGAGAGAGAAAGAAGAAAAGGAGAAGAAAGGAGCTTGCATGCTCCATGCATGGACCGAGAACTCTGGAGGGAATGTCCCAGAAGCTAGCTATGGCACAAATGAGGGAACAAGGGAGGATGAGAGAGAGAGAGAGAGAGAGAGAGAGAAAGTCCCAATCTCCGCAAAAACAAGGTTAGAACTACTTACTCTTGTTTCATTGGGTTTCTGTCATTATTTAGTTCATGTTTAAGCTAACAGAAACCCTACAAATCAAGACGTGCCATTGATGAAGCTCAACTTGAGCTTACAAATTCAACCACCATAAACTGGTTTTCATGTATGAAACCTTAAAACATATTGAATATGGATCACAATGAAGAAGAAATGGTACAAAATGGACTAGAAATAAGAAAGATATAGGCATTTACAGATCATAGGTAATAATCAGTTTTCTTCCAAAATGAGTGAAAATCTTCGATTTGAGGCTATGGGCTTCTAGCCCTTTGAATAAGGATTCTAATGATTCAATAATGAACCATTTTCATGGACAATCAAGTGAGAAACAGGGAAATTACAAAGGTCACCGGAAAAGAGTGTTTGGTTTTTCCGGCCTCCTCATCGAGTTTTGATGAACCCAAATTATCCTAAATCGTTTAAAATCATTATGGGAAGTGATCAGAGAGGAAAACTGCTTAAAAAAGACCAAGAAAAATGAGTTAGAAATCTGGAATTTTTCCAGAATCCAGCGACCTCTGCCAGGGAAGGTGACTGGGGTGTCGCCGGAAAAGGGTGGGAGATGACACTGTTCACCAACCAAAAACGGTGTCATTTTGATAATGTGGTGGGTCAAACTTCAGGTCTGGGTTGGCTTAATCATAAACGGGTTAAAGTTACGTTGAACAACGTCGTTTTGGGCGTATTGAAGTGCTGACGTGGCAGACCGGCCAAACCGGTTGGTTTTTTACGTTTAGGCCACGGTTCACTTAATTCTCTATCGAACCAGTTGGTTTTATGAGATTTTTGACCGGTTCACTGGCTGAACCGCTGAACCAAAGGATTTTGAGTCTTTTGACATAAATTGATGAACCAAAACTCTTTGAAATTACATTTTGACCCCAAGTTTTTAAGAAAATTTTATTTAGACTCCTAGAAAATAATTTATAATTATTTTAATGCCATCTAATAATTACGTAAAATTACTATTTTACTCCTGGGCCTAAAAACAGTGTAACGAAGCCCAATTGAAATGCAAGAAGTGTCATTCTTAATATTTTTAGACATTCCAGACTCAATAGTGGAATCTGAATTGAAAAATTAGACTCCGAAATATATGAACGGACAAACTGAACTAATTTCAAATAAGTCCTAATCAATTAATTAAGCTACCAAATGAACTCTAATAACCGTAAGGGTACCCACCCTAAGATTTCTCAACGTTCCTAACTCAATGGTAAGGTCCGTTTCATCAAACGAGGTACCTAAAATACAAACATGCAAAAATGGATAATTCCCATATTGCCTTAGTGATATACGGGCTACCAGACTGATTGGAAAAATGTAAAAAGAAGCATACCCAACATTGTTGGACACTCTAAACCTAATGGTGAGGTCAAATTGAGTATCCGGGTACTGAAGATGGTTCCACATGAAAGTACAAAATTACAAAAACGCCCCTAGACCATGGTGTTATATAACAGTCGTTACATTACGTAACGGTTTTTTGACCCTCCAATACCGATACTAACCGATATATCGGTGTTACTAAAATTCATAGTCATATCGGCCGTTACAGGACCGTTACATTTATTTTATGCCCTTTTTTTTAATTTTTTAATTTTCATTATTTTTTTTCTACAAAATTCTTATGATTTTTATTTTTATAACATTTATATGCAAGAGAAATACTTAACAAAATAATCCAAAAAATCTAGAAATGAGTTACCAAAACATTCGAGTCAATACGAACTCGAAAATACCTCTTAGCCTCAAAATTTTTAAATTTTTTTTTATTCCTTAACTAATCAACTAAATTGATTTTCACACTTATAATTACTTTTTGTTATTATTTATATTACTCTTTGTAATGTTATTCAAATTAAATGATATTTCTTATTAATTTAACTTTAAAATATCCATATAAAATAATAGAATATTTTCTGAAGTGTTATTTATAAGAAAAATATTATTTTAGGTGTTAAAAAATTAAAAAAATTAAAGTAAAAAAGACTAAAATGTGATAATTGTAATCAATATATACATATCAGTGACTTTTAAGAGATTTGCTAGCGTTTAAAAAAAAAATTATGGTTGCAGCTTCTGATTCCCGTTACGAATGATCCAATACTCCCGATACCGTTGTACCGCGAATGCGACCGATTCATATCCTGCAACCATGATTTAAATCCTAGACCTAATGTAAGCCACATGAAGGCTAGTTAAAATCCGGAAGAGCTTAAATTTAGTATTTTCGACATCCTAGACCCAACGGTGATGTATGTTTGGAAAAAGTAGAACCCAAAATAAACTGTAAAATGACGAATATATCCCTAAGACTTAATTAAACTACCTGAAGAGTATAATAAGTAAAGATTTTGTTTTAAGCTATGTGGTGCCTTGAGTGAGTACTTAATAAGACTTTGGTCTGTGCTATAGGAACCTCTGACTAAAGGGAATGACTATTTTTGGACTTCAAGTGAGTATTTCATACCATGTTATGGTGATTTTCGATTATAGATATATGTATTGAACTCAATTATAATTTGTGTTGTTTGTTATACATACTCAGATGGAATTTGAAAGCATGCAACGCTATAACACTGCTATTCATGACTTTGGAGAACATGCTTTGTGAAATTTATTGTGTCAAGAGTATATTAGAACTATTGGACATTGAAAATATTTATTTAATGTTTGAATTTGCTATCGGACAATACTGAATTTGGATTTGGTTTTGATGCATTTTGATTTTCTTGGACTTCTGTGATTAGTCGTTATCGAACAGATCATGACTTTATCAAACCCCATCAAACCTTACCGAACCCTAATCACGTGGTCTAAATAGTGGTCAGCCGCACTAATCGCCATTATGAACTAGTTCCATCGAATATCGATCTCAGTCAACAAGGTTCTACGTTGCTGGCCATAGAAGTAATTTTACGTGAATATATGACTTTGAACATTATTGAGTATTACGACTGTGAACATATTGAATTTGAATCATGATTGGGCATCGAACTATTGGGCATCGAACCATAGAACTATGATATAGGATTTTGACATAGTTTCTTTATTGAATCTACGACTTCGAACATACATGAACTTGTGACTTTGAACATATACGAATTTGAATCCTCTATTGAATATTGGACTTTAAACCATCATATAGAATACAACTTACTTTGAACTACGATATAGAATACGATTTACTTTGAACTATAATATAGAGTACGATTTACTTTGAACTATGATATAGAGTACGACTTACCTTGAACTACGATATAGAGTAAGATTACTTTGAATTATGATATAGAGTACAATCTATTTTGATCTACGAGATCAAGTACAACTTACTTTGAACTATGATATAGAATACGATTTATTTTGAACTATGATATAGAGTACGACATACTTTGAGTTACGATATAGAGTACGACTTACTTTGAAATATGACATAGAATGTTAATTACTTTGAACTATGATATAGAATGTGATTTATATTGAACCATGATAGAGAATGTGATTTTCATCGAACATTAAATTGACTCGGGATATTGTCAAGCTCATGACAGATTTTTAACATGTTTTCAAGTATAAAATTAGATAGACTCAACATCAGGCAACACGAATTAATTGCAGCAATAAGGAGTTGAGTGTGATTTTTTGTACGTATATTATGTAGACACGTTAAGAAATTTGTAATCAGTGTGAGCCATTATGATCGGATTACGATGTTATGTAAACATTGAGTTGATTTGAAATGTATATACAAGTTTGGTTGTTATTAAATGACATAAGCCAAGAATATGATAAATCTTATGACAATTGTGAGTTGTATTTCCCGTAATCCGCATAAGGTGGGTTCAGGGATGTTACATAATATGTCGGTTACGGATCCGTTCTACATCTGATCACTCCGTCTTTATTTGTCACTTTTTAGCAGGTATCATTGTTCTCATTATTTATGTTGATGATATTATTCTATCTACGAGTGATTTTGCTGGCATTGCAAATTTAAAAAGACATCTTGGTCGACACTTTCATACTAAAGATCTGGGTTTCCTTCACTATCTCCTTGGGATCGAAGTTGCTCATACTCGTCAAGGCATCTCTCTATCTCAAAGGAAATATGTGTTTGATCTTCTTTTTGAAACTAGTCTCTTAGGTACTAGACCTGTTGATATTCCTACAAATTCTACTTATCAAAATATATATATATATATATATATTCCTACGGATTCTAATGTTAAGCTTGATGGTGAGCAATGAGAACTATTTGCTGATGTCAATAAATGCTGACGACTGGTTGGCAAGTTGATTTATCTTACTATTACTCGGTCAAACATGACTTATGTCGTTGGTGTGATTAGTCAATATATGCATGCCCTCGTCAACCTCATTTTGATGTTGTATGTCACATTTTACGTTATCTAAAAAGTGTTCATGGTCGAGAGATTTTGTACAAACCTGCTTCCCTTTCTGTGACTAGCTATAGTGATGTTGATTGGGCTAGTTGTCGCACTGATAGATAATCTACTTCTGGTTATCGTACTTTTGCTAAAGGAAACTTGGTTATATGGCCCAGTAGGAAACAAAATATTGTTGCTTACTCTAGTGTTGAAGCTGGGTATAAAGATATGGCTCATAATACTTCTGAAATGTTGTGGGTTTGTTCTCTTTTTTAGGATCTCGGTGTTGATGTTCTTGCCCCCCATGCAGATGCATTGTGATAATCAAGTTGCTTTTTTTTATTGCCAATAATTTTGCGTTTCATAAACATACGAAACATATTGAAGTCGATTGTTACTTTATTCAAGATTTGCTGATGAAGAAACAGATTATCACTTCTTCTATTCACTCAGATACTCAACTGGGTGATATACTCACAAAGCCATTAGCTTGGGCTTATTTCCATCATCTGTCTACCAAGTTAGGCATGTTTGATTTGTATACTCCAGCTTGAGGGGGGGTGTTAAGAGTGTTATTTCTTTCAATGCTATATTTCTCTTATTTATATTATTCTCTAAAGGGTATTACTGTACTTTTCTCTCTATCAATATATATACGAGGCATAAGGGCAGAGAAACAAACATTAGGCCCTGAACCTTTTCTCTAATTTCTATCTTGTTCTCCTGGTCTCTTTCGTACTTCTCACAACTTAACTATAACCACTTTCAGGTGATCGTTAGACAACCAAGATCTCATATTGTGTAAGTTATGAAGAAGGGAGAAAGGAAGGAATTGAGAATTGCTTCTGTAGATATATTATGTATGGACTTGGTAAGAGTTTGGGATTTTGTGTATATGAACATGTGGTATGGAGGGTTTTAGAATCACTTTTTATGTTATGTAGAACTTTATACATGTTAAGTCACTAGTTTTGGACTTAATTAGCTTTAGAAATATATTGAAATCTTTTGATATGTGATGGATGAACAGGATCCTCTGAGCCTAAAAGACCTAGTTGGTGATACAAATTAGAGTAGTTAATTTTATGATTATTCTGCTGCAATCGAATAGAATGGATTAGAGAACTGTTTGGCATTTGAAAAGGCCTCGATGGTCAATCGTGAGTCTCAAATCCTTATGACCTGAGATTGGGGACTTAGCAGAGTAGTATGAGAGAAAAGGTTTAGTGATTCTTGGGAAACTGTGAGATCGTTACCAAAGCTTACATATTATCTTATTTGGGGATTATAAAAGTGGAGGTTAAAGATTATGTACACATGAAGTGCATAGATTTATGATCTTCAAAGAATTTTTGGAGCATTGGATGAGGTATGAAGGGTTAGAAAATCAAAATTTTGAGTAAAAAGAATTCTGTGGATATCTGAATGCACTATTAATTATAAGGTACTGCAGTACTACTTGTATTGTGGACTAAGCTGTAATTAAATGATTAATCAATTTGGAAGGATTCCAAATGTGACATTTGTATGTGGTGGATATAGATGAAACAAAATATGTAATGTGCTAGGCCGACGATTGTGAACATCAAAATTCCATTAGGAGATCTTGGAAGAGTTGCCAGGAGTAGTAATGACGTTGACAGCCTAGTGAGAGTCCCATGACATGCCAATAGGTTGAAAACAATTTATAATTTAGAAGGTAATACATGACTTTAAAGAACAATATTCCATATAAATTTCTAATGTTTAACATAGAGAACATAATGAAAAAATATAAATGGCTCAAATCATCATAACATAGTTCAAAATTCTATTAACATACAGACCCTAATGAATAAATATCTATGCATTTCAAAATATAATCACGTGTACAGATTAAAGAATTAAACTAAAAAGCTCAAATCATCATAACATAGTTCAAATTTCTAATGTTAAATATAATTCAGATTTCATATTTCAAACATACACGAGGTATGAGTTCAGATTTAAAACAAAGATCATATTCATATTTCGACATACCCATAAGTATAAAAACACAAGTAAGTTACGTTTTTTATGTCCAACAAATTAATCGCCGTTAGTTAGAATGAAATTTTCAGAGAACTAAAACAAGGATTTGGCTCTGATACCAAAACAAACAGCAGAACCCAAATAACCAAACAGATATTAAGAACATATATTAATTCGTGAAATAACTGGAAAAGTAAATAACAACAGTTGAACTAAAAACTACAGAATAAAGTGGAAGATATTAATTACTGAGTACACAGTTGAGGATTATAGGAAAATCCTTCAAGAGCAGGCCTTACAAACACTAAGACTAATACTAATAGAAATGATAAAAACAAAATACAAAGGATTATTTATAACCACAGAGTGGTGGACTTCAAATGCTTACAAGTCCGAACAAATTTCAGAAGAGATAAGTCCACAAAGGCTCCAAACATCTGAGTTGTTACTTATGAAAGTTGTTCTGAAAAAATAACTAGCGATAGGTCCAAATATGTGTTATAGATATTTACATTTTTGCCCTTAAGAAAGTGACCTTTTCAAACATGGGAAGGGTACAATGGTAAAATCAAACAATACCACTACCCTCCCTTCCTCTTTTCCTTTCTACTCAACCAAACAACATGAAAGAAAGATCATTTCCTTTCCTTAAAGATAGCTCTTCCTTCTACCCTACCTTCCCTTCTTTCCAATTTTCCATCCTCCCTACCCAAAAAAAAAAAAATTAGAAGAAATTAAAAATCTAAGCGTGTAGGCAATATATGGCTATTATAGTTAATGACTCGTTATCATTATACGTATCAAGCTTATAAAATCCTCAACTTCCCTTCCTTGCAATTTTCCATCCTTCCTACCTAATGAAGGACTAGAAGAAATAAAAAATTTAAGCATGTAGGTAATGTATGCATATTCTAGTTGATCACTCATTATCATTATACACATCAGGCTTATTAAAACCTCAACTACATACAATAAAAGAAACAACTAAATTTAAAGTAAATCAATCAATTGACTTAACGACTTTCAAAACAATTGTATCACACCAACAAATGATCTTTCACAACATTAAAAAGCAACTAAGCAGGAGTTCATCCTCTGCCATTAAATTGTAATGCTTATTTGAAGACCAAGGCATGGAGATAACAACAATTTGATGCATGACATGTGTTTTGGGGCCTTAACAATTATTTATGAAAACATAAGCATCATATTCCATCATATATTAGTTAAAGAAAAAGTTTGAAGCTATGAAGCACGAACACTCAAATTTTACCAATGTACCAGTGTCGGACACGTCTAGGACACGAACACACTCTGGCACATCACGAACACGTGTCCAACATGCCCAAAAGAGTATCCTGAATTTTTTTTCTAATTTCCGACATGCTGGGATAAGTCCGAACACGTTGCGAGTCAAATTTTTAATTTTTTTTAAAACATGAGGTTTTATTTAAAATATTAAAAAAGTGGAGGGGTCTATTTATAATTTTAATTTTTTTAATTTCAATAAAATAACCCCAACCAATATTTTTTTGTTCTTCTTTTCTTCTTCCTCTTTTTTCTTTTTGTCTTTTTCTTTTTTGCTTTTTCTCAGTTTCTCTCATATCTTCTATTAAAGATGGCATTTGGTTAATGTTGTGTTGCACGGCTGTGATTTCCATTTGGTTGCAAAATTGTTATTATGATATTTTTATTTTTCCGATCTCCTCTTTCTCTGCTTTTTCTAAACATTTTTTTTTAAATTTCATTAACAGCTAACTACTCTCTAAAAGGAAAAAGAATATGAAAGGTTTTTGTTATGTTATCTATAATCTATTGACTATTGAAATATTTAGTACTTTATTTTTAAGTTTATCACTTTATGATGCTTCAACTTGGAATTGTGTTACTTGTGTAGATATTGCATTGAATAATAATCATCATATTGGAATGTTGAAAGCTTTGAGTGATTATTAATTAGAATTGACAAATTAATAATTGATCTTTTATGTTTCGTTGATTTTTTATACCTAATTTGATTAATATAAGGATAGAATTTGATTAAATGATTATATATATAAGAATAAAAAAATATTTTATTCAATGTGTCCGTGTCCTACTTTTTTGAAAAATCACATGTCGACGTGCTGTGTCGTGTCGTGTCTGTGCTTCTTAGATCATAAGTATCAAAATAAGAGTAGAATGGTACACATATACATATATCTAGAATAATGAAAATTATTATAAAATGAAAAACCCTCCTATATGATGTGAGGGTAAAGCAAATGCTGCAACTAAAATGCAAAAATAGATTTCAAAAAAAAAAAAAAAGAAATATTAGAACGAATATGGCATTTGGTCATTGGTTCATTTTTCAAATATTCCTCGTAAAGAATAACTATCCCCAAAATGTCAATGATAAGATACATAATAACCACTGCAGTCCATCAACAATATCCTTAGCACTGTCAGAAATTCTTGAGGAATAGTAGATACAGAAAATGTTCCAAGAAAGCACTCATGTTCATCCTGCTATTACTATTGAAAAAAATGCATCGTGCAATATGAAGTGAGAAGAAGGCCACCTTTTATTATAGAAGTTCCTCAAAAATGCTAATGAAAACCATTGCAGTCCATTAACAATGCAAAAATAGATTTCAAAAAAAAAAAAAGAAAAGAAATATTAGAATGAATATGGCATTTGGCCATTGGTTCATTTTTCAAATATTCCTCGTAAAGAATAACTATCCCCAAAATGTCAATGATAAGATACATAATAACCACTGCAGTCCATCAACAATATCCTTAGCACTGTTAGATATTCTTGAGGAATAGTAGATACAGAAAATGTTCCAAGAAAGCACTCATGTTCATCCTGCTATTACTATTGAAAAAAATGCATCTTGCAATATGAAGTGAGAAGAAGGCCACCTTTTATTGTAGAAGTTCCTCAAAAATGCTAATGAAAACCATTTCCCTGGATTCTTGATAGTTGACAATCCTTTTCTGCTTTCTTAAAATATAATAATAATTAAAAAGAAAGAGGATACAGTAGGGTAAAATCTGCAATCATTTTTTTGGATTTTTTTTTTGAGAACATCCTTGCTGTAAAATGGAGTCTAGAGAACATCCTCGCTGTAAAATGGAGTCTACAATGCTCTGAAAATCGCATATAAATTAGGATACTAGAAAAATAAAAATTTATTCAAAGAAATCCACTTTAAGAAGGACCTTGATGGAGGGAAAATAACTCTTCTCTAGAGAATCTTACACGTCATGAACCACACACTTTGAGCATCACACATTACTCCCATGGTATTCAATTTTGCACATTATAAAGCATTTTTCCCAAGTCTAACCTCAAATATAAGGCTCTTGAAAAGGACTCACATGATCTACACATTCCAAAAATACGAGTCTTCACGAAAGAGGACAGAATTAAGAAAGCCACAAAAAAGACAATAAATGGAGAATTATATGCTGAGAGACATAGTAACAATGAGTAGATTAATAATAACCATGAACAACCATAATGATTACTGATATATGCGACCCAATAATTTCATAAACAGGTAAATGATTGTGTCCCAATCATATGAAGATTGCTACAACCAATATGTAATATGTAATTTTCGAACTTCTAGAACACCAATTACTCTAAAAGATTAAATAATCATAGAATAGGCTAACAATATATATCAAATTTTCAACACTCCCCCTCATGTGTGACCCAAACTCGCATGTGGAGAGGCAAACAACCCACAAACAAACACATGACAAAAAAAGGTGCAACATTGCACAAACAAACCAAACGGCAAAATAAATGCAAATAAAGAGACTTGAATTCAAGACGTCTCATAACCAAGGTTTTGACACAATGTTAGAACCCTAATTGTTCTAAAAACTTAAGTTATTGAAAATGAGCTAACCATGTGTATCAAACCCTCAACACAAATGGAATAAATTGATAATATAAGATAGTAAATCCATCAGAAAGATTATTTCCTGTCTTTAGTTTCAACATCTATTTTAAATGGCAAATGAAGATTGCAAAAGATTCTATCATGTATTTAATTTCAATGTTCAAAACGCTTATGTTTGGGAAAATTACTTACAGGACCACAGGTACAACAGTTAGAAACTTTCTATTGCGAGTGAGCTGCTTCCCATTTTCTATCTGCTCCCACCAAGTCAACAGATTGTAGATACCCTGATCATCAGCAAATGGCGTTCCTTTCTTCCAATGAAAGAAGTGATACGTAACCTGAAAGAAAACACATATCAAATGTTAATTTTAGTGAAAGACAATAGTAGACATACAGATACAAACTCTTAGCCAAAGTGCATAAATAACAACATGGAAGTCCTCACCACTCGTATCATATAATTGTCAGAAACATATCGGTGTTATGACATTTATAAACAAAAAAATGCTTGTGCAATTCTGCAAATCCAAAGACATCTTACCACTGCCATTTATATTAATTCGCTCATTCAAATGACAACTTAAGCATAGACCCAACATGATGGTAAACATCCTATTCAATTAACTGTAGAAGAAAATACTAACACGTAATGTAAGTGAGATGAAGTTGTTCCAATTTGTAAGTTAAGACAGGTTCATTTCTCCTTTATACTCTTTTCATGAAGTTTACAAAATTTCACTTTTTGCATATTCACTCTAAAACATATTGGCTTCACCACTGAGTTATGAGTACTGAGAACTCAATATGAACAGGACATAGATGCTCTTTCTTCATTGAACAAAAGATCTGCTAATGGGAGCGCGTGAATGTGAAGAGAGAGATTAGTCCAACTATTTTCTTGAAAGCATGCCGCAATATCATTTAATCAACTAATAGCTATCAACAGATGAATTTTAAAAAAAAATAAAAATATTGAGTAAAAACAAATAACCGGAAAGTTTCATTCTTGGCTCAAAACAGTTCTCAGCTTATAACTAATCCATCTCAACACCTATCTAGAAATTATTATATCTGAGGGGTAATTTCTCTAATCACTTAATCAGTCACCTAAAACCCTAATTGGAAATACAGAAACTGAGAAAAAAAATACAACATTCATATAATTAAAAATCACAACCTAACCAAGCAATCAACTATTAATTACCATTAAAAATCATGGAATCAAACCTTAAATTCTCAAACCTAGATATAGAGAATGAAATCGACGAAGCTTACAAGAAAATGAGAAAGATGGACAATAGTCCAGGCCATGCCAGGGGAGCAACCAAAGATGGAAAGCACGAGGAGCCACGAGAAGAATAGGATCAGTATGTAGGTGGTCCAGACTCCTGGGTACGTGAACCACTCCGTGTTCCTGTTCAGATCCGTCGGCGGCACCGCTTTCACATACAAATGCGCCATCTTTGTGTACCGCTCTCTTTTCCACAACCACCTCAATCCATACACTACTCAATTTCCTCAATTCAAAATCTCGAGGAGCTCTCTGGTTGTGTTGTTGCAGACAGATGGTGTTTCTATTTGCTATGGAATGGCAAATAAAAGGGATCAAACTTCTATTTACATTCAAGTGCCAAACAAATGAAAGGAAAAAAGGAGATAAAGGAGAAATTGATGACAAAAGGGCGAGAGAGATTGGATATCTACGGGGACCGAGGGGCGCTTGAGCGGAGATATTTGTCTAACTAATTGCTAATTTACGCTAATGTCCCCTACAATTTCAATTGTTTTACATAATTATATAGTGTCATTGTATTGCATATGTGAATTGTGACATGTACATGAATTAGAGAAAGTTCTTTTAATCGAGTTTAAAGGTACATATTATCCTATAATTATAAAGTCGTTTGGCCAATGGTTCACATAATAGATGTAAAATTTCATCAAGTTTACACCGAAGAATGTTAATCGTTTAATAATTTTGTGTCAAAAATACCCCTTTATAATATTTTTCATACCTGAACAAACTAAATAGCGTGGAACGCAGAACACGCTCAAAAATTTTCTACAAAACTTAAAACTATAAATTTATTTTTAATTAAATTTATATATTTAGACTCTAAAATTCGAGATTTATCAAACACGATCCATATTGAGTATGAAATTTTGAAAAAAAAATTGCTTCTTAAAATGTAAAATTTTACAGCGCCTAGAAGAAAGAAAGAAATTATAAAATATGATAGTTTCAGGAAAAAGAATGAAATTGTGAAATTTTACCATTTAAAGATGAATGTAAAAATTCAATTTCACTATAAATTTCTTGGTTCTTACCAGTTTATTTATTTTTTCAAATTTCAAAAATCATGAAACATTCTTGTACATTGTACATAAAAATGCTGCTTGTCAAAGACAGTGACTTCATCATTTCAAAAGTGTTACTCATCAAAGTCATGAAGCATTCTTGTGCATAAAAATCTTGAAATCCCATTAAAATTATACCATCAATTTTCAAAAAGCATGCATGCAATTGGGCTTTAATTATTGACTACATTAAGTGAAGCCAAGAGAACCTCTCTAGGAACTATGGTTAGTAATGCCTTCCCAGCTTGAGATTGAATCTCAGGTGCCATCGCTAATCCAATAGCAAAGCCAACACCATTTAAGTAATTTTCTTGAAAAGGTAAAATTTTACAGTGCCATAAAAATTGAGAAAATTCTTAATTATATTTAGTTTTATTGAACTTTAGTCACGTGTTGAATGCTCAAAACTAACTTTTAAGAGTATGATAATTTGCACACAAAAAAAAAAAAATCATTTTTTAAAGCACGTGTGATTAAAAACTCATTAGTTGTGAAAGTGTAAAATTTCACACTATCCCAAAAGTGAAGAATTTTACAGTTTGTGAACTTTATCAAATTTTCTCATTATTTTGGTCCTTCAAATAAATCCAATTTTAATAATAATAATAATTGGAAAACAAAATAAAAAAGAAAGGAACGACACTAATTGAATGCATTGGTCACTTAATTACCATTTCAATACATCGGTCAAAGGTAATAAAGCCCTCATTGGGCCTCTCAAATTCTCTCGTTGGGAGTGACAATGGCAAGTTGATGAGTGCTTTGGCAGCCTATCATTGTGGTCGTGGTTATTGTTACTCCCGTTGTTTTGCAATCTGACGTGAAAAGAAAGGAATGCACAGAGAGAATGAGAATAAAGCGAGGGACTGTAGATCAGTAACAATAAAACTTTGTTGGTGACGATGTAACTGCCACAATTGTTGATTGGTTTTTTTTTTTTTTAAATCACAATGTGTAGTGCGGTTGGAGATGACGAAAGATAGATGGTGACAATAGGTTCGACGATCTCGTGGTGGCTATCCACGCATATAGAGGTATTATTGCATTAGGGTATTACTGTCATTTATAGAAAAATTGTAGGTGCCATGTCATCGAGATGGACTTGAGCTAAAAATTAGAAACAATAATGTCCTTCACCTCCCAATTAAAAAGAGCATGGACCTTAAAATAATTTAACATGTTTTAAGGGACTTAAGACTAATTAACCCATAATTATACAGTCATAATTGTAATTCTAAAACAAGTTAGAATAATTACAAATAATTGCATACATTCGACATAAGCCTCTCTAACACCCTCACAAATAAGGACGAAACCAGAAATTTGTTCGAGGGGGCAAAATTTGTTCTTGATGTTCAATGATAAATTTTAATATTAAAGAAGTAAAAAAATAATATTAATTGATAAATAATCAAATTCATTGATATGAAAGAACTTGCAAACTAGGTAAAAAAAAATATGACTATAAAAAGAAATACTCAAAAAATTCAAACTATATAAAAGGCTCCAAAAATTAGATGAAAGTTTCATCAAGAAGTCAAATTGAAATTATAATAAGGGTAAAGTATGAAAAAATTTAAATTTAGGGGGGTCAATAACAAAAATTAAAAGGACATGTTAGAAATTTTAAAAAAAATATTAAGAAAATTTTTTAATAAAAAAATTGAGGGGGGTCAATTGCCTCCCTAGACACCATGTAGCTTCGTCCTTGCTCACAGATCGAATCTTTTATAATAGATTTTTCCTAATTGATTTTAAATGATTATACTTTATAAAAATTATTGTTAACAATCTATAATATTCTTAAATATACTATTTTAAAATGCCTATATAAACTACTATAGAGAATATGAATTTGACTAGCATAAATTTTTTCTCAAAATATTTCCCCTTCTCCCATATCGTATAATATCCTTCTTCTTACACTTACTATAATATATAGTAGGGGAATGATATTTACACTCTTCATTTAGTTATTAAAGCTCTATTTTTACTATTTTACTTAAATAAAATTATAAAAACTCCTTTTAAAAAGTGAATTTAATAACTTCAATTTAAATGCAAAAGTAATTGTATAGTTTCACGAGTTCTAAAATACAAAGTGTGTGTATATATATAGCCACATACACTTAAAGCTATTTAAACGTTTTAGATCCACAAAACTCCTTGTCACTTAACATTGTGACATAAACTAACGATATTTAGTCCTAGTTTAGAGCTTGTTAAGTGAATTCATTTTAAATATTTTATACCTTAAGATTTATTTTCAATTGTTGTTAAATAAGAAAATGGTTTTTAAACCAATTTTCAATCGAGTAGTGGCAGATCTAGCTCATGGATTTAAAGAGGGTAAAAAATAAAAAAATAATTTTAAAAGAGTCTTTTGTGAAAATATAAAAACATTTAGGGTTGCAACTCCTAGTTTTTTTATAAAAAAAAATTATATAGAAAGGATAAAAATCACATTTTCAAAAGTTTGGAGGGCCATTGCCTTCCCTTAGGTTATATGTGGCTCCTGCCGCTGCTACCTACTATCCAAACCTATAAAAATCCATTTGACAATTTAGACTCAATACAAACCAGTCCCAGCACTCCCATGTTGGTCGAGTAAGCCTTGGGCTGATTAGAAAGTAGGGTAAACAATTTCAATAAGTTGTAATTGTAGAAGAACGTGGAACAACCATACACATTTGACATTACCCTACAAGGAAATGATTTTTGGATAGAAAATTATGTATTTAGAACAATATTAATAGGATTAGGAAATTTGGAAACTATAATGGAAATGAAATAGATTTCAAAATCAAAAGTTAAATCTAATCATCATCTTATTGTGGTTGAATTATCTCACCCTCCACCCTACTAAATAATTTACTCTTACAACAAAATCAATGTGATAATTCATAGGCTTATGATGGCATTGCCAAATCTATGCAAGCCCTCCAATAATCTTCTCAACCAGGATACCTCACTTGCTCGGCTTTCATCCTATCCTATCTGGAAGAATTTCAGCTTGATCATTTGATGGCAATGCTAGTACCAATGAGATGATCGCCCTTTCAATCCATCTTGTAAGCAAAACCAATATCCTCTTTACCCTCAGAATCCAACAGAGGATTCATCTTCCTTATATAAGGGAACCATACCTTTAAGAATTGTAAACGACATGGGGCTAAAAGAATCACATTTCCATACCCTATTATTTCCAACACTTTTGCAGTCACTTTTGTTAGCTTTATATTCAAACCCCACATGATGGAATCAAGTTTCGTGTCTTCAATAACTCCCCGAACACATTACTAGAGATTTCTACCCAATTAGCAACAAAATCCTTCAATAAATCCATCTTTGGAAGTATATTACACATCCATTCAAACATCAGTTGCACTCTGCATTATTCTATTCTCTACTGTCTCATGTGTAAGGTTAGACTCCAAAAGCAACGTAACATCACAAATTTTTAAATATTTTATTGGCTAGTACACTGGTAAATATTAATTCATACCTAGTTTAATAGATAGGCATGATACATATTAATATGAAAATTGATAATGAAATATTAAATTAAAAACAAGAAACATAAAATAATTGATATTTTTAAATTTAGCAGATAACCACTCTAATAATCTACTCAGTCCAAGTAGGCCCTAAACTAGTTAAGCTATGAGTAATTGGCTAATGAATATAGGCTATTAAAAATAACAAATATCATACTTTTAATCTAGATATCAAGAAAAGCTATCAAGTAAATTTTTATGCGATTCTGAATCAATCACTGGTAGACCACAAATGAACTAAACATATAAATATAAAATTATAAGAAAAGAATTTAGAGAAATAGACAACACCATTGCATCTTTGTGTAAAAAAAATGTTAGAATGTCAAATTTCATGTCATTCTAAAATGATAACCTTAGACACAAATGCAATGAATTGCCCAAAAACTGGACACATGGCAATTATTGTGCTATGAAGCAAGAAATGATTAAGGCTCTATCCACATGAAATAATAGAATTTAAAACATCTCGCATCGATTTAGGATCGGCACCTAAATCTATAGATTGTAGATCGACATTTTGAAAAGAGTGTCAAAATGTTGCAAGGAAGTAGGTGATAGTACAATAGGCATTTTGTGACAATGGAGTGAATCAAGAACAATATAGTTTGAAAGTTTCACCCCATTGAGATCTATAAATAGGGGTACGCTCTTCATGAGCAAACATGCCCCTCAAACAGAGAAGTCTTTCAATAAGGCAGCGTGTAAAGATAGAGCAATGAGGAAGAAAAATAAGAGTGAGGTTGCTAGTGTTCAAAAGAGATCAAGGTAAGCCTTTTTACACAGTTATTATACTTTCATGTACACACATGTATACACACACACACACACATATATATATATACACACATTATCACATTCCAAATCCCACCCTATGCAGAATTAAGGACACGACTGGACCAAAGGCCTTCAAAATCGAATGAAATGTAATTTGTTTTTCACTTTTGAACAAGAGTAATAAAAATAAACATGTACAAAAGCCTTCAAAATTTCATTTCCCACACGAAAACTTCATTCTATTTTAAGTTTACAACACTATATTTGCATTTTATCTGATCAACATTTCACATCAAGCTTCCTTTAACATAATTATTATTGCTAATCAAGTTTTTTGGCACATGTCATTCATTAACATCAAAATTTTTCTACATTTTGTTCTTACCATTGTTGTATAGTAACAAGTTTAACTCTAGTCATTTCTAGCTTCTATAGTACCCTTCTATTTTATTTTCCTTGTCTCGTAGTTCACTAGTGACTCGTCCTTGCTTTTCTTTTTGTAGCATACTTGAAAAGTGGAGAAGGGACTCGGGTGAGCTAAACAAAGTTCAGTGTAATATCCCGACCCAATTAGGCAAAGTAATTTATGTTAAAGCCCATTTTTATGAAATTAATTACATATTAATTTTAGAAATCTTAAAATGAACTTGGTAGCCCTTGAACATTAAAATTAGTGCACGAGGTGCAATTGGGTGGAATTAGCGTGATACGTGAGCAAAACAAATTTAACCAATAATTTTTTGATAAATATAATATATTTTTGGTATAAATTAAACATGATGTAACGTGTCAAAAATAAAATTAATGACATGTAGATGAAGGATACAAAAATAAAAAACACGGTGAGAATACCAAGAGATTTTAGGACAATTGAAATACAACTTCAAAAATTTAACAAACACACCCAAAATGCTAAACAAGGCATAAAAGGAGAAAGAGTGAAAATAAGGCCAAAAGTGTTGACCAAAAGACTTGAACCCAAGACCAAAAAAATGGGGAAGATTCTATGCCCAAAAAGATTACTAGCTGGGCTACAACACTTTTGTGCTATATATCCCACAAGATATATACAAAACCCATATTAAGCCCAAGTCTACATGCTCAAAAGCTGAGGTGTCAACACCTCATTGGACCACTCTCTCTTCCAATTGGAATTATGCACAATATAAAATATATATATATATATATATACATATGCTATATATATATATGTGTGTGTGTGTGTGTGTGTGCAATGAGTGAGCATTGCGTGTGATCAGAAACTGAGTTAAGTGTGTGTGTCAATGTGTGTGACAGACTGTCACAACCCGAAACCCACCCTATGCGGATCTCGTGTCGCGGGGTCAACCCAATGGCCATCCCTACTTTTTCTTTCTTCCTTTGTATCAGTATTAATGACCCCAATATAGATAATGTAAAACTTAAATAGTACATCAGTGGAAGTCTTAATATAAAATATTATTTGACAATTAAAAAATGTAAACCGACATAAAACCTAAACATAATGCCACTCTTAGGTGGTGAGTACATAAGAAAGACTACATCATTCTATCATGCTCCTCAACTGTCTCCCTAAGCTCTTGAACTCCTACTGTGGTTCTGTAGCATTCTCACCTGAAAAAAATAAGTAAGTAGGTGAACTAACAAAGCTCAGTAAGTAAAAACCCATCTCCGACACCGGTTAGGGTTAACATAGAAAGATATGAACTTATAGAGTAAACATGATAGCCAATCATGGAAACCGATGCAATTAACAATAAAATGCCACAATGTCCAATGAACAGTGAGTCACAATAACCAAGTATGAGTAATGGCATAACATGAAAATGGGAAAGCTCAATAATAACAGTTAACATAAATATACTGCCATAATAAATCGGTCACAATCAAGTACAATCAATGAGCGAACGGTCAACATAGGATTATTCATAGGGAATGACACACATCCTATGAATCCAATAACCATAAACATATTAGTCAAACATAAGTGATGCATTTACTCTGGCTTGGCAGACCCTCGGTCTTTTGAGGCCCGGCATACCCCCCTTAACCTCAATGCATATAAAATGCCCTCATAACTCCATGCGTAAAGACGCCCTCATTTCCATATGTCTGTTCATGGACTCAACCCGTAAGTCCTGTCAATCGACCCGAAGGTCCTGCCAACTCAAAAAGCATCAGATGGATATTGTGATTAAGCACAAATCTAGCATTCAATTAAACCATGATTCTATTGTAATTCCATAAGAAATGTATAAACATGGAATAACATGCATGGACATATAACAATAGGCCTTTCAAGGTATAACACAACAAGCATGATATCACAGTCAATAACAACCATAAGATAGAACAATATCAATTGTGGAACAATAACAGTTGGTTCGTAAAAGAGTACAAAATTTGGTAGTAATAGAAAGAATGTGGCTTGGAAACCATGTGTAAGAGATATGAGTTTAATTACCTTTTATCAGTGTGATCTACCTCAGTATTCCGTAACTTTTCTTTTTTCCTTTGAGTTGCCTATCATTCAGTAAACCTGTCTTAGTTCTACTGATATTCATCAAATTTTATACTTCATTATTATAATTATCTCTTTTACTGATTTAAACTCTATCATTGAGTTTGGAACATCGAAAAAAATTAGTTTAGGCTTTCACGGTTTCCAGTTTGGACTTCTTTATCGAAAAGGGTAAAATGGTCATTTTGCACTTTTTCATGTCTCTATTTTTTGAAACCTATTCTCACAAATCAAACTTCACCGTTGAGTTTAGAATGTTTGAAATAATAAGGATTCACTATTCCTTTATTTAAATTGGGGTTCATTTGACTCATGTTTGACTTAGGGGCATTTTGGTCATTTGGGTCATTTGGCACTTTTATAGGTATTTTATTTTTTGAGACTCTGCCTAGTGAAATGGACCTTACCATTGGGTCCAGAAGGTTCAAAATAGTAAATTCTCACTATTCACTTAACTAATTTGAACATCGGGATTTAAATTAATAATAATTTCATTAATTAAATTTATTAGCTAAATACTATTTTATATATATATATATATATTTTAGTTCAGCATTCTACCACATGTGCCTTAGTGGCACAGTGGTGACCTCAGAGTCATAAGGCTCTCACGCCTATGCATCTGGGGTTCGATTCCCCCCAGCCGCCCTATCCCTCCACTGATCACCATTTTTTTAATAAACTGAAAGAATAACCCATCAGCCCCTTCATAGTGTAGGGTCTTCACTGCGCTTGGGCGGCCCGACCTGACCCGAAACCGACCTGGCATGTGACCAAGCACCCTTTCCCTCTTCTCTCCCTTACGCATTTTCAGTGACCTGAACAGTGTAGTTCTGGTCACCCCCTCCGGCGCTGGTGACCGGACTGCACTCCCATGCATTTTTTTTCTTCATTTTTTCTTGATTTTAAGGTTACTTTTTACCTCTAAATACCATAAAGCATGATTTAAGGCCTATATATATATATATATCAATTTAAACTCCTAAAACACAATCAAAACTAAAATTTTTTAAATTTAAACTTTCCAATAAACCTCAATAACTTCACCATTTTACATGCGGTTTCTTCCTAGGTGTTCCATTTTCTTCATAGAATTTAAAAATATAATTTTTTCTAAGCTTTAAGCAAGTTTATAAAAAAACCCAGAAAATAAATTCACTGTAAAAATTTTTCAACTTACCTTATAAGGCTACTTCCCTTCCTCTTCTTTTCAGCCACAGCTACTGCTGCCTCATCCACTCTTTAGTCCTCTCCTTCAATTTTATTAAGGTTAAATGCATAACATGCATACATTTATATGGTAATAGCTATGCAGCCTTCCTCTCTCCTCTCTTTTTCTTTCTCTCTCTTTTTTTTTTTTTTTTTCTTTTCTTTCCTTCCTCCTCCTTTGACCTTCCCTTTTTTGTTTTTTTCGTAACCTCCCCTCCCCTTATTTATGTCCTTTAATTCTTGTAAGTTACATATATATATATATATATATGTAGTTAACATATATATATATATATATATCACACACTCATATATTCACTTACAGCTATATATATATACACGTACATATATATATGTAGTTGACTATATATAAATCTATATCCGTGTTCCATATATATATATATATATATAAAACATGATTTTTATTTTTATTTTTATTTTTATTTATTTTATTTTATTTTTCCTTTTTCTTTTATTTTTATTTTATATGTATTTTTATTCTTATTTCGATATTCGTTCCTAGCTTGCTCGGGCATCGCCCGTCATCATCCGTACATTCGAAACTATTTAAATTTCACAATTGTCCGTTCTTTTCGATATCATGACATAAAGCCCTATCGGTTCAGATTTACATGGTTTGCTCGATTATAATTTGGGTCAAGGTATTACACAGACGGCTAGAGAGAGAGAGAAGAAAAGAAGAGGAAGGAAAAATGGAGAAGATGAAGGGATGTGCATGCAAAGGACACGCACAAGCCATGCATAGGCTCAGAACCAAACCCTAGAGAGAGGAAGGAGACACACTGGGATGGTATACATTTTAGCTTAACTTTCTCTCTCTAAAACTAACTTTGTGTAACTTATTGTTTTATAGTGTTAGACTGCATGCATGATCTTTATTTTTGATGTACCATAGTTTAGGGGTAATAAGAGGTCCTAGAAGTGCCTTAGATAACAAAATGCCATGAGACCCGCCATTAATAACCTTATAAACTAGGTCTAAAACAAACCGAGACAAAACACCCTTTTGTGAACGGGGATCAAAAGATGAATGAAAATGGAGCATGATGCAAAAAGAATTGGGTCATTTGGCTCAGAAATAAGCATTTTATAGCTAGTTGCAAGTTTGGTAGATATTGGCCACCTCAAAAAATGAACAAATGGCTTCATGTTGAGGCCATATAAGTGAAGCCCTCGAACCATGGATCACAATTGTTAAAAAATGAGCCATTTTGGTGGAGGAATGAGGGAGAAACAGTGAGCTTATAGAGGTGGCCAGAAAAGCACAAATCGGAGAAAAATGTCCGATCACCAAGATTCAAAGAGGAAAAATGCTACCTAAAGGTCCTAAAACAATGTTAGAATGGATTGAGGCCAAGAAATGACTTCAAAACAACAAAAAAAAGGTTTTAAAAATTTAAAATTTGTAGTTTTCGGCCACCTTTGACACAGAGGGTGACCGAAGACTCACCAGAAAAACGAAAGGGATGAAGGCTGTTTGGGTCGGAACCTGCCCGACCGCATAAATGGGTAAGTGGAATGACACCGTATAAGGTTTAGGTTTTAAAATTTAAAGGGGATTTGGTCTGTTTGGCTACACGAATAGGGCCCCCAATTTGATAAACTTGTTCGGACCTAAGGATATCCTATCCCTGGTTTAGCCCCTTGTCCACTGTTTGGCTTACAATAAATTAGAAGAAAACAGAGTAGCCGCAGCTCTCCAGGTTCGAACACCTAACCTCGCGAAGGCAAGGAACTTAAACCCTCACTTGTGGCAATTGTGCCAGCTTCACACATATGTAATTTTATTAATAGAATATATATAATATTAAAATAAATAATTTAATTAATTTAATTATAGTAAAATGTTCCATTACCCAAATAAAATAAAATGGTAGTGTCGCGACCCAAAACCCACCCTACGAGGATTCAGGGCAACGACTAACACTGCCACTCAGATAGGCCGTACAAAATCAAATGAATTGCATAGAGTGATAATTTTTTTTTCTTTTTTCTCCATATCAATAAATCATAAATCATGGAATCATTTAATGCAAAAGCTTACACCAATGCAATTCATTTGATCATAAACCGAACTCCAACAACCATCAATCAAATATCTCCAAGTACCATTTTGATCATCATGATTCACTAATCAAGTCGAACTTTAGTACCAATGATACAATATTACAAATCCCTATTATTTAGATCAGCCTTATAGAGTAGATGTTCAAATTATGACTTGGAATTCACATCATTAATATTGCTCATAAGCACGCCACTAGTTCCACTAGTCACCTCATTTCGTTTCCTCCTTTATAGAGCTATTTGAAAAATAGTTATAAATATGAAGTGAGCTAACTTAGCTCAGTAAGTAAATTCCTTCGCTCTATCATGGGACATGGTTAGTTTGGGTATCAAGATACAACCAAATGGCAAACGAAATGATAGATATCAACAACCAATCACAAACAAAAATAAATCATCTCAAGTGACCCATGGGTTCGAAAGGCACATCCCAAGGTATAATAACAAATCAACAATAGGGATTGACCTATACAATAGTTAGTTGCCACAATCACAAGATAACAATTCGAGTCCAAAAATAGACAAGCAAGCATATCATCAATCAAATAGTGCATCATCAGATAATCCAAGGATAGGCTCATAAGGCGTATCAATAACCAAAGAGTACATCATTAAGCATATCCAAATTTAAGCTTGAAAGGCATATCAATAATCCAAAAATGCATCATCAGAATATCAATAAACTATATGAGATACTAACATAATAGATGTTGTCACAAATAGGGCCTGGCTACCCCTAAAAGCACTCATCCAGGTTCACCCCACTATCGGGTTCCTGAATAGCACTAGAGCTCATTATCACATATCACGTCCTCCATAGACTAAATGTCGGGTATCATTCCCAATCACCAACCCGTAGGTTCGAAAGCATCTATGAATCAGATGTATGGTGTGATAGATCACAATTTTAGGTACTCATAATAATATCATGATCATCAAAATTTCATACGCGATGTACATATTTTTGGAATAACAAATTCTCAACAGTAAGAGACATAACAATTTTCCAATATCCAAGCAAGGTGTAAAAATGAATAAGTAATCATATTAGGATATTGGAAATC
Organism: Nyssa sinensis; assembly: GCA_008638375.1. Classification (NCBI taxonomy): domain Eukaryota; kingdom Viridiplantae; phylum Streptophyta; class Magnoliopsida; order Cornales; family Nyssaceae; genus Nyssa; species Nyssa sinensis. The sequence goes on from CM018046.1 coordinate 29,076,670, forward strand.
AAATTCTCAACAAATCCACAAAGTAGAATAGGCATCAAATTATGGAAATCAACAATGTTAGGTATGTATGGAATACAAATTGGCAGCATCAAAGAAATAAAACTGTGACATGGCTAGGAATTATCACATGTTAGAGTTTGGGTTTGCTTACATTGGGTTTGTAGCATTGCATTTCCATGTGGTTACCATAATAGCTATCCCATAACTTTCTTTCCATTTTCCATCATTTGGATGATCCTATAATCACGGATAAAAAATACATGGCATAATGAATCAATATTCATTCTAACCCCAAACTCTGTTATTTAGTGTTTTAAGTTATTTTGAACTTAGTCTTATTTAATTAAGGGTCTTCAATTTTCCCATTTAGGGTTCCTTAATGCCTTATGATAATTTGCCCCTTTTAACATTTCATATTTTTCTGTATACAATTTACGTATTCAGACTACATTTTGAGTCTATTGGGCCCTTACAACATTTATGTGGACTTATTAATTTCATTTTTATACTTTTGGTAACTTTACTAAGTCCTAAGGATGTATTAGTCATTTTTTAGTTTATTTTCGGGTCTAATTTTCCCCAAAAGGATGTTACCATTAGGTTCAAAGTGTTGAAGATAATTGGTTTAGGCTTTTCCAGATCTAAATTTGCGTACCTGTAGTTTATTTTAAGCCTTGGGGCATTTTTATAATTTTGTACTTTTACGTGTCATATTTTTGGGTACTTCGTTTGCTGAATTGACTCTACCGTTGAGTCCGGATGATCCAAAATAGTTAAGATGGGCTACCTTTTATATTTAATTGGTCCCGGGTATCATTAGGGGTAAAATGGTAATTTTATATTTTATGTGTCTTAATTTTTCGGGACTTAATCTCACAAATTGGACTCCGCCGTTGAGTTTGGAACATCGAAAACACTTAAGGTAGGTATTTTCATAATTTTTGGGGGTCATTTTCTAGCTTCATTTAGCCTTCAGGACATTTTTGGGATTAACCCAATTTATCCGTTCACATTTTTTGATATTTAATTTCGCAATTTGGACTCCACCATTTAGTCTGGAATATCCAAAAATATTGGTTCACACTACTTTTTTATTTTATTTGGACACCAGAAATAATTTACTAATTTAAATTAATTAAATTGTTTTATATTATATATTTATTCAGGTCCTATTTTAACCAAGTGCCTCAGTGGCACAATGGGTTACACATATGGGTTAAGTTCCATACACACGTACACGTTAGTGGTTCGCAACCCATTGGCCATAGTTTTCATATTTTTTTTCTTCTAATTTTTTGAAAACCAAACAGTGGATAGGGACTTGAAATGAAAATAGGTTATCTCTGTTCAGAACAAGAGTATTAAATCAGTCTCGAATCCTCATAGCAAAACACCTCATTTCCTTTTTAATTAACAACTCAAAACTACACCGTTTTGATATAACCGCAACTGGGCCTAGGTGGGTTCCGACCCGAACCTCGATACCGACCCGATGACCGACCCAAACACTGTTCTTCTTCTTCTCCGATAAGGGTTCTAGTGTCTTCTCTAGTGGCAGCGACTGTCTCCGATAGAATTCCAACCTATTTTTAATGGGGTTCAAACCCTAATTTCATGAGGTTTCCATCTCAGGTTTCACATTTTGGATTTGATAATCCTTTAAGCTCGAAATAGGGACTTATAATCGGTCTTCAACGAGGGCCTGACTTTCCGACGAGGTGTTCATTTCCTATTTTGTGGCTTTTTAGCCACTGTTTTGGCCTCATTTTCATCCTATATGCTTCTGAAACCCTAGGGAATCTTTTCCTGTTGCTTAAATCCCACGAATTGATCAAAATCTTGATCATCCATCAAACCTAATCATACCTGCAACTTGGTCTTTCTCCTTGGTCTCTTGACCATTTTAACTAATTTAAGTTTCAGTATGACTTCTTTTTAATGCTCTTTTGAGCCATGCAAATGGTTTGAAGCTTCAATCAATTTTACACAAAACACTATTTTTCACTATTTTGGGTTTACTAGTTCTAGAGTTTCCAGGCCTCAAACTTCACCATTTTTCTTCTACTTTTTATCCCTCATTGACATAGAACACATGCATGCCATTCCATTAAACCCTAGGTTTTTGCATGATTTTCTAGAGAGAGAAAACTTGAAGGGTTAGGGTTTTTACCTTCAATGACACCCTCCTTCTTGCTTGCTGTTGATCTTTTTAGGCTTCTTAGGGCTTGATCAGTGTTGCATGCACAACCTCCTTTCCTTTTTTGCACGCCCTAAATTTTTAAAACCCGGGGAGTGATTGAAAATGAATTAAAAAGAATTAATAAAAGACAATTAAATGGATTTAGTCGATGAGTCGATTGAGTCGACTTGCCTAACTCGATCAGACCCATCGTGTTAACTCAGACACGTGTTGGCTTGTAATCAAGCCAGCACATTAATGGGATGACGCCGTTTCGTGTAGAGAATTTTAAAATTAAAGGGGTTCGGGACTGTTTGGCTGCAAGGTTAGAGAATTAAATCAGTAAACCAGGTTGGAATGAGGATAACCTATCCTCGAATTAATTCACTATACGCCGTTTGGATCAAGAAAAAAAATCAAAAAAATGGGGGAGCCATAGCTCCCCTGGATCGAACCTGCAACCAAATGGGGAGGTGGCAGTGAGTCAACCACTGTGCCACCCATTGTGCGCCCATTGAAAATTGCACCGAATATATATATATATATATATATATATATATATATCATATTTACATTATTAAATTAAATTAATTAATTTAAATTATTTAAAAATAGGTAAATGTCTCAATGTCCAAATTAATTAAACAAATAGTGTATTTTGACTATGTTGGACATTTTGGACCTAATGGTGAGGTCCATTTTGTGAACTGGGATTCCAAAAAATTAAGTCCTATAAAACATGAAATTTCCATTTTGCCCTTAGGGGTACCCGAAGCCAAATAAGAAGCCACGAAGGCCTAGATTTATTTTCTTGGATGTTCCAGACTCAACGGTGGAGTCTGTTTGACCAAATAAAATACTCAGAAGGATGATGTAATAAATTTAGCTACCTTAAGAGTATAATTAAATAATATCGAGAGAGTTAAAATAAATCACGAACGTTAACATCTACCTTAAATAATTGAGATGACTTAATAACAATTAAATTTATGATTTATAGGAATCTCCAAAGGAAAGGAGAAGGAGACTTGAATTTGTAAAACTGCTGAAAGTTATTTTTGAGGTAAGTAACTCCTATGCTTTAATATGGGTTATTTCCAGCCAGTCACATTCATTTTCATATGCTGCCAGAAATTGTACTCCATTACCTACCTAATGATCCTAAATTCTTTGCATTAATGCCAATCGATTTGTCATGCTTGTACTTCGGATTGATTTGCTTGCCTATATCATTTGAGAACTTGATTGTTGGTATTTGAGCTTAATCATACCTCCATGTATGTCATGTCGTGATTTTATGATATATCATGTTGTTGGAAATCTTATTATACCACACACGTTATGACTCGCTGATTGAGAAATTGATTGATTCACATGTTGCATATCCCGTGTGATATTTTGTCGATCATGACATTTTGTATGTGCTCGGGGTTGTGCTCAATCACAACGACCCACCTACTCACAGATGGCGTTTAGGACCCTTGGGGTCATTTGTGTCATTTGGGACTTGTGATGGAAGAGCTTTTACGTTTTTCAGTTAGCCCAAGAGGGGGGTGAAGCTGAATGTGCGTTTTGGGGGTATGCCGGGCCTTGTTTGTTTACGCATCTGTTTTGTTAGAACTCAATATCTGATATTTCTAGTATTCACGAGATGATAATATTTTATATCCTGTGAATGATCATATTATTGCCAGCATGTTACACTTTTGATTAGCTTACATTTTGTTCGTGATAGCGATTCATTATGATAGGCTAGATCCCACTTTGACTGATTTGTTATCATCTTCTTGTATCTTATGTTGGGATAAGCCTTTTGGACCCTTGGGTCATTGTTGCACATCTTGGTGACTGGCTATGTATATACTTGTTGCTCATTTGGCTATTGGCTATCTGTTACCTCTTTATTCCATTATTCTTTTGGACTAACCCTGACCTATGTTAAAGCTAGAAAATTACTTACTGGGCTTTGTTAGCTTACCCCTCCCTTATTTTTTTTCAAGACAACAAGAAGTAGGAGAACCCTCAGGCGCTCCAGAGGTTTAGACGTCTGCTAGCCATTGGTAGCTCTTTTTGGCTAGTTTTTGTATTAAATTAAATACTGGAAGGTCTTAATATCTCCCATGTCACCAAGGTCCTGTTAGTTTGTGTTTTTGGAGGATCTGTACTTATAAACACTTATGTTCTTTTGGCATGTATTAAATGATGACCTGACTATGCTACCAGTTTTAATTGATGTCTATAAATATTCTGTTAAAACTTTACTTAGTATTTCAGATCCTTTTGACGGGGACAGCCCACTGGCCTTAGACCCGGTTATGGACCCCTAATTCGTTTAGGGTGGGTTTTGGGTCGTGACAAACCCTATTGATAGACCTTAACAAACCGGGTCTGAACCGACTGAAGTTAAACCTTGATTGAAGGATGGGAATTAAAACTAGGAAGAAAAAGATTCACAACGCAACAAAAATCTAGTGAAATGTCTCGAAAACAAGCCCTAAAATTAGAGTTGCAGGTCGCAAGTTTTGTGTGGAACACCCCCAAAGTGCGATTCAAACTTGATTTCTTGAATGAAATAACAAACCCTACACTTGTATGATCCTAACAGGCCAATAACCATCAAAATTCATAGAGAAATGAGCGTAAGCCGTAAGCCTAATCAGAATGGCCATGAAAGCTCGATAGAGCTTTTGAACTCGAAATAAAACGCGAAACCAATGCCAAAACTTTAGTTAAGCTTCCAGCAACACATAAGAATCGAAAATAGTAAAAATCCATGCTTGAAAACCCATGAAATGGAGAAGAAAATTTTAGGGTTAGACTGGTTCACGTCTCCCTTGACGAGGAAGATGATGAACAGTACCCGCAGGTCAAGTATCGGGTCAGTAGCGGTCTGGGTCCTGACTGTATAATGAATGGGTTTGAGCATAATCAACACGGCGTCGTTTTAGGGCGTTTCATTAAACTGACGTGGCAGACCAGTTTGAATCGGTTGGCTCCTAATGATTTGGGGCCAGTTCACTTAAAAATGGGGCATACCAAATGGTTTTTAGAATAAATTTTAAAGGAATTTCAAAAGTAACCATTGAACCGGTGGGTTCAACTTTAAACCTAAAACCAGTAGTTTATGAAATTTCATTTTAACCTCCAATAGTTTGGTAAATTATAAAATAGCCTAGAAATTTAAATAAATAAAATCTTAACTTTGTTAAATTATAGTTTGACCCCAACGCTTCCCAATAATTCTGTTATGGCCCAAATTTTAAAGAATTAATTCAAATAAGTCCCTGAAAAATAATAAAATAATTTATTTAATTATTTTATTAATTGGGTAAAATAACCATTTTACCCTTGAACACTAAATAAGTCAAACAAAATTCAAAATAAATAAATGAATAGTATATTTTGACTATTTCGAGCATTCTGGACCCAATAGTGGGGTCCGTTTTACAAGACAAAATTATAAAAAAAATATAGACGCATAAATGGTAAATGATTGTATTGTCCTTAATGATACCCAAGGCTAATTAAAAATAAAAGATAGTCCATTTTACTTATGTCGAACACTTTGGACTCAACGGTGGAGTCCATACTATCAAACGAAGTATTGAAAAACATGGCGCGTGAAAATATAAAATTACCAAAATGCCCTTAATATAGTACGAAGCCCGGGAATAAAGTCCAAATTGGACGAAATTGATACCAATAGAAGCCCAAATAATTATGAACTCATATATGTGACTAAATAATGATTCTGGGTCAGAATATCATCAAATATGAAATGACCAAAATACCTCTGAGCATAGAAAATACAAAGTGAAGGCCAAATAAATTCAAAAAGAAGGCTAATCTGATATAAAGCATAATTAAAGGGCTAAATAAGACTCCAGAATAGTCAACGTATAAAGTGAGAAATGACCGATGTGTCTCGATGATAAAAAAACAGATATCAAATGAAGTCCAAAAGACTTAGAAATTTATATATGAGACATATGGAATATTTTGAGGACCACGATAGGGTCCGGGATAAGAATGATGAAATTACCATTTTGCCCTAAGGTTAAATAAGTGCGTAATTGATAACAATGAAGTCCAAATAAAGTAAATTATAAGTCTGAACGCTACTAAGCCTACTTAAAAAATTTAATAGCATAAGTGGAAACCTTATAGATGAGTAATAGGCTAATGAACCTAATTAGGGGATCTGATAGACTCCTAAAATGAGGAATAAGTTATGAATGGATGAATTCTTTTTTGTCTACGATTGATGATGATTATTCAGGATATGCAAGGATGTTCCTGACGTATCTAGAGAGTATCTGTAAATAGAGATAAACATAACAGTTTGTAAGTAAACCTGAACTTTGTTATGTGGTCCTTCCTTAGCCATGTCACAATTATTTCTTTATGCTGCCACCTTGCATTCTATTATCTGATATGTCTTGATCTCCATAATTAATATTGTTCTATCTTGTGGACTTGATGAGTTATTACATGTCAATACCCTGATATGATTTATACGTATTTCCTTGATGCTTGAATATTGAACAATACATGTCACATGTTAATAAGAAAAATATTACTCCACAAACTTGTGAAATTATCTGTGCATGACCTGATTTTATTTATGGTAGTACTTGATCCGTTACACACTTCAGTCCTTAGGGACAAGATGTTGACAGTCTACGCGTGGTTGTGTGACACATATCGCACGATTGATCTACATATGGATGTGAGTGTCACCTCGCATGATCGACACGTAGTCATGCAAGGTATGACGTACGACTTGGGTTCTGGAGGACACAAAAAGTTGATAGCGCTGTGCTGTAAGCAAGAAATGGTATGCTGGGACTTAACATATAGCATCTAACAGATAGTTTCTTTTTATCTCTTACATGACACACTCTTGATTTTTGATATGTTGTATATCTTTGAGCACCGCTGATATTGTATTCCTTGGATCCTTGATATGTTTGCAATCTTTTCCTTAGAATACTCCTTTTTGTACTATTTGATTTGTTGACTTGCCTGTATAGATGTTTTCTATTTTTGGCAGCATATTATTTGGCTATTCCTTGTTGTTTTTGTGTACTCATCTTGGGATATGCCTATAGGACTTGAGGGTCATTTCTATTGATTTATATGTTGGTGATTGGTTATTGTGACTTTTATCATGTCTTCTGTTCTCACATACGTTGATATATCACGTTCTATTGGTACTTGCTCATTACCTATATCTTTGGACTAATCCTAACTTATGACAGAAGAAGGGACTTTACTTACTGAGCTTGTTTAAGCTCACTATATTTGTCTAATATTTTTCAGGATTTATCTCTATTGGATTAGAAGGCACAATAAGATGATGTCAGTAGGTTGGGAGACATCCCAAGCAAGGATTTGATTGGCACTGATTTGTGGAGACTTGGATTCTAGTGGATTGAATCATGCTATTCAGGTTAGTGAAATGATATGATTGAATTCATTGATATACAATAGATGGGTTGAGACATGGCTCATGGTAATAGCACTCTAGAATTATGAGATGTCTGGTTATAGACTTGCTTTGTGGTATATAGATGAGTTACATTTTTGAGATGAAAAGATTTTAAATTTCGCTGCTCTGACCCTACATTTGGAAGGCAATTCATCGTTAAGTTTAGAAGTTTGCCTTTGGTTGGTCGCATTGTCGTTAGGGAGACCGACAAGATGGCTAACTGGTATCACGTCCACGGCATCCGCGTATGACGGGGTACGGGATGTGACAAGAGGTTTACACAGGTGTTCAATAAGAAGTATTTTCCTCAGAAGGATCGAGATAGACGGGCAACGGAGAGGCGTTTGCTAGGAGGAGGGCAAACACGAGTCAGAATCCAACAAGGAACCAGGGTAAACAATCAGGTCCTTCTTTCACCAGGCCAAGGGCAGGGTCTAGGAGTGTGGAACCAGCTAGTGGAGGGCTGCTTCCACCAGTAGGGGCGTAGCCAGATGTGTAACACCCCGACTCTGTATAATTAATAATTAAATAATTAATTATTAATTAGTACCGGCTTAGGGAATAATTAAGGAAATTAACCTTAATCTCCCGGTGGTCACACTAGACCAATAGAACAATTAAAACATGTTCGGGAATAGGGTACAATACCCGAACCTAATTACCAATTAATTAGGTGAAATAGTGTCAATTTAACACTGACGGAATTCGAATTAATTAACTACGGAAATTCCGAATGACTAATAAATGACACGGAACCTCTGACACTGTAGATAACTGAAATATGAAACTCTCGGAACAAACCGCATCGAAAAAGGAGTTACGGAATGAAAGTTATGAGGCAAACATCAGAAACTAAATTAATGCGCAGCCAAACAGGGCCTTAGCCCAAAATGTGGAAAAATGGCCAAATTGGTGGTCAAGGGGAATTGAACCCTTAACCTATGGAGGGAAAGAATTTTATCCAAAAAACTTATCAGCTGGGCTACCCAGACCTTTGTGCCTATATACACAACTTAATTGTATATATCCCTGAATTGCCCCAAGCTGCCACCCAAATTGACCAATGGCAACCCATGCAAACCCCACATGATGGAATTACATCACCCTACATCACTCTCTGATTATCCAGTCCCCTCATGGCTGAACATACTTATAGAAATATATGTATAAGTGTCTATACATGTGAGAGATAATGTTGGGGATTCTCTTGGATCAAAAGGGAGTGTTGGAGATAGAGAGAGGAACTGGTCTCGAAGTGGAACTGAAGGAAAGCAGAAATGGAGGAAAGAGAGTTCTGGAGAAAACTCACTGTACAGGTAAGTTTGTGAGTCAATTCTGTTTAACTCATTTTGATTTAAATGCATGCAAATACAGAATTCCAATCTACATGTTATAAGCTTCCGATTGCAACAAAAATGAATGAAAACCCTTTGAAGTCAACCGAGAAATTCGAAATGCAAATTGAATAAAATGTTGTAGCAGTTCTGAATTAGGTTAAACCAAACCTAAATTGGTGTCTTGGATCTTAAACTAGACATCCTAAGGACCCCAAAACCACCAACCCGCGACCCCAAAACCCCATGCAACCCCTCCAACAACTCAGTTACAGGTTCGGTCACAAAATACCATTTGTGATTTGGATGCTTTAAACCGATTTTATTGATTGGGGAATGAAACTATACACCATGAGGATCATGTAGCAACAAACCGCATTGAAAACGGTTGAGGCATGAAGGTTTCGTACCGAATTGCAGGTTCGGTTATCCTCTGTTGAACCGAGCCATTGTGCTTGATTCGAAGCACCAAATCGATGCCAATTTGTTGGCTTGACATCCAGAGATATAATGGGATGGATGGCAGTTGAAAACCATGTGTCAAAACTCACGAAATTGAAGAAAACAAATCTGCAGAAACTAGGGCAACCGAGGGTAAAACAATGGGGAAGACGGAGTTGACTCGGCCGAACTGACCGAGTCAAGACGAGTTGGCCCAGTCGACTAGGACACGTGTCCGTCCAAGAGTAGGCCACCGCATTATTAAAACTACGTCGTTTGGTTAACTGATTTTTAAATTATTTTAGGGCTGACATCATCATGACGTCAGCAGTGTAATGGAACCGGACTGGACCGGACTGGTTCACTTACAAAGGGACTGAACCCTTTGGTTCAGTTTTAAACTTCGAATAAATTACAAATTGACCCCTGCTGTTTAACAGAAGTACACTATGGCCTTGATCTTTGAAAAATTGTGCAATTAAGCCCCTGGAAAGATAATTAAATAAAATAAATAATTAATTAATTATTTTATTAAAAAGGTAAAATTACAATTTTACCCCTGGACATTAAATATGTCAAACGGAGTCCAAATTAAGTAAATAAATAGTGTATTTTCACTATTTCAAATATTCTGGACTCAATGGTACAGTCCGATTTTGGAAATACAGTCCCGAAAAATACAGACCCGTAAGTGATAAATGACCGAACTGCCCCTGATGGTACCCAGACCCAAATAAAAATATCAGATAGCCTATTTTGACTATCTCGGGCATTCTGGACTCAACGGTGAGGTCCGTTTAACGAACTGAGGTCCTGAAAAATACAGACACGTAGGTGTAAATGACTGAATTGCCCTTAATGATACTCAGGACCGATTAGACATAACGGACTGTCCAATTTCACTATGTTGGACGCTCTGGACCCAATGGTGAGGTCCATTTTATGAACTGACGTGCCGAAAAATACGACACACGAAATTACCAAATTACCCCTGATACCGTACGAGACCTAAACAAAGTCCGATTGGGATGAAACTGATACCGGTAGGAGCCCAGACACTGGTGAGACTATATACTTGATTAGATGACGAATCGGGGTCAGAATTACACAAAACGTAAAATGACCAAAATACCCCTGAGCACTGTAAGTGCAAAGTAGAGGTCGAATAAAGGTCAAACTGATCTGATAAATCATCATAGGGATAATTATGAACACTGAAGGGCTAAATAAGACTTTGAGACAGTCAACGCATAAAACGAGAAATGATCGATGTGTCCCGACGATCTAAAGCAGATACCAAATGAAGTCTAAGGGACTTACAAATTTATACATGAGATATATGGGACGTTCTGAGGACCATGATAGGGTCCCGGGCAAAATGACAAAATTACCATTTTGCCCCTAAGACTAAATAAGTACCCAACTGATACCGATTAAAGTCTAAAAGACTTAAAACTTCATATATACGATATATAGGATATTCTGAGGACCATAACAGGGTCCAGGATAAGAATGGCAAATTACCATTTTGCCCCTATGGTTAAAATGAGGACCTAACTGATACCGATTGGAGTCCAAAGGACGTGGAACTTTGTACTAAAGATATAAAGACTATTCCGAAGACCACGACAGGGTCCGGGACAAGAATGGTAAAATTACCATTTTGCCCCTAAGGTTGAATGAGTGCCTGACTGATAACAATTGAAGTCTAAATGACTTAGGATATAATCCTAATAACTGCTAAGCCTAATTAAAGAATGAAATAGCCTCGGGTGAGACCCAATGGAAGGGCGATAGGCTACTAGGCTATCTTAGTTAATCCGATAGATACCTAAGATGACGAATGAGACCTGAATGGATGAGTTCTGATCTGTCTGTGATTGATGATTATTATTCAGGATATACATGGAGATGCCTGACGTACCTAGAGGTTATCGGATTATTTATGCAAGGAAATAAGCGTAAAGTTTGTGAGTAACTTCTGACACTGTTTTGATACTGTCCCTTGATTTATTGATCTGTTTTGAATGCAATTATTTAAGTGCAATTATTTAAATGCATGCCTTTTCGTACTATATCACTTATGACTTGGTTTTAGTCTTTTTAAATAATTGACTATATTCCTGATCCCTGTGCTAGCATCCCGTACTGTTTTGCCTGTTTTGAACTGTTGAGATAAATGGATGTATTGAACCATTATTCCCGAAATGATTAAACTAACCATGTGATATAGGCAAAGAACGATATTTTGTCGTACCGTACTACTTGTATAGTATACTGTCTAAATACTATATTGTTTAAATGTACGTACTTAATGTAGGCCCTTTGCACTACATTTCACACGATGTGATTGTGTCCTTTGAATTAGGAATTCCGTTCAGTTCGGTTATGTGCTATCCGTTAATGCTATGTCTGTGTCCCTGATTGATACGTTCGATTCCATTGTGTACCGCCGGTCGATAATAGGTCTGTTTGGATTGATGTATTGTTCAGTTCTGTTATGTTCTACCCGTGATGACATGCCCCTGTCTTGATTAAAATGTTGTTCAGTTCGGTCATGATTCGTTCCGCCAGTGATATGTCTCCGACTTGATTGTTATATCGTTTCTACTCAGCTCCGTTATGTTTCGTTCCGTTCATGATGTGCTTGTGTCTTGATTAGCATATTGATTTTGTTCAGTTCCGTTATGTTCTAGCTATTGAAGGTATGCCTTCGTCTTGATTGATGTCTTGTTCAGATCCGCTATGTTTTAGCCGTCGATGATATGCCTCTGTCTTGATTGACTTATTGTTCCCACTCAGTCTTAGTTGTGATTCGTTCCGTTAATGAAGTGTCTGTGTCTTGATCGATATATTGGCAATGGTTATTGTTTTGGTCCGATTGGTTATGTTATGTTCCGATTCGTTTGTACTGTTTGTGCAATCTTGTTCCATTGTACTAGACTGCTTATGAAATGGATTTAGAAAATTGTTATCTTGAAATGATTAAATTATCCACGTGCCTTGGAAGCAAGGACTGGTTTTGAAACCCATGATAGGGAATCTGTGTTACTCATTGGGCTTATTTAAGCTCACCCCATTATTCTGACATTTTTCAGGAATTACCTCCATTGGATTAGAAGGTACTGTGACATGACGTGAATAGGCCAAGTGGCATTGCAAATAAGGATCAGATGGCACTGATTTGTAGAGACTTACATTCTTGTGAATCGAATCCGTATATCCAGGTAAGTGATATGATACGACTGACTTGATTGACATGCACTAGATATTGGAACATGGCTCATGGAACTAAATGGTACTCTAGAGATATTAGATCTGCTATGTTGTTATATGCTTGATTTTAGATATGCTCTAAGATTAGAATTGTTGACTGACTGGATTTAGTCTTGCTCTGTGATACATATTCTTATGATGGATAAGTGAGTTGCATTCCCGTGACACAAAGAAAAAGTTTTAAATTTCGCTGCATTTGACCCTACAGTTGGAGTGCAATTCGTCGGAAAGTTCAGAATTTGCCTTTGGTTGGTCGCGTCGCGACCGACTGGTAGTCACGTCCTCGACATCCGCGTAGGGTGGGGTTCGGGATGTGACAAGATGTCCTACCTGCCAGAGGAGTCACAAGGGGCCGTGTTATAGGGACAACAACGTTTGCTATTCTTGCGGTTAGATCGGTCACTTCAAGGCAGACTGTCCCTAGAAGAACAGATTGATAATGAGTACTGCAGCTACACCGCTTACTCCAGTTAGTGCCCCGAAGACTAGATCTCAAACACAAACATAGAGTCAGGGGCAGAGAGATGAGCAGCAGCGCTTAGGGCGGGTATTCTCACTAGTTCCAAGGGATGTATAAGCTACTACTTCAGTAGTGGCAAGTACTTCACAGATCTGTTCATAATATGCTCAAGTTTTATTTGATACTAGTTCCACACATTCTTTCATGTCTCCATTATTTGTTGTTAAACTGAACATAGAGACAGAACCCCTAGGATACACGTTATCTGTTATAATGCCATCAAGGGAATCATTATGTCGGAACACTATCTATAGAGCAGGTATGGTATAAATAGAGGGCACACAGTTATTTGCTGATTTGATATCGTTAGAGATACATAGATTTGATGTTATACTAGGCATGGATTGGTTAGACGCACATTATGCCACTATAGACTGCGTGGCTAAGACAGTCAGTATACAACATCCAGGTTGTCCGAGTATTCAGTTTTAGGGGACAAGTGTGGCTTTTCCACCATATTTTGTCTCTTCTATACAGGCTAGGCGACTACTGTGTAAGAGGTGTCAGGGGTATTTGTGTAATGTTGTGGACACCTGATCACAGCAGCCTGCCTTAGATTAGATCCCTATTGTTAGAAAATTTCCTGAGGTATTTTTGGAAGATTTGCCAAGGATACTAGTAGACAGAGAGATAGAGTTCGCCATTGATGTTCAGCCAGACACGTCACCTATTTTTAAGAATCCTTACAAAATGGCACCAGTAGAATTGAAAGAGTTGAAATTATAGCACAGGAGTTACTAAATAAGGGTTTTATCAGACCTAGTACATCGCTATGAGGTGTACCAGTGCTATTTGTAAAGAAGAAGGATGGAACTATGTGATTGTGTGTTAATTTCTGCGAGCTGAACAAAGTGACTATCAAGAATAAGTATCATTTGCCACGGATAGATGATTTGTTTGATCAGTTAAGGAGAGCACAGGTGTCCTCTAAGATTGATTTGAGATCCGGATACTATCAGCTGAAGGTGGGACCTAGAGATATGGAGAAAATGACTTTCAGGACCAGATATAGGCATTATGAGTTTTTAGTGATGCCATTTGGGGTCATTAATGCCCCAGCTGCATTTATGGATTTGATGAATAGGGTTTTCAAGCCATATTTGGATGATTTTGTAACTGTGTTTATTAATGATGTCCTGGTTTATTCTAAAAGCTAGGAAGAGCATGAGATACACCTGAGAAAAGTTTTATAGAGACTACGGGAGTAGAAACTATATGCTAAACTGAAGAAATGTGAGTTCTGGATTCCTAGTATTTCATTTTTGGGACACGTGATTAGCAAGGAGGGGATCTCTGTTGATTCTTAGAAGATAGAGGTTATTATCAATTGGCCCCGTCCCACTAATGTTACTGAGCTACAAAGTTTTATGGGATTGGCAGGTTACTACAGGTGGTTTGTTAAATATTTTTCTAAGATAGCTATGCAAATCACTCAGTTGACTAGGAAAAACATACCATTTGTATGGGCTGAGGAGCAGAAGCAGAGTTTTCAGGAATTGAAGAACAGGTTGGTGACAGTTCCAATATTGACAATACCAGACGGGACTAAGGGATTTGTGATATACAGTGATGCCTCATATAGGGGCTTAGGATGTGTATTGATGTTGAATGGTAGGGTAGTAGTGTCACGACCCGAAACCCACCCTATGCGGATCTCGTGTCGCGGGGCCGACCCGAAGGCCGTCCCTACTTTTTCCATTCCTGTACCATAGTACTAATATGCAATGTACTAAAAATCTTAAACAATGAACAGCGGAAGTCTTTATCAATTACAGTAATCCAGCGGAAGTCTTTTAAATAATTTAACAGTGGAAGTCTATTAAATACATGACATAGTTCTACATAAGACAAAATGAGAACTAAACGTAACCAGCACCCGGGGGTGGTGAATACATGGGAGAACTAACATAGACTGATACCGTACTTCAAAATGTCCCCCTACGCTCTCAGACTCCTACTGGGGTCTCGCAGCGTCATCACCTGAAATGGGGGTAAGTGGGGTGGAATGAGCTACAAAGCTCAGTAAGTAAATGCAAATCTCTAACACTGGTATCGATGATCAATGAATCCATGAATAAGATTATGATAGCCAATCATAAGAATAAGATGCTGTGATAGCCAATGGAAACAATTGCCACGAGGGCCAATGGAACAATTGCCACGAGGGCCAATGAACAGTAATCACAATACACAATCAGAAGTATTGGTGTAATAGCGATATGAAGAAATCCAATGATAATATAACAACAATGAAGTACTGCCACAATGAACCGATCACAATCAAATCAATCAATGCAAGTCTTTCGAGACTCGAAGAATCATAAGGAATAATACCATTCAACAATCAAGTTCTGTCAGTCATAAGAGATGCTTTTATTCTGTAACATGCCAGTGAAATTGCAAATGAAATGCCAATGAAAATGCAATGAAATGCCAGTGATCATGCCAGTCAATTGCTGGTGGAAAGCCTTCGAGGAATTCATTCCTGCCACCTGTCCATTCATGGACTTGACCTTTAGGTCTCCAGTCAATACAGAAGCATCGGATGGATGTTGTGACTAAGCACAAATCCGGTATTTATAACATTTCATAATCATTCGTGATTCCATAGAAGTATAAAATGGAATATCATAGATTCAATGAAAGTATAACAGTACGCCTTTCAAGGCATAGTTCAACATGATAACAATGATACAACAGTCAATTAATGTCCACAAGATAGAATAATATCACATTGTGGATAGCAATAACATGAGGTACTCTCAAGGCACAGTGAAACATGATAATAATGATACATCAGTCAGTCAAATATCCACAAGATAGGAAAATATCAAATTGTGGACACAAGGATGTCAATACATTCAAGAGTACGAGTTTGGCAGTAAAAGAATGAACTTGGCTTGTGGAAACACCACATGTAAGAGAGAGTGATCCACTTACCTCTATCATGATTCTAGATCAGAAATCCGTGAGTGTACCCTTGCCTTTCGAGTTTCCTATATATCAATGAATACGTTTTAGAATAGATTCTATTCATCAAATTTTATGCCTTTCCATTATAAGTATTTCAAATACTAATTTAGACTTTACCATTGAGTCCAGAATGCCGAAGAAAGTCGGTTTAGGCTTTCGCGGAATTCCATTTGGACATTTGTACTAAACAGGGCAAAATGGTCATTTTGCACTTTTACGGTATTTTATCCTTCGGGGTCCTGTCTCATAAAATGGACCCTACCATTGGACTCAGAACGTCCGACATAATAAGTTTTGACTATTCATTTACCCCGTTTGGACTTCGTTTGACCCACATTTGAAATAGGGGTATTTTTGTAAAATTAATATTTTATTAATTTCCTGTTTGGGCCTTAGTGGGATTTCTTAAAACATTTGGGGTCAAAATGAAATTTTCCTAAGTTTCGGTCTGAACCAGTGGGCTCACAGCTAGAAACCCTAAACCGGTCCGGTCCTCCCCTGAACCAAACGGTTCAGTTAAATTCAAGAACCGGATTCCAATAACCCAGTCACTATCCTTATCCGTGGTTGGAATAAGCCCAAACCCAATTTCCATTTCCTATCCCCATAGCCAAACAAGCCCAATTCATTTAAATTCCAAACATAAAATGACGCAGTGTTGGCTCCGTTATTGCAGTCGGTCGGATCCCAACCCGACCCGGCCCGGACCCGGTTCGTCTTAACCCGAGACAACAGTGTTGTCTTCCCTGTTTTTTCGGTGGAGCACCCGTAGGTTTCCGTCGCCTTCTCCGACGACGGTGACCGGATTCCGATCTCGGTTTGCCCCAAATTAAATGTTGTTCTCTCACCCTTCTCTCAAGGATTCCAAATCCACTCTCCGTTTCCATTGAAACCTTCTAAATTTTCACGAATAGGGGGTCAAACGTCTCCGGCCGTTTTTCCGGCCAACTGGTTTCTTTTTATTTCACGACTGTTTCTCAACTGTTTTGGACCCATTTTGTTCCTAAAGTGTTTCTGCACTTTATAGCAACATTTTTACAAACTAAATGCAAGGCTTTAAACATAAAATCAATGAAACCCAGATTATCCTCCCGAACCTGCAACTCGGATTTTCTCTTTGGTTTCTTAACCATTTTCTATCATTCTTTTTGCATTTAGTTCCATATTTTATACTGATCTAGACCCTATATTCAAAATGAATCAAATCATTCTACAAAAGTTTGAAACAGAAACAATGGCTCATATTGCTTTCGTTTTTCCTTTGCTTTGTGGGTCTCTTCCCTTCCGTTCCTCTCTCTATTCCTGAATCAATCTTTCTCTCTTCTTCTCCCCTTCAGTTCTTGACCTTTCCTTTGGTTTCCTTTTCTCCCGAGAGTGAGAGATCACATGTATATGCTAAGCTTTTCCTTTCTCTTTCTCTCTCTAGTCAGACCTCACCATACCCTGAGATCTACTCACACACTCCATCACCCACTTTCTGTTTCCACCACTCCCTATTGAGTGTTATACACTCAACTCCTCACACACACATTCAACCGTACACACACACACACCTTTTCATACCTATATATATATATATATAATACATCTTCACCCACTCACACACACTTGCACGGCTGGTAACAGCCTTTGCCCACTTTTCTTTTCTTTCCCCTTTTTATTTTAATTTAATATACACACACACATATATATA
Organism: Nyssa sinensis; assembly: GCA_008638375.1. Classification (NCBI taxonomy): domain Eukaryota; kingdom Viridiplantae; phylum Streptophyta; class Magnoliopsida; order Cornales; family Nyssaceae; genus Nyssa; species Nyssa sinensis. The sequence continues at coordinate 29,094,577 of CM018046.1, forward strand.
TATATATTATAATACATTATATAATATATATGTACATGCATAGCCCATAATTATACATATTTTATACGTACCTATACGCCCATTATATACGTATATACTTAAACTCTGGGCATGTACGCATACACTAATTTTTGGTGTACTACGTGTCTGTGAAACATGGGCATGCATGGAAATACGTGCGTGCACGCTTTACGATGCATTGTCCTAGGGTGCTCGGGTGTTGCCCGGCACGGTTTATACATTCAATCATTTTCCATTTCCAATCATTCATTTCTGTGAAATACCATGATATACATTTCTTACCGTTCAAGTTACATAGTTTAACCGACCTACCTCGGTATACATGACGTATCCCGGGTTGGGATATTACAAGTAGCCTATGCTCCACGGCAGCTGATGCCTCATAAGAAGAACTACCCGACACATGACCTCGAGTTAACAACTATTATTTTTGCACTAAAGTTGTGGAGGCATTACTTGTATGGAACGATGTGTGAGATATTTCCTGATCAGAGCCTTAAATATTTATTTACACAGAAGGAGCTTAATATGAGGCAACGTCATTGGTTAGAGCTGATTAAAGACTATGAGCTCAGTATTTAGTACCATCTAGGGAAAGCAAATGTGGTAGTTGATGCTCTTAGTAGGAAGTCGTTAGGAAGCCTAGCATATCTGTTGGCGACTCGAGTGGAGCTATTGAAGGAGCTGGACGATATGGAGATTGAGGTGGTTCTGCCAAGCTTAGGGGCAATATGTGCCAATGTCACAGTTAGTCTACCCATTATAGATAGGGTTAGAGAGCTGAAACCTAGGATGCAACGTTGACCAGACTCTGGATGCTAAGACAGGTAAGGATTCAAAGTTTGTTATCCAAGATAGGTTGTTGTATTATTAGGGCTGAATCTGCGTGCTAGATATACTAGAAATCAGAAAGGAGATTTTAGATGAGGCACACAATTCGAGATTCACCATGCACCTAGGGAATACCAAAATGTACCATAATGTAAGAAATACTTATTGGTGGTTTGGGATGAAACAAGACATAGCTGAGTATGTTGCACACTGCACCATATGTCAGCAGGTTAAAGTCGAACATCAGAAGCCTAGAGGACTTTTACAATCGCTTCCAATACCAGAATAGAAATGGGAGCATATTACTATAGATTTTGTGTCAAGGTTACCAACGATGTCAAAGGGGAGTGACTGCATATGGGTTATTGTGGATAGACTTACCAAGACAGCTCATTTCCTTACGACCAAGATGACACAGACTTTAGGGCATTTGGCTGAGCTCTATATCAGGAAGATAGTTCGACTGCATGGAGTTTCGGTATCTGTTATATCAGATTGAGATCCACGATTTGTATCTCGATTTTGGAGGAATTTACAGCAGGCTATGGGCACAGAGCTGAGTCTTAGTGTAACACCCCAACTCGATTAAATGATAATTGAGTCACTAATTATAAATTAGTGATCCTTAATAGAACAATTAAGAAAATCCAATCGGGAAACAAAGGACAATTTCAAAACTAGTTTCGAGACCCTAAAATAATGAAGTCAACTTTGAGAAAATAAATCCAAAATTAAGACTACGAATCCATGATGAAGCAAATAATAAATTCAAATACATGAAGAAAATGCAAGAAGAAAATATTGACAAAAATTTAAAATAAATCAAAGTGCCAAACAAGCCATCAAGGGGGGGGGAAGATAGCTAAAATGAACCAAAAAGTGAGGTCAATGGGTTTTGAACCCTTGACCAAAATAAACAAAGCAATTAAGCCCAAAAAATAACCAAGTGGGCTGCCAGCACTTTGTGCTTAAATTTACAACACATATGTATATATGCACATATTATTTTCCCTCCACCTCCCAAATTGGCCAATGGCCATTCACGCAACCAAAAGAATTATTGTTAAATCAAAACAAATAAAATATGATGTATATTTATATGTGTGATACGTGTGTTGTGGGATGATTCAGAAAATCAGAATCAAAAGTGTGTGATGTGAGTGTAAGTCAGCTAGAGAGAGAAACCTAGAGAGAGAGTGTGTGGGTTAGAGAGAGAAAGTCAAGAAGAAAGGGTGAAGAAGAAGGAAGGGAAAGAAGGAGAAGGAGGAGGCTGATATTGCATGCAGAACTGAGCTCCACTAAGGTTCTAATCCTAGCCTAGAAGGAGGAGAAGGTCATTAAAAGGTATAATCCTAAAACTATAAAATTATTCCCGTAACTATTTAAGTTATGTTTTACATTTTTATGATACCTAGATTGCATGCATGAATTAAATTGGACTTGTAGAGTCGTTATGACGAGATTGAGGAGACCTAGAGGATTTATATGGATAAACTGCACACAACTGCCATTGAAAGACCTCGGTTGGAGCAGGTTTGAATCCACGCAAGCCAAACTGAATTTAGCTTGTTTAAACCTGACTTTGATGATGTGAGGGTTAGGAAAATAGTGGCCCGCGACCACAAGACCAAGTATGGCCATAGAAATCTCGATATGCAGATTTCGGGTTCAAAGTGTAACTTACAAAACTTGAGGTAGAACCTAATTCTAAGAATCGGGGCTTGAACCCCATGATGCGGTGACCACAATAAAAGAAACCCCGTGGGTTTTAGGTAAAAAATGAGCGTGTATAGCTGAGTTGCAGGTCTCAGCTATCTAGCTTCCAATCGCGATCATAGGCTCAAATCAAGCTCAAAACCAATGCCAAAGTGTTGCTCGATCACCTAGTGACCCATACCATCCAAGAACAGAGAGAAAAATGTCCCAAAATTCCACAAAATTGAAAAGTTAAAATCCAAGAATTAGGGCAACAATAACCCTAAGTGATGAAAAAGACGACGAGTTGACTATGTCGACTCACCCAACTCACTTAAACAAGCCATGTCAACTCAGACACGTGTCAGCTCGGGGGCTAGCCACCACATTATTAGAACGACGCCGTTTAGAGTCATTTTGTTTTTTTTTTAAAAACTCCACTAGGTCTGTTTGGTTACAAGGGTAGGTGTAACACCCCGACTTTGCGTAATTAATAATTAGTTGTTAATTATTAATTAATACTGGCTTATAGAATGATTTAGAGAATTAATTATGATCCCGGCGGTCGCCATAGACCGATTAAATAATTAAAAAAATGTCTGGAGGAAAGGGCACTCTACCCGAACCTAATTACTAGTTAAATCGGTAAAATAATGCCGTTTTAACACTAACGAAACCCGAATTAGCTAACCCGGGAAATCCCGGATGATTAATAAATGACACGGAACCTTTGACACTGAAGAATACTGAAATATGGAACTCTCGGAACAAACCGCGTCGAAAAATGAGTTACGGAATGAAAGTTACGAAAGAAACACTGAAACTGAATTACTGCGCAACCAAACGTGGCCTTAACCGAAAATATGGAAAAAAATGGCCAAATGGGAGGCCAAGGGAATTGAACCCTTGACCTTTGAGTGAAAAGAAACCTCATCCAAAAATTACCAACTGGACTACTATTATCTTTGTGTCCATATATACAACAGAAATGTATATAATACTGAATTATCCTAATCTGCCACCAAAACTGGCCAATGGCCATCCATGCAACACCACACCCTTGCATCACCCCTATGCTCCCTAGCTCATCATCACCCTACTTCAGCCATGATGACCTCTCCTCCAACCAAAATACATGCAGATTTATCATGAGGTTGGGAGATGTATTGAAGAAGAAAATTTGCATTACAAGTCTCGATATGTGTATTGGAGGAGGGAGAAATCAGAAATGGGTGCATGAGATATGCTAAAGAGAGTGAGTGGGAGAGGGCTGCCATGGGAAGGCTGCATGTGTATCCATGGTGTGTGTACATCCATGGAGATGCACCAAAGGACAAAGGGGGAACTGAGGCACGACTGACTGAGGCACACCTGAAGTGCCAAAAATTCGGAACTGAGCCATGAATGGCAAGGAAAGCTACTGTTTGAAAGAGGTACAACTCTTTTTAAACTAGAAAATTTTCTGTTTTAGTTGATACTGTTTTGATGGTTTTAGATCTGTGTAAACTACACATATAGACTACTGTGAGACTTTAGAACTGTTCTAAATTATTTGGGAGGGTCGAATAGGGTAGAAAACATAAAACCGAGACCCAACCGCCATGGATGGAGCTTCCCTGTAGCAGGTCTGATTTGACCTCCATAAAACTGAATCTTGATGGTCTAAACATGAACTAGACCTTCCTAAGGTGCCAAAACCACGGATCCAAGACCTAGAAACCTAGGTCTAGACCTTCAAAACCGAACCTGTGAGTCTCGGCCATGGAACCCAAATTCTGTAACGGGCTTTTAAACTGAAATTTTAGAATGGAGAGTTGAAGCTCCTGTTTTAAGGGTCACAAAGAACCAAACCGTGTGGACTTTGGTTGAGAAATGAGACCGTATGACCGAACTGAAACCCTCACGATAATCGGGTTAAACAGAGCTTCACCCGTAGGTTTGAGGCACCAAATCGATGCCAAGTTGTTGGAATCACTTCTAGGAACACTTTGGAATCAAAAACAGTTGAAAAGCCTACTTGAAACTCCACGAAAATGGAAAAAATCGAACCAGAAACTAGGGCAACAGTGCCCTGCGCATTGGGGAAAATGGAGTCGACTCGGCCGAGTTGGCCGAGTCATACTGAGTTGGCCCAGACACGTGTCGGCCAACGACCGTGCCACCGTTTTAATGGAACGGCACCGTTCTGGGGCAAACTGTTTTATTTTAAAAATCAGTTCCACCTGTTTGGTTACGGTGATAACAAATTAAAATTGAGATTGGGCATAACCTATCCGTGGATGAAGGGGCAATTGAGGATTAACTGGAGTATTTAATTCCAGTTTTCTGAAGGGTCAGAACCGGTTGGTTTTTTTTAGTGTTTTGAACCGGTTCACTTGGTAAACCCTTGAACCCTGTGGGTTGAACCCCTAATTTTATGTATTTACATTTTGACCCTGAAACTTTCTGAAAATTACGGATTTGTCCCAACAGTTCTGAATATAGCATAGTGGCCCAGATTTTGAGAAAATTATACATTTAAGCCCCTGCTAAATTAATTAAATAATTAAATAATTATTTTATTATTTTATTAAATAGGTAAAATTACGATTTTACCCCTGGACATTAAAAATGTCAAACGGAGTCCAAATAAATTAAATAAATAGTGTATTTTCACTATTTCAAATATTCTGGACTCAATGGTACAGTCCAAATTGGGAAATTATGTACCGAAAAATACAGACCTGTAAGTGACAAATGACTGTACTGCTCCTGAGGGTACCCAGGCCCAAATAAAAATAAAAGACAGTCTATTCTGATTATGTCGGACACTCTGGACCCAATGGTGAGGTCCATTTTATGAACTGAGGTGCCGAAAAATATGACGCATGAACTTACCAAAATACCCCTGATACTGTACGAAGCCCGAATGAAGTCCGATTGGGACAAAAATTGATACTGATAGAAGCCCAGATACTGGTGAAACTGTAAACATGATTAAATGATGATTCGGAGTCAGAATCTTACAAAACGTAAAATGACCAAAATACCCTTGAGCACAGTAAGTGCAAAGTAGAGGTCAAATAAAGGTCAAACTGATCTGATAAATTATCATAGGGATAATTATGAACACTGAAGGGCTAAATAAGACTCTGAGACAGTCAATGCATAAAACGAGAAATGATCAATGTGTCCCGATGATCAAAAGCAGATACCAAACGAAGTCCAAAGGACTTAAGAATTTACATATGAGATATATGGGACGTTCTAAGGACCGCGACAGGGTCCGGGATAAGAATGAAAAAATTACCATTTTGCCCCTAAGGTTGGATAAGTAACTGACTGATAACAATTGAAGTCTAAATGACTTGGGTTATAATCCTGATGACTGCTAAGCCTAATTTAAGAATAAAATATCCCCGGATGAAACCTGATGAGAGGGCGATAGGCTACTAGGTTATCTTAGGTAATCCGATAGACACCTAAGATGACGAATAAGACCTGAATGGATAAATTCTGATTTGTCTGTAATTGATGATGATTGTTCAGGACATACATGGAGATGCCTGACGTACTTGGAGGTTATCGAATTGTTTGTGCAAGGAGATAGCCGTAACAGTTTGTGAGTAACTTGGAACTTCTGGCTTGGTGTATAAGTACACCGTCTAGTTACTGTATTCTGATTCACTGTACTGTTTTATCTGCCATACTGTTTAAATGCATGTTTTTAAATGCATACTCTTTTATAATGTATTACACGTGACATGACTTTGTACTGTCCTGCTCTCCTGTTCAGTTCGGGTCTGTCCTGTTCCGTTGTATGGTCTGTCCTGGTTTTGTTCTGTACTGTTGCATCTTGTGAGTAACCCTGACTCCTGAATTGGTGTATAAGTACACTGTCTAGTTACTGTATTTTAAAATACTGTACTGTACTGTTTTATCTGATACACTGATTTCATGTTCTTACTCAAATGCATGATTTTTACTCTGTCTGGCTTCTCTGTTCTGTACTGAAATAAACCTATCGTTGTTTTTAACTGGTTCTAAAAAGAACAACTGATTCTTGGTACCACCTCAGTCTTGAGCACTATATGAGCATACTGCACTGTTTAATCTGTGCATACTGTACTGTTTATTCTGTTATACTGTTCTGCTCTGCTCATTACTGATCTGTTCTGTTACTCTGATGTTTTAACTGATCTGTTCTGTTACTCTGATGTTTTAACTGATCTGTTCTGTTACTCTGATGTTTTAACTGATCTGTTCTGTTACTCTGATGTTTTAACTGATCTGTTCTGTTACTCTGGTGTTTTAATTGATCTGTTCTGTTTGATCTGTCCTGATCTGTTCTGTTTGATCTGTCCTGACCTGTTCTGTTTGATCTGTCCTGACCTGTTCTGTTTGATTTGTCTGACCTGTTCTGTTTGATCTGTTTTGTCCTGACCTGTTTTGTTTGATCTGTCTGATCTGTTTCGTCCTGATCCGTCCTGATTTGTTATGTCTGATCTGTTCCGTCCTGATTTGTTATGTTTGATCTATTCCGTCCTAACCTGTTTGCTCTGTTTTGATCTGTTCCGTTCTGTTCTGTCCCGTCCTGTTCAGCTCAATACTGATCTATCATGTTCTTTGATGATGTACCTGTATCTCTGACTGACGTATTGTTTTCGCTCAGTTCTGTCTTGTTCCGTTCCGTTGATGATATACATGTATCCTTGATTGATATACTGTTTCCACTCAGTTTTGTCTTGTTCCGTTCCGTTGATGATATACATGTATCCTTGATTGATATACTATTTCCACTCAGTTTTGTCTTGTTCCGTTTCGTTGATGATATACATGTATCCTTGATTGATATACTGTTCCCACTCAGTTTTGTCTTGTTCCGTTCCGTTGATGATATACATGTATCCTTGATTGATATACTGTTTCCACTCAGTTTTGTCTTGTTCCGTTCCGTTGATGATATACATGTATCCTTGATTGATATACTGTTTCCACTCAGTTTTATCTTGTTCCGTTCTGTTGATGATATACCTGTATCTCTGGTTGACATATTGTTTCCGCTCCATTCTGTTATGTTCTGTTTTGTTTTATTCTGATTTGTTATGTTTTATTCCATTCTATTCGGTTATGACTTGCTATGACCTATTCCGTTCTGTTCGGTTATGACTTGTTATGTTCTGTTCCGTTCCATTCTATTATGTTTTATTGTGATCCGTTCTGACCTGTTCTATTTTGACCCGTTTTATTCTGACCCGTTCTACTCTGACCTGTTTGTCTCTGATTGATATATTGGCATCATTTACTATTCTGTTCTAATTTGTTGTGCTTTGCTTCATCCTGTTCTGATTTGTTATGTCCTGCTCTGCTCGGTTCTGCTCCGTCCTGACCGGTTGTGTTCTGTTCTGTACGGTTATACTTGATATGGTCTGTTATGTTCTGTCTGTTCTGATCTGTGGTTTTATTTTGTTCAGTCCTGCTTCATTCTACTGAAACTGCATTTAAAGTAGATTTATAAAACTGCTATTTCAGAAACAACTGAACTACCCTTGTGCTTTGTAAACAAGAAATGGTTTTGAAACCCTTGACAGGGAACCTGTGTTACTCATTGAGCTTTTCGAAGCTCACCCCATTCCCTAACATTTTTCAGGAATGATATCTGTTGGATCTGATGGCACTGATCTGTGGAGACTAGATTACTGAGGATTGAATCTGTTTAATCAGGTGAGTGATGTAATGAGACTGACTTGACTGATATGTACTAGATATAGACATGGCTCATGGATTTAAACGGTACTCTAGAGATTATAGTTCTGCTCTGTTGTTATATGTCGGATTATAGATATGCTCTGAAGTTAGAATTGTTAGTTGTTGGATTTTAGACTTGCTCTGTGTGATACATAACCTTACGGTGAATACATGAGTTGCATTCCCTTAACAAAAAAAAAGTTTTAAATTCCGCTGCATCTTACCCTACAATCGGAGTGCAATTCACTGGAAAGTTCAAAAATTGCCTTCGGTTGGTCGCGTGGCGGCTGACTGGCATCACGTCCTCGACATCCGCGTAGGATAGGGTTCGAGATGTGACAGTAGGGGCCTGATTTGATGTCCACTAATGAAATAAGATACCCTACCCTGATTTTAATCCCTTGTTCGTTGTTTAGCCCTTACAAAATCAGAAGAAAAAAAAAATGAGGGCTGTGCCCCCAAGGGTTCGAACGTGAGACGCCCAAGCCGAAGCCCTCCGCCTTCTACCACTGTGCCAACGTGGCACCCGTGTCAAGTTCCTACAGAAATAATATATATATATATATATATATATATTATATATTTGTATAATTAATTTAATTTAATAAATTTAATTAATTTAATAATAGTAAAAAAAGTTGGTGTCCAAAATAAATAAACGAACAGTGTATTTTAACTATTTTGGGTGTTCTAAATCCAATGGCAGGTCTGTTTTACAAGACGGGACTCTAAAAAATTAAGACATGTTAAAGTGTAAATTACCAAATTGCCTCTAATGTGCTCGAAGCCTAATAAAAAGTCGAGAGGGTCTAAATTGACTTTCTTCGACATTTCGAACCCAACGGCGAGGTCCATAATACCAAAATAAGTCACGTGAAAAATAAAATTTATTTAATTACTATGAGTAGGCCGGTTAAAAAAGGGGTAAGATCAATCCTAGGGGATTAGGATACGTTGGGCCTAAAATTAAACGAAGAGCATCAATTTAGGAATAATTTGAAGAAAATAAGGACTTAATTGAAGTTTTGGTGAATTTGATTTTCTTAGGAATTACAAAAGAAAGGGAAAAGCCCACCACTAGTGTAAACTCGGGGAATCAAGGTGAGTAATCCTATACTTTGAAGTGGACATTTCAATCTCCATGGATTTTGAAGTAGTTTCAAGTTCAAGTATTCTGAAGTATTTTTATGAAAATATCTATCGAATTTTAAATTTTAAATTCTCGTATTTATATGCTTTTTATTTCAATGCATCGTCGTTATTTATAAATTCTAACATGGCATGCAAAATTTTCTACTTGATATTTCTGACAAGTGATATGCATGTCCATGTAAATGTCAATTTTATTAAATGCCTCTTGAATTAACCGCTTTTATTCTATCTATGCTTTAATAAATTCCTGTACATCGTGATTTAAATTCCTGAAGCTCGTGTGTTAAATGTTACAAGTATTGTCCTCCAAGCATTTAAAAACTATGTTAAATTGTCCATGTTTTGAATACTCATGAAAATTCGTTCTTTTTATTGAAGCCATGTTTTTAAATGTTCATCAAAAGAAATTCTTGAAGAATCCATGTTTTTAGATGCTCATAAAAATCTTTTCTTGAAAAGACATGTTTTTAATGCTTGTGACGTATTTGAAGAAATCATGTTTTCAATGCTCTTGAAAAGCATCATTGAAGAATTAAAAAGTTTTGCAAGATAATGGTGCATAAGCACCACAACTGATATTGGGTTCCTTTGGAACTCAATTGACATGAAGAATGCCTGGTTGTAAGATCTGATCCACCAAGCATGAGATCTCTCAGAAGTAAGACTGGAATCTGATTCGAAACGGATTCTCCTAATCAAAGTGAAAAGATGAAATGTTTTCAGAAATGGTAGCAGATTTTTAAACCCCTATTTACCTTAAACGAGTTTTTATATAACCCTTTGTTATGAAGTTTTGAAGAAGAAGAAATTTGCATCCTCCTATTTCCATGGAGAGGATTTCAAATTATTTTCTTGGCTTTCAAATGGCCATTCTGCACATGTTTACAAATTTTGTTGCATATTAAATGCTTTATTGAATGCTTAAAAATGCATCATGCTACGTGATTTAAAATTTTTTGTATTCTGCAATTATTAAAATACGTGCCTAGCATGAATGCCTTGTATGCTTCACGCTATCTTTTTGAAGAATTCTGTCTTTTGTATCTGAAGTGTATGTACAACTGGTAGTGTATGTTTATATGAACCTTCTCTTATAACTAACCCACTACCAGTTGAAAACCCATGACAAGGTACTGGAATTACTCACTGGGCTTGTTAAAGCTCACCTAATTATCCCAACATTTTTCAGGTATTAATGATGAATGGGAGCCTTGCCCAACTTGAGGACTGGCGATTAGTAGCTCCATTATAATCAAGGACTTTTGGGAATATTAGGACCTATAGTTGGTCGAAATTTGTTGTAGTAATTTTGGACAAATATGTACTTAAGCCCTGAGGGGCAATCGGATATGTAATATGTAAAACTTTAAAATTTTTAGTATGCTCTGAATGTATAATATTTGTTTACCGCTCCGAAAAAGAAGAAGAAGCGAAGGTACTAGGCGGGTGTGCGGAATGTAAACAAAAAGAAAAAAAAAAGAAAGGTTTTTCACGCTTCCGTAATTGCCAATCCTGGTTGCACTGCATCGCTGTCCGGCATCGTTGCTTACTTGAGCCTCACTCGACGGCCCATAGGTTGAAGGGTGGCGGTCGCGATCCTTAATCCACAGAGGCTGGATTTGGGGTCATGACACTTAGTATTACATATCACCCAGGGACAGATGGACAAACAAAAAGGACTATATAGACTCTAGAGGATTTATTGCGGTTCTGTGTCATAGATTTCAAAGGGAGTTGGGAAGATTAGTTGCCTTTGGTGGAGTTCACGTACAACAACAGTTACTAATCCAGTATTGGCATGGCTCCATATGAAGCATTGTGTGGCAGGAAGTGCCGATCACCACTATGCTAGACTGAAGTAGGTGAAAGGAAGCTCTATAGACCAGAGATTGTAGAACAGACCATCGAGAAGATACAGCTGATCAGGCAGCATTTGTTAGCGGCTCAGAATAGACAGAAGAGTTACGCTAATATACGGAGAGGAGAGTTAGAGTTTGTTGTAGGTGATTAAGTTTTTCTGAAAGTGTCACCAATGAAAGGGGTAATGAGGTTTGGTAAGAGAGGGAAACTGGGGCCACGATACATTGGACCATTTGAGGTCATTAGAAGAGTGGGGCTCGCAGCATATTAGCTTACCTTACCCTTAGAGTTAGCACATATACACGAAGTGTTCCATGTCTTGATATTGAGGAAATGTGTACACAGTTCAAACCAGGTGATAGAGCATGAGCCTCTAGACATCCATGAGGAATGGAGTTACATAGAGTAGCCAGTACAGATCTTGGACAGTTGAGAACAGGTACTACGGAACAAGATGATTCCTTTAGTCACAATTTTGTGGAGGAATCACCAGATTAAGGAAGCTACTTGGGAAAGGGAAGATGACGTGTGAGCCAAGTACCCTCATTTATTTTTGCCTTAGTATGTGCTAAGTTTGGGGACAAACATTTTGAAAGGGGGGAGAATGTAATACCCTGACCCGAGCTAGGTGGTATGGACCCGAGTTAGGCAGTACCAGCCTCGGGTTGGACCGGGCCAAAACATGTAACCCCGAACTGTAAGAGAAATTATTACGTGAATAAAATCGAATGTATAGTTTCATAATGTATTTGATATACGATGCACGTATATGAGTGATGGGCAGTCCTGAGTACCCTAGGGGCCGCTATACCGAAAACCTAACTTTTACGAGAAAACGTGCACATGAGTGTCATATATATATGTATTTAAATATACATATATATATATATAAATAATTATATATGTGGTATAAAATTCTGTATGTATATATATCCATATGATATATATTTATATAATATATATACGGTTATGATTATATTTATATATATTGTACAAATATCTTAAAATAATAAATGCTAAGAAAACAAAAGAAGAAAAGAGAGATAGAAATCAAAAGAAAGGAAAAGACAAAAGAAAGAGAGAGGAAGAAGGAGGAAAGTGAGAGAAGTCGGTGGAAACTTCTATATATATATATGCGTCGGTTGATTTTAGAAAAAATCAGAAAACCAAAGGAGAAATCAAGAAGCTGAGAGTGATTCTGAAACTCAGAAGAAAGAAGAAGGGAGGAACCTAGAAGAAAAATAGAGGATCCTGCAAGCCAAAAACTCAACTAAGGTAAGTAAAATTTAAGTTTTGTTTTTTAAGATTTAGAGAATGAAAGCTAGTTTCATATGTAAAACCTTAAAAAGCATAAAAATAGAGTTTATTGCAAGTTAAATCAAGCAAAATGGTTTAAACATGAGTAAGAAAACCTCAGTTGTAGGTTTTAGAGAGAGAATCGATTTTCATGATTTTATGTTTTAAAATAGAAACAAACTATATGGATTTAATCCCTTGAGGTGCAGAAAGAGAATAGTAAAGAAAATGGGCAAAAGCAGTAAGAAATTATGCATGAAATTGGAAAATAAACTTGGTTGAAAAATTGAGTCTCTCACCAAAGACCCACTATTCTCTCCAAATTCGTGAAGTTATGTTGCATGAAATGAAAAAGTAAGCTTAGGGTTGTAATCCTCATGAAATGTAGAAGAGAACCTCATTTGTCTTAGGGTGTAACAGTGATTGAAAAAGTGGTCGGTGCTGGAGAAGGTGTCGGAATGTTCACTAGAGAAGAAGAACACTATTGGGTTATCAGGTTAGGGCTTGGTTCAGGCTTCGGGTCAGACCCAGCCCACCCGCACATATAGATATTCAAAACCACACCATTTTATGTTATGTTTTAAATTGGTTTTGGAGTGTTTGGATGCAGGGTTAAGAAATTGGAATTGAGTTTAATTGGAAATAGGGATATCCTATTCCTGTTCTATAGTTATCCACTGTTTGGCTATTTCAAATTGGAATAGTAGTTTCTGATTTTACGGATTAGACCAAAAGTTTTAGAAATTATAAATAGACCCTGAGTTTATGGTTAATTATGAAAGGACCCAAAGAGAATTAATTAAATATTTATTTAATTAAATTAAATAGGGAGAAATTACTAAAATGCCTTCTAAGTCAAACATGAGTCAAACCAACTCCGATTAAAGTTAATGAATAGTGGATTTTTATTATTTTGGACCTTTTGGACTCAACGGTGAAGTTAGATTTATGAAAATAGGTCCCAAAAAATAGAGACATATAAAAGTGCAAAATGAGGGTGAAGTTAGATTTATGAAAATAGGTCCCAAAAAATAGAGACACATAAAAGTGCAAAATGACCATTTTGCCCTTTTTAGTCCAAGAGTCCAAATTGAAATCTGTAAAAGCCTAAACTAATTTTATTCGACGTTCCAGAATTGATGACGGGGTCCAAATTAACAAATAAAATATGTATAGCAATGAGATATATTTTGATACACAACAAAGATTGACTTTGATTATAGACTAAGTAATATTTTTCAAATGACAAGAGCGTCAAAAGGAAAGGGAAAGGTAGCTTGAATTTTCAGGGATTAGTTGAAGGTAAGTAATATCCAACCTTTGCATGTAGTACACTTATCCATGTCACAGTTCTTTCTATACGCACTTGTACTCTTAGTTATTTATTATCGTATCAGATTCTCTATTATTTCACTTATGTGATATTTGTCTATCAGTGGAATAACTTAGCAATTATGTTGTATCTTGCTCATGAGTTCCCATATTATTGATGATGTTGTATCTTAATCATGAGTTCCTGTACATTTGTGCAAAGGACGATTTTGTACACTTAGACGTAGGGCCAAGAGGGGCCAGATGTTGTTGCTCTCGGCAGCCCAGTAACATAGCTGTAAAAAGCTATAATTATATTATGTTGCCTTGAACCAGTTATGATTGTAATATCTTGACCCAGGATATAGCACGTATACCGAGGTAGACCCGATCGAGTAGTGTAATACCAGTTGTAAACTAAGCTGTTAAGCTCTATATCAAGATATCGTATAGACTGAACGGTAATTGAATGTAAATGGTTTATCTTGTGGATACTGATTGACTGCTATATCATTGTTACCATATTGAACCATGCCTTGAAAGGCCTATTGTTATGTTTCCACTGTATATATGATATTCCATTTTTTTACTCTTATGGAATCACTTATGATCATGATATGTTTATGTGTATCGGATTTGTGCTCAGTCACAATATCCATTTGATGCTTTTTGAACTACTGGAGACCTACGGGTCAAGTCCGTGAACAGACACATGGCAATACATTAGAGTTTTGTTTGATTGGAGTTTCCATTGGGGGTATGCTGGGCCCCAAAAAACCGAGGGTGTGTCGAACCCTGAAATAGTGTAAATGTATCTCTTATATGATTGATATGATTGCAATTATTGAATGACACGATTCCCTATGCTTTATTTTATATTGAGAGAATATTCCTTATTGAATTGATTGTGATCGATTTATTATGGCAGTTCATTCATGTTGATACACTGTTATTGAGAGTTCCATGTTGATATTATATCCATTACTCCTGATTGTATATTGTGACCCCTCTGTTCATTGGCCATTATGGCAACTGTTCTCATTGGCTATCATAACATCTCATTTCTTATGATTGGCTATCATATTCTTATTCATGGATTGATATTCTTTTATGATCACCGATACCAGTGTCAGAGATGGGAATTTACTTGCTGAGCTTTCGTAGCTCATTCCATATTACTTACCATTTTTCAGGTAGTGACGCTACAAGACCCCAGTAGGAGTCTGAGAGCGTAGGAGGACATTTTGAGGAAATGTACTAGTTTATGATGTAGTTCTCCCATGTATTCACCACCCACGGGTGCTAGTTATGTTTTACATTGACACTTGTATAACCATATGATATATTACAGACTTCCGCAGATTATTGTATTGAAAAGACTTCTGCTGATTACTCTTTTAAATTTTTAGTACATTGCATATTAGTACTTGTCATATCCCGACCCGGGATATCGGGTCATATGACACAAAGTACGAGGTCATGAAAAATAATGTATAAATTTTAAATTTATAAGAAAATAATTATTTAAATTAATAAAGACTTAATTAATTAAATATAGGAAGATAAATTGTTATAAATTAAAGGTGTATTGTATGTATATATGGCCAAGTATGTATACATGTATGCATATATATATATGTATGTATATACATGTATATAAAGATGATTAAAATAATTATATATATATATAAATGAATGATATAAAATATCTTGGTGTGTGGAAGAGTAAAATCAGTGTGTGTATGAGAAGGTCGGCTAGTGTGTGTATCTCCATGTGTAATAGTGTGTGAATATATATATATATATATATATATATAATATACATATATTAAAAATATCACACAAGCATTTAATGGAAAGAAAACAAGAGAAAAAGCCAAATTAAAAATGTGTAAGAGAAATTTATGAGAAGTGAAGGCTAGGAATAGGTTGAGGTCGTGTAGAGAAAAAGAGAGAGGAGAGAGAGAGAGGTCGGTTGCTTCTCTTTAAAAGCAAAGCATGATTCTTAAGAAAAAGAAACAGAAGGGAACCAAGAAGCTTAAGGAAGAAGAAGTAAAGAAAATTAGAAAGGAAGGAGATTGGAATCACAACAAAAGGCGAGAAATGTGAAAATTTATCAATTTTTCTCTCTAGAATTTTGATTTAATAAGAATTGTTTTTGAGTTATTTATAAACATATGATGCTAGATATATGTTTACAAGTTTATTAAGCATGAAATGGAGCCTTGAAAACACCCAAAAACTAGAGACCCAGAAGCTACGGCCATTAAAAGACCTTGCTCAAGCAGGTCTGAACCGACTTCTACCAAACCGGTTTTGGCTTACCAAAACTTCAAACAAAGACCAAGAGGGTTTTAAAAACCCTAATACACGATCATAAAACCTAAGAAACGACCTCCATAAATCGAGTTGCAGGTTACGGGTTTGAAACCCCATCCCTTAAACTTAGTGTTAAATTGACATAAAAGAATGAAAAATGAAACCCCATGAAGAGGGGATCACAACAGAACAAATTTCATAGAGTTTGGCTAAGAAATAAGCATTTATGACCAACTTACAGGTTTGATTATCAAACCTTCAAACGAGCTAACGAGACTAGTTTAATCCCCCAAATGAATGTCAAACCCTTACACAATGTCCCAGAAGTATATTAGAGTGAAAACAGTGAGAAAACAGTGAGGAAAAATGCACGAAATTGAAAAGAAAAGAAACTTGAAACTAGGGCAATGTAGGGGAAGAAGGGAAGAAGAAGATGAATAGTAACAGTTCGGGTTTTGGGTCAAATTGGGTTCGGGTTGGAACCCGACCCATAGCACAAAAGGGTTAAGTTGGATGATGTCGTTTTGAGGTGTTATGTTTTAAAAGAAAAACATTAGGACTGATGTCATCATGATGTCAGCATCACGTATAAAATCGATTAGAGCGGTTGGTTCAATGGGAGACCGGACCGGTTCATTTAGGTTTGAACTGAACCCACTGGTTTTCTATTTTAATTAAAATAAACAAACCAAGACTTTTCCTATTTACGGATTGACCCCAGAACTTCTGGAAAATCCTATTGTGGCCCAACTGATGGAAATTTTATGCAGTTACACCCCTGGAAAAATAACTAAATAATTAATTTAATTATTTAATAAATAAAGTAAAATTACTATTTTGCCCCTAAGTCATAAATGAAGCAAATGAAGTCCAAATTAAACATATGAATAGTGTATTTTAACTATTTTGGATATTCTGAGACTAATGGTGAGGTCCGTTTTGTGAAACGGGGTCCCAAAAAATAAAGACACGTAAAGGGGTAAAATGACCAAAATACCCCTAGTACCCTAAAAGCCAAATTTAAACTAGGGAAGGTCTAAATTGACTTTCTTCGACATTCCGAACTCAATGGTAGAGTCCAAACTAAGAAACAAAGTACGAAAAAATATGACACGTAAAAAAATAAATGACCATTTTGCCCTTTTACATACAAAAGTTCAAATTAACTTTTAGGAAAGCCTAAACTGACTTTCTTCGACATTCCGGACTCAATACTAAAGTCTATTCGACCAAAAGAAGTGTCCAAAATAAAAAGACATAAAATTTGATGAATAGCATCTGTCAGATGACTATAAACTGAAATATTGTCGAAGTGCTAAACTAAGGCAAGTGAAGTACGAGAAGACACGACGCGTTAACATGTCAAGTAAATAAAATTAAATTAAAGTTAACGGAGCTACCAGAAGAGAATAAGTCTAAATGAAATTAATTCCTAACACATTAAGTTGTGTCATAGGATAAGTGTACGAGTACATATGAAACTACAAATCGGATAGGATTTAATACGATCTAAGCATAAGTTAAGAAGCATTAATAGGTGATATTACAGTGAATGTGAAGTTAATGAGGTTATTATGAATTGTTCTTAGGAACTATAAAGGAAGTGGGAAAGCGCATTTTTAGCACTAACCTAGGAGTATAAGGTGAGTAACCCTATGTTTGAAGTGGAGATTTAACTCCATGGATTTAAAGAGTTTTTAAGTTCAAAATATGTGAAGCGTTTGAATATCAAATTCAATATTTATGTAATTCTTGTTTTAAATATTCTGCTCTTATAAAATTGTGACATGCTCAGTAAATAGCTTTCAACTACAGTTTTTCCTTAAAAATATGTTTTCAGCATGTCTAAGTTTAAAATTCCAAATCTTGTTCAATATTCTGAATTTGCATACGAAGATTTTATGAAGTCATGAAAAGTGTTTATTTGAAGAAGCCATGTGATAAATGTATTTGAAATACAAGAGAAATTGTGCATAAGCACCCACAAATTTTTGGGTTGTACGTAACTCAATTAATCTGTAAAAAAATGATGGGATTCTGGGTTGTACGGAACTCAAATGACTATTAAAGTGCCAGGTAGCAGGATCTAATCCCCCTGGTACGGGATATCTCCATTGTAGCATTGCAGTAAAACTGGAGTCCGGTTCGAAACGAATTCTACTAACGTAAGTGATAAGATGACATGTGTAATAATGGAAGCAGGTTTTACCCACATTATTATGCATACTAACATGTTTGAAATATATGTTTTACTTGAAGAAGTACATGTTTTAAAGTTATATACTTTATTTGACGAAGTACGTGTTTAGCTTGAACACTTAAAATGTTTCAAGTGTTACATTTTAAAGGAATACATATATATGATGTTATGTTTGAAAATGGAAGCAGGTTTTACCTTCATTAATTTCACTATGCATGTTATATGTTTTGAAGTTATATGTATATGTTTAGCTTGAATACCTTAAATGTTTCAAAACTATATATTTCAAGGAATGCATATATCTGTGTTCAAAGTATACGAGCAATTGATGGTGATTATTTTATAAAACTCTTATGTGCTAAACCACTATCAATTGAAACCCCATGGCAAATCCTGGAATTACTCACAAGCTTAGATTAGCTTATCCGGATTTTATTCGGACCCCCCTTTTAGGTGATTAAGGACAGTTTTGATTAGAAGACGATGATGAAGAATTTGCCATTTTTGGGAAGACATGTTAAGTAGTTTCTTTAGGAAACTTGTGAACATTACTAGTATATTTTGTATTAGAAGATTGGTACACTGTTATGTATAAGCCCCACGGGGCAACTAAACATGTATTGTATTTGTAACACCCCGACTTTGCGTAATTAATAATTAGTTATTAATTATTACCGGCTTATAGAATGATCTAGGGAATTAATCATAATCCCGGCGGTCATGATAGACCGATAAAATAATTAAATATGTCTGGAGGAAAAGGGTAAAATACCCGAACCCAATTACTGATTAATTCGGCGAAATAACACTGCTTTAACACTAACGAAATCCGAATTAGCTAACCCAGAAAATCTCGAATGTATAATAAATGACACGGGACCTCTGACACTGAAGATAATTGAAATATGAAACTCCCGGAACAAACCGTGTCGAAAAAGGAGTTACGGAATGAAAGTTATGAAGGAAATATTGAAATTGAATTACTGCGCAACCAAACGTGGCCTTAACCGAAAATATGGAAAAAATGGCCAAATGGGAGGCCAAGGGAATTGAACCCTTGACCTTTGGGTGAAAAGAAACCTCATCCAAAAAAATTACCAACTGGGCTACTATTATGTTTGTGTCCATATATACAACAGAAATGTATATAATACTGAATTATCCTAATCTGTCACCAAAACTGGCCAATGGCCATCCATGCAACACCACATCCTTGCATCACCCCTATGCTCCCTAGCCCATCATCACCCTACTTCAGCCATGATGACCTCTCCTCCAACCAAAATACATGCAGATTTATCATGAGGTTGGGAGATGTATTGCATTACAAGTCTCCATATGTGTATTGGAGGAGGGAGAAATCAGAAATGGGTGCATGAGATCTGCTAACGAGAGTGAGTGGGAGAGGGCTGCCATGGGAAGGCTGCATGTGTATCCATGGTGTGTGTACATCCATGGAGATGCACCAAAGGACAAAGGGGGAACTGAGGCACGACTGACTGAGGCCCACCTGAAGTGCCAAAAATCTGGAACTGAGCCATGAATGACAAGGAAAGCTACTGTTTGAAAGAGGTACAACTCTTTTTAAACTAGAAAATTTTCTGTTTAAGTTGATGCTGTTTTAATGGTTTTAGATCTGTGTAAACTACACATATAGACTACTGTGAGACTTTAGAACTGTTCTAAATTATTTGGGAGGGTCGAATCGGGTAGAAAACACCAAACCGAGCCCAGGCAGCCATGGATGACCTCGAATATGCAGGTCTGAATCAGCTGCAATCAAACTGATTTCTGACACACTGAACCTGATCTAGACATCCTAAGGGTCCTAAAACCACTGTTCCGCGACCCTAGAACGCTGATTTAAACCCCCAAACCGTGAGTCGCAGTCACGGGTTTGAGACCCAACACCACTGAAATCGTGACCAAACCGAGATATGAAGACGGGGACTGAAACGCCATGACCTGTAGGTCACAACGCAACAAACCCCGTGAGGTTTGGACCAAAAATGGACGCCCTAGAATCAGTTGCAGGTCTGCGCAATAATGGAGTGGACCGAGCTCCACCCGTAGACTCGAGGCACCAAACCGACGCCAAAATGTTGGCTTCACCTCCAGAGAACGTTTGGGATCAAATCAGTTGAAAAACCCTACCTGAAACTCCACGAAAATGGAGAAAAACCGGAACTGGGAATTAGGGCAACCGAGGGTAGTTGATGAAGAAGACGACCGAGTTGACTCGTTGCCTTGAGCCGAGTCAACCGGGCCAACTCGGACACGTGTTGAGTGAAGAGGGATGCCACCGAATTAATTGGAACGGCACCGTTTGATGTAACTGTTGTGTTTTAAATCCTGAATTCGGCCGTTTGGAAACAGAGTTAATAAATCCAAAATTAGGGAAAATTGATTTTGGGCATAACCTAAACGAGGATAGGAAGGAAATTGGAGATAACTGGATTATTATATTCCGGTTTTCTAAAGGTTAATGAACCGGTTGGTTTTCTGAGTTTTGAACCGGTTCAGTCCACTGAACCCTTGAACCCTACGGTTTGAACCCCTAAATCATGTAATTACATTTTGGACCCAAATAATTCCTGAAATTACGGATTTGTCCCCACTGTTTAACAGAATCCTACTGTGGCCCTGAATTTTGAGAAATTGTTCAATTAAGCCCCTGACAAATTAATTAAATAATAAAATAATTATTTTATTATTTTATTAATTAGGTAAAATTACGATTTTACCCCTGGACATTTAATATGTCAAATGGAGTCCAAATAAATTAAATAAATAGTGTATTTTCACTATTTCAAGCATTCTGGACTCAATGGTACAGTCCAAATTGGGAAATTATGTACCGAAAAATACAGACACGTAGGTGTAAATTACTGTACTGCCCCTGATGGCACCAGACCCAAATAAAAATAAAAGACAGTCTATTTTGACTATGTCGGGCGTTCTGAACTCAACGGTGAGGTCCGTTTAACGAACCGAAGTCCCGAAAAATACAGACACATAAAGTGTAAATGACCATACTGCCCCTGATGCTTCCCATGGTCAATTGAATATAACAGATAGTCCAACTTAATTATGTCGAACACTCTGGACCCAATGGTGAGGTCCATTTTATGAACTGACGTGCCGAAAAATATGACACGTAAAATGACCAAAATACCCCTGAGCACAGTAAGTGCAAAGTAGAGGTCAAATAAAGGTCAAACTGATCTGATAAATTATCGTAAGTATAATTATGAACACTGAAGGGCTAAGTAAGACTCCGGAACTATCAACGCGTAAAACGAGAAATGACTGATGTGTCCCGATGACCAAAAGCGGATACCAAACGAAGTCCAAAGGACTTAGAAAATTATGTACAAGATATTTGGGACATTCTGAGGACCATGATAAGGTCCGGGATAAGAATGGCAAAATTACCATTTTACCCCTAAGGCTAAATAAGCACCTAACTGATAGCAATTTAAGTCTAAAAGACTTAGAACTTCATATATAGAATATATGGGATATTCCGAGGACCCCGACTAGGTCCGGGACAAGAATGACAAAATTACCATTTTGCCCCTATGGTTAAAATAAGAACCTAACTGATACTGATTGGAGTCTAAAAGACGTATAACTTTATATTTAAGATATAAAGACCATTCTGAGGACCTTGATAGGGGTCCGGGGCAAAAGTGACAAATGACCGTTTTGCCCCTAAGACTGAATAAGTAACTGACTGATAACGATTGAAGTCCAATGACTTAGGTTATAATCCTGATGACTGCTAAGCCTAATTTAAGAATAAAATAGCCCCGGATGAAACCCGATGAGAGGGCGATAGGCTACTAGGTTATCTTAGGTAATCCGATAGACACCTAAGATGACGAATAAGACCTGAATGAATAAATTCTGATCTGTCTGTGATTGATGATGATTGTTCAGGATATACATGGTGATGCCTGACGTACTTGGAGGTTATCAGATTGTTTATGCAAGGAGATGACTGTAACAGTTGTGAGTAACCTGGAACTTCTGACTTGGTGTATAAGTACACCGTCTAGTTACTGTATTTTAAATATTGTACTGCACTGTTTTATCTGATACACTGATTTCATGCCCTTACTCAAATGCATGATTTTTACTCTGTCTGATTCCTTTGTTCTGCACTGAAATAAACCTATCACTGTTTTTACTGAAAGAACAACTGATTCTTGGTCCCACCTCAGTCTTGAGCACTATATGAGCATACTGCACTGTTTAATCTGTGCATACTGTACTGTTTATTCTGTTATATTGTTCTGCTCTGCTCATTACTGATCTGTTCTGTTATTCTGATGTTTTAACTGATCTGTTCTGTTATTCTGATGTTTTAACTGATCTGTTCTGTTATTCTGATGTTTTAACTGATCTGTTCTGTTATTCTGATGTTTTAACTGATCTGTTCTGTTACTCTGATGTTTTAACTGATCTGTTCTGTCACTCTGATGTTTTAACTGTACTCCTGTTTTTAAATACCGTTTCAAACGAACGTGTTTAACTAACTGTTATGTCTAATCTGTTCTGATCTGTTCTGTTGATTTGCCTGACCCGTTCTGTTTGATCTGTCCTGACCTGTTCTGTTTGATCTGTCTGACCTGTTTTGTTTGATCTGTTTTGTCCTGACCTATTCCGTTTGATCTGTCTGATCTGTTCCGTCCTGATCCGTCCTGATTTGTTATGTCTGATCTGTTCCGTCCTGATCCGTCCTGATTTGTTATGTCTGATCTGTTCCGTCCTGATTTGTTATGTCTGATCTGTTCCGTCCTGATCCGTCCTGATTTGTTATGTCTGATCTATTCCGTCCTGATCCGTCCTGATTTGTTATGTCTGATCTGTTCCGTCCTAATCCGTCCTGATTTGTTATGTCTGATCTGTTCCGTCCTGATCCGTTCTGTTTCGTTATGTTTGATCTGTTCCGTCCTGATCCGTCCTGATTTGTTATGTTTGATATGTTCTATCCTGATCCGTCCTGAGTGATATTGTACCAGTTTGTTCCGTCCTGTTCAATTTCGATATGACTTGTCCTGATTGATATTGTTTCGTTTGTTTCCGTCATGTTCAGTTTCGATATGACTTGTCCTGATTGATATTGTTTCATTTTGTTCCGTCATGTTCAGTTCTGATATGACTCGTCCTGATTGATATTGATTCGTTTCGTTCCGTTGATGATATACTTGTATCCTTGATTGATATACCATTTCCACCCAGTTCTGTCTTGTTTCGTTCCGTTGATGATATACCTGTATCTCTGGTTGACATATTGTTCCGCTCCGTTCTGTTATGTTCCGTTTTGTTTTATTCTGATTTGTCAAGTTTTATTCCGTTCTGTTCGGTTATGACTTGTTATGTTTTGTTCCGTTCCGTTCTATTATGTTTTATTGTGATCCGTTCTGACCTGTTCTATTTCAACCCGTTTTATTCTGACCCGTTTGTCTCTGATTGATATATTGGCATCATTTACTATTCTGTTCTGATTTGTTGTGCTTTGTTTCGTCCTGTTCTGATTCGTTATGTCCTGCTCTGCTCGGTTCTGCTTTGTCCTGACCTGTTGTGTTCTGTTCTGTACGGTTATACTTGATATGGTCTGTTATGTTCTGTCTGTCCCGATCTATTGTTTTATTTTGTTCAGTTCTGCTTTATTCTACTGAAACTGCATTTAAAGTAGATTCATAAAACTGCTATTTTAGAAACAACTGAACTACCCTTGTGCTTTGCAAACAACAATGGTTTGAAACCCATGACAGGGAACCTGTGTTACTCATTGGGCTTTTCGAAGCTCACCCCATTCCCTAACATTTTTCAGGAACGATATCTATTGGATCTGATGGCACTGATCTGTGGAGACCGGATTATTGAGGATTGAATCTATTTAATCGGGTGAGTGATGTACTATGACTGACTTGACTGATATGTATTGAATATTGACATGGCTCATGGATTTAAAAGGTACTCTAGAGATTATAGTTCTGCTCTGTTGTTATATGTCGAATTATAGATATGCTCTGAGGTTGAGTTGTTAGTTGTTGGATTTTAGACTTGCTCTGTGTGATACATATCCTACGGTGGATACATGAGTTGCATTCCCGTAATAAAAAAGAAAAGTTTTAAATTCCGCTGCATCTGACCCTACAGTCGGAGTGCAATTCACTAGAAAGTTCAGAAATTGCCTTCGGTTGGTCGCGCGGCGGCTAACTGGCATCACGTCCTCGACATCCGCGTAGGGTGGGGTTCGGGATGTGACAGTATTTATGAAGTCTTTTAGTTATACTCTGAATGTTAAATCATGTATGCTATGCAAAGAGTGGCAGTACTGGACGGATGTGTGTAATTTAAAAATAAGAAAAGAAAAGAAAATTTTTTTCACGCTTTCGCAATCACATGTCGCACATCTATTCGATATCGCTGCTTATGTGAGCCTTCGCCCTAAGGTCCCCGGGCCTGAGAGTGGCGGTCGCGATACGAGATTTGCACAGGGTGGGTTTCAGGTCGTGATAGTACTATTGTCACATCTCGAACCCCACCCTACGCGGATGTCGAGGACATGATGCCAGTTAGCCGCCTTGCTAGTTTGCCGACTGACAATGTGACCAACCAAAGGCGAATTTCTGAACTTACCGACGAATTACATTCCAAATGTAGGGTTAGAGCAGCGGAATTTAAAACCTTTTTCATCTCGGGAATGCAATTCATTTATAAATACCATAGAGTTATGTACCACAGAGCAAGTCTAAAACCAGATAGTTAATAACTCTAATCACATAGCACATCTATAATCTCTAGAGTACCATTACCATGAGCCATGTCCCAATATTAGTAAATATAATTGCATTAATTAAATCATGTCACTCAGCTAAATAACCGGATTCAATCCACAAGAATCCAAGTCTCCATAAATCAGTGCCATCAGATCCTTTACTTGGAATGCCACTCGGCCTATCCATGTCATATCATAGTGCCTTCTAATCCAATGGAGATAAATCTTGAAAAATGTTAGGATAATGGGGTGAGCTTAAATAAGCCCAGTGAGTAACACAGGTTCCCTGTCATGGGTTTCAAAATCCAGTTCTTGCTCATAAAACACATGGATAGTTTAGTCATTTCTGAACTAGTAGTTTTATAAATTCACTTAATGCAGTTAAGTAGAATAAAATAGAACCGAACCAAACAGTACAAACAGATCAGAACATAACAGATCATAACAAAACATAACCAAACAGAACAGAACAGAACACAACAAATCAGAACAAAATAGTACATGATGCCAATATATCAATCAGAGACACGGGCATATCATCAACTGAACGGAACATAACAGAACTAAGTGGAAACAATATATCAATCAGAGACAAAGGCATATCATCAACGGGATAAAACATAAAGGAACGGAGCGGAAACAATATATCAATCAGAAACAAAGACATATCATCAACAGGATGGAACATAACGGAACGGAGCAGAAACCATATATCAATCAGAAACAAAGGCATATCATCAACGGGACGGAACATAACGGAACGGAGCAGAAACAATATGTCAATCAGAAACAAAGGCATATCATCAATGAGACGGAACATAACGGAACGGAGCAGAAACCATATATCAATCAGAAACAAAGGTATATCATCAACGGGACAAAACATAACGGAACTGAGCAGAAACAATATATCAATCAGAAACAGAGGCATATCATCAATGGGATGGAACATAACGGAACTGAGCGGAAATAATATATCAATTAGAAACAAAGGCATATCATTGACGAGACGGAACATAACAGAACAGAGCGAAAATAATATATCAATAAAAAACAAAGGCATAGCATCAACGGGACGTAGGAAAATAAATCAAATAATAGAACATGTGAGTATTGAGTGGAACAAGACAGAACATAACCAAACAAAACAAGAACAGACCATATAACAAAACAGAGTAGACTCGAATAGAACAGGAGAACAGGACAAGACAAAATCATGCCATGTGTAATGCAGTACAAAGAGTATGCATTTAAATATATGCATTTAAGCAATACAACATATAAAACAATACAGTGTATAAAGATACAATATCTAGACAGTGTAACTTATACACCAAGTTAGAAGTTCCAAGTTACTCACAAACTGTTCGCTTATCTCCTTGTACACATACTTTGTTAACCTCTAGATACGTTAGGCATCTCCTTGCATATCCTGAATAATCATCATCAATCACAGACAGATTAGAATTCATCCATTCATGACTTATTCATCATCTTAGGTGTCTATCGGATTACCTAAGATAGCCTAATAGCCTATTGCCCTTTCATTGGGTTTCATCCGAGGCTATTTCATTCTTTAATTAAGCTTAGTAGTTATCAGGATTATAATCTAAGTCATTTAGACTTCGATCGTTATCAGTTAAGTACTTATTTAACCTTAGGGGTAAAATGGTAATTTTACCATTCTTGTCCCGGATCCTGTCGTGGTCCTCAGAATAATTCCCATATCTTAAATATAAAGTTCTAAGTCTTTTGGACTCAAATCGTTATCAGTTAAGTACTTATTTAACCTTAGGGGCAAAATGGTAATTTTACCATTCTTGTCCCGGACCCTGTCGTGGTCCTCAGAATAGTCCACATACCTTAAATATAAGGTTATAAGTCTTTTGGACTTCATTTGGTATCTGCTTTTGGTCATTAGGACACATCGGTCATTTCTCATTTTATATGTTGACTGTTCCGGAGTCTTATTTAGCCCTTCGATTTTCATAATTATGCTTATGACAATTTATTATATCAGATTGGCCTTTATTCGGCCTCTACTTTGCACTTACCGTGCCCAGGGGTATTTTGGTCATTTTATGTTTTGTGTAATTCTGACCCCGATTCGTCATTTAATCATGTGTACAGTTTCACGAGTGTCTGGGCTTCTATCAGTATCAATTTCATCCCATTTGGACTTCATTTGGACTTCGTATGGCATCAGGGGCATTTTGGTAATTTCACATGCCATAGCTAAATTTTCGGGACCTCAGTTCATAAAATGGACCTCACCATTAGGTCCAAAGTGTCCGACATAGTTAAATTGGACTATCTTTTGTGTTTAATTGGCCTTGGGTATCATTAGGGGCAATTCAGTCATTTACCATTTGCGTGTCTGTATTTTTCGGAACTTGGTTTCTCAAATCGGACTCCACCGTTGAGTCTAGAATGCCTAACATAATAAAAATAGACTATCTTTTATTTTTATTTGGCCCTAGGTATCATCAGGGGCAGTACAGTCATTTACTATTTACGTGTCTTTATTTTTCGGGACTTAATTTCTCAAATTGAACCCCACTATTGAGTCCGGAATGCCCGAGATAGTAAAAGTACACTATCTATTTATTTAATTTGGACTTCGTTTGACCCATTTAGTGTCCAGGGGTAAAATAGTAATTTTGCTCAATTAATAAAATAATGAAATAAATTATTTTATTAATTATTTATTTCTCAGGGGCTTATTTGAATTTATCTTTTAAAATCTGGGCCAGAATACAATTATGCAGAACAGTTGGGGTCAAAGTATAATTTACTAAACTTCTGGTTCTCTTGTTTTAATTTAATTAATAGACCAAAGGGTTCTTACTTGGTAACCCTAGACCGGTCCTCAAATACAGTGAACTAGCCAGTTCACTAAACCATAAAGAACCAGAATAAGATAACCCTGTTATTCCAATTTGGCCTCTTATCCACGGTTTGGTCAGAGCCTCAATCCAATTCCAATTTTATATTCTTGTAGCCAAACAGGGAGAATCAACTTAAATTGGAACATCTAAACGACGTTGCTGCAGTACCGTTTTTATATTCGGTCGGGTCCTGACCCGACCCGATCCAGATCTGGCCTAAAAGACCCTTCTTCTTCACCCGTTTTTCTGGCCACTGTTTCGTCATCTCCTCCGTTACAGTCGCCGGAAACTGCAGGTTTCCTTTTGATTTTTCTCATGTTTTTCACGTCGATTTTTCATAAATTTTACACCGATTTAATCCTAGAACTCTAACAAACATCCTAGAACAGATTTGATCTCCAAATGAACCAGTTTTCTTGCACCCCATCACTGTTCCAGCCATACACCTGTGGGGATAATATGGTCATAAAATGGCCATTTCCAGTTCATTCTTCTTGATTCGAAGTGATTTAGAATCCTAAAGTGATTTCCTATCAATCCTCATTCTCAAAATTTAGTTTGTTTTAACTTCATTTCTGGGCGAGCTTGAAACTCCATTAATGGCAGCTATGTATGGCTTGCGGTTTTGGGTTGTTCTAGGGTCCAATCTTACCCCTATTTCTTACCCTCAACCTTTTAGATACATGCATGCAATCACAAGGCTCAATTAATGCTAAAATAGTACCAAAAACTCTCAAAAAAATCAAAATAGTTTTGACGCTCTATACCTTTCAGATAGTGAACTTCTCTCCCCATTCATGGCTCAGCTTTGGCCCTTTCAGTCCCCTTCAAGGCTGCTTAACCCCCTTGCTCTCATGCACTTCCAAGTGAGTCACACACACACACACTTGCATATACACACACAATCTCATTTCTCCATTTCTCTCTCTACCTCACTCTCTCTCTACCCGAGCACACACCCATAGATCTGAAGATACAGCCCACTCACCTTTTGTATATTCTCAAATGTATAACTTATACATTTATAAGTGTACACTTATGTGCATACACTTGTGGGTTTAGGTGAGACCATGTGGGCTGATATAGGGGCTGAGGTGGGATGATGTGGGGTGATAAGGGGTTTGCATGTATGGCCATTGGCTAGCTTGGGAGGTGGCCTTGGTTAAATTGGGTTCATATACAATTATGTTGTATATTTAGGCGCAAAGATGCTTGCAGTCCACTTGGTAATTTTTTGGGTGCAAAAGTCTTGCCCCACATGGTCAAGGGTTCAAATCCCCTTTGCTTCACTTTTAGGCATTTTTCCACATTTTGGGCTTAGGCCCTGTTTGGTTGGCGCATAATTTTGTTTTGGCTATTTCTGTTATATTTTCCTTTCCAGTGCTCTTTTTACGAAACGGTTTCTTCTGGGGGTTTCGTATTTCAGTTAGCTTTGATGTCAGAGGTCCCGTGTCGGTTACTATTCATTTGTGGCTGTCATAGTTTGCTAATTCGGGTTTCCAAAGTGTTAAAACGACATCATTTCACCTAATTAATTAGTAATTAGGTTCGGGTATTACACCCTCATTTTTGACGTGTTTAATTATTTTATTGGTCTATCGTGACCGTCGAGAGATTCTCGATTAATTTCCTTAATCATTCTCTATGTCGATTCTAATTAATAATTAGCAAATTAATTATTAATTAGTCAGGTCGAGGTGTTACAACTATGATACATGAATGGAAAAAGTAGGGACGGCCTTAGGGTCGGCCCTGCGACATGAGATCCGCATAGGGTGGGTTTCGGGTTGTGACAACTTGGTATCAGAGCCAGGCTTGATTGTGAGTCATGGGAGATAGGACTAGAACTATAATCGATAGATATAACTGACGTTCTTTAGATAAATTTCATGCGATCATTGACTATTATCTTATACATCGACTGGACATCTTACTGATTTTATTTATAGACAGACATGGTTAACACAAGGAATACATCGATAGTTATGAAACGTATAGATTGCTTAGAGTTACAATCAATAGATAAAACTGACATTTTTATGATATAGATTTCATGTGAACATTGATTGTTATCTTATGCATTAACGGGTTATCTGTACAGACAGGGTTAATGCAAGGAATACCTCGATAGATTATATTGACTTGGTTAGACCATGAACGAGTAGACTTTAATGGAAATACTTATCTAAAAATTATTGTTTTCAACAATGGTACATACCAGGAATACCGAGACAAGAAATGATCAATTAGACCGAATTGAATGCCTTATGGAAGAGATTCTCAAATCTCTAGCTCAAGCCCAACCTCAACAGTCAACTACGTGCATCGAAGTATTGGCGCCAGTAAGGATCACCACACAGGGTGAATAAGGAATCACCAAAAGAAAAGTCAAACATAGGGTGCCCAACCAAAAATGTCACGACCCGAAACCCACCTTGTGCGGATCTTATATCGCGACCACCACCCTTCGGCTCGGAGGCCTTAGGGTAAGGCTCACATAAGCAACAGTATTGGATGGCAGTGCGGTCTTGGTTTGCGGAAGCGTGAAAAACTTTTTTCTTTGCTTTACTTTCGCACATCCGTCCGGTACTGCCGCTCTTCATAGAGGTACACATGATAATATATTCAGAGCATAAATAAAATTCTAAAGCTTTATACATATTACATATTCGAATGCCTCTAGGGCTTAAGTACATATTGTCCAAAGTTTATTACATCATAATCCATCCAACTACAGATTTTAACTACTTCCAAAAGTCCATAATCCTATACAGCCATTAGTCATTATCCCAAAAATGGAGCACGTCTCCCACTCATCGTCAGTACTTGATAAATGTTAGGGAATAGGGTGGGCTTCAAGAAGCCCAATGAGTAATTCTTGCATTTTTCATGGGGTTTAATTGGCAATGGTTTCGCACGTGAGAGTTTATAAAATACTCACTACCAATTGCTCGTATACTTTGAACATAGAGTACATGCACTTTTCATAAAGATAGCTTTGAAACATTTAAAGTATTCAAGCTCAATATATATTTTCTTAAATAGAATATATGCACTTCAAAACATATAAACATGCATAATGAAAACGAGGGTAAAACCTCCTTCCATTTCAAAAGAATTACTTCAAAACATATAATCATGTATAGTGAAAATAGGGGTAAAACCTGCTTCCATTTTCAAAAGCATTTGTCATATTTTCTCTTTGATTAGGTGGAATCTGTTTCGAACCAGACTCCCGCTTTACTTTTCATGGAGATATCTCATTGTCTGGGGGATTAGATCCTGCTACCGGGCATTTATTCATAGAAACCCATAAAATCAATGGTACTTATGCACAGTTTATCTTGCATTTAGATACATTTATCACGTGACTTTTCATAATAATTTTCATGAGTATTTAAAACATGATTTTCATGACTTCATGATAAAATACAAAATCCGTGGTGCTTATGCACAGTTTATCGTGCATTTAAGCACATTTAACACATGACTTCTCTCACGACCCGAAGCCCACCCTATGCGGATCTCGTGTCGCGGGGCCGACCCGGAGGCCGTCCCTACTTTTTTCATTCCTGTATCATAGTACTAATATGCAACGTACTAAAAATTTTAAACAATGAACAGCGGAAGTCTTTATCAATTACAGTAATCCAGTGGAAGTCTTTTAATAATTTAAACAGCGGAAGTCTATTAAATACATAACATAGTTCTTCATAAGGAAAAAATGAGAACTAAACGTAACCAGCACCCGGGGGTGGTGAATACATGGGAGAACTAACATAGACTGGTACAGTACTTCAAAATGTCCCCCTACGCTCTCAGACTCCTACTGGGGTCTCGCAGCGTCATTACCTGAAATAGGGGGTAGGTGGGCTGGAATGAGCTACAAAGCTCAGTAAGTAAATGCAGATCTCCAACACTGCTATCAATGATTAATAAATAATACGAATTCAAATGAGGACATGACAGCCAATCATGAGAATAAGATGCTGTGATAGCCAATGAAAACAATTGCCACGAGGGCCAATGGAGATAATTGCCACGCGGACCAATGAACAGTAATCACAATACACAATCAGAAGTATTGGGTGTAATATCAATATGAAGAATTTCAATGATAATATAACAACAATGAAGTACTGTCACAATGAACCGATCACAATCAAATCAATAATACAAGTCCTTCGAGACTCGAAGAATCATAAGGGATGATGTCATTCAACAATTAAGTTCTATTAGTCATAAAAGATGCTGTTATTATGTGTCAGGGTTCGGCATACCATCGATCTTTTGGGGCTCGGCATACCCCCCAGTGAATTCCAGTGAATTGCCATTTGTCCATTCACAGACTTGACCCGTAGGTCCTAGTCAATCAGATAGCATCAGATGGGTGTTGTGACTGAGCACAACTCCCGTGTTCATAAACATATCATGATCATAAGTAATTCCATAGAATATAAAAATGGAATATCTTTCATTCAATAAGGATACAACAATAGGCCTTTCAAGGCATAGTGTAACATGATAACAATGATACATCAGTCAATCAAATGTCCACAAGATAGAAAATATCGAATTGTGGAACACAAGGATATCAATACATTCAAGAGTACGAGTTTGGCAGTAAAAGAATAAACTTGGCTTGTGGAAACACCACATGTAAGAGAGAGTGATCCACTTACCTCTAATGCAGTCCTATATCAAGAAATTTGTAAGTTTGCCTTGCCTTTGGAATTCCCTATATATTAGTAAATCCGTCTTAGAATTAATGCTATTCAACAAATTTTACGTCTTGCTATCATAACTATCTCTAACACTAATTTAGACCTTACCATTGAGTCCGGAACGCCGAAGAAAGTCGGTTTAGGCTTTCGCGGAATTCCATTTGGACTTTTGTACTAAAAAGGGCAAAATGGTCATTTTGCACTTTTACGGTATTTTATCCTTCAGGACCCCATCTCGTGAAACGAACCTCACCATTGGACTCAGAATGTCCGAGATAATAAATTTTGACTATTCATTTGCCTCGTTTGGACTTCGTTTGACCCTTATTTGAATTAGGGGTATTTTTGTAAAAATTAATATTTTATTAATTTTTCTGTTTGGGCCATAGTGGAATTTCCTAAAACATCTGGGGTCGGTTTATAATTTCCTAAAGTTATGGTCTGAACCAGTGGGTTCACCATTTAGAAACCCTAACCGGTCTGGTTCTTTACTGAACCAAACGGTTCAGTCAAACCTTGAGAACCGGAACAAGATAACCAGTTCTCCTATGCTATCCATGGTTGGGATAACCCCAAACCCAATTTCAATTTCCTATATCTGCATCCAAACAAGCCCAATCCATTTTAATTTTATATACAAAACGACACAGTATAGCTTGCCCCTTTATTTCTGGTCGGGTCCCGACCCGATCCGACCCAAACCCGGTCCCGTCTTAACCCGATACACTCTTCGATATTCTGGTTGTCTTCCCCGTTCGTTTTTTCGGCCACAGTCACCGGAACAGTAAACCCTAGTTACAAATCTTCACTGTTTAACGTTTATTTTTGTTTATTTTTCGATCTTTTCATGCCAAATGAATCCCCCAGCCTTAAGCTTTCATTTAGGTAGTTTTAAACCTAAGAAAACTATGGTTTCCATCACTGTTCTTTCCCAGTTTCCGGCGTAGCACCGGTGAGGATTACTTGACTGTAACTCAGTTATTTTTGGGTCATTTTTCTTGATTTTTGTTGCGTTAGATTCCTGTTTGAATTTCTTACCCACTTACAAGCTCAAAATTAAGTTTCATGCATCTGATCTCATAAAACCCGAATTATCCCTAAACCTGCAACTAGGATTTTCTCCCTCATTTGTGAACCAAATGAAGTACGGTTTGTTGCTATCAACACCATTTTTCATGCTTGTTTAGACCCTATATTCAGAATAAATCGAATCATGCTATAAAATTTCAAAACAGAAACAGTGGCTTACCTCAGATTTTTGGATCCCTTTGGTGTTGAGCTTCTCCTCCTCACGTCTCTACTCCAGACCTTTTCCACGATTTCCTAAGCTTCTCCTTGATACACACAGCCTTCCTAGTGCCCCTTTCTCTCTGATTTTCTTTCCAACACCATATGTGTATATAGGTGTGTATAAGTGTACTCTTTACCCAGTTTCACACTCTAAGGTCACTTCTCCTGATCAAGAGTCACCCTAGGCCATACCTTTTCTGATTCCCACCATTCCTCACCATACTTGTTAGGTTGATTAGGTTAGGTGATGTCATCTTATATATATATATATACATATATATATATATAACTCTCACCTAACTCACACACACACGGCTGCCTTGGCAACCTTTTCTTTTTCATCTTTTCTTTTGTTTTATTTCTTTATAATTTTGCATGTACATGCATATATGTTTATAATATACTATATTATAATTATGTATAAATACATAATTATACCTATCTTATACATATATATATTCTTTCATATATATATATATATATGTATATACAATTTTCTGGGCACATATACATACCTTGATATTTAATGAACTATGCATGTGTACGTGCGCATACATGCATGGGTTTACGCGTATGCATGCTTTTCGAGGTAAGGTTCTGAGTTGCTCGGGTATTGCCCGACACTGGTTATACATTTCAATCATTTACAGTTTCCAGTCATTCATTTCCATGAAATACCATGATATACGCATTTTAACAGTTCGAGTTACACTATTTGACCGACTTACCTCGGTACACGTGCTGTATCTCGGGTCGGGATATTACAACTTCTTTACATAGATACTTTTCAAGAGTATTTAAAACATGACGTTCATGATTTCGTGATAGGATCTTCAAATACTTGGAATAATCAAATAGAAAGTAATAAAAATCAATCATTCAGCATGTCATAACAGAATTTATAAGAACGGAATATTTTAAAACAGGAATCATGAAATATTTAACATTCAATGCTTCAGATATTTTGAAATTTAAAACATCTTCAAATCCGTGGAATTAAATCTCCACTTCAAATGCAAGATTACTCACCTTGTACGTCTGGGTCGACGCTATTGATGTGCCTTTCCCTTTCCTTTGTAGTTCCTAAAAACAATTCATAATAGTCCATTAACTTCACATTCACTTCAAACATCTCCTACTGATGCTTTTTAACTTATGCTTATATCGTATTAAATCCTAACTTAAATCTTAAACGCTATTTTCGTAACGTATACTCTTCTGGTAGCTCTATTTACTTTAATTTAAATTTAATTACTTCACGTGTTTACGTGTCATGTCTTTTCGTATCTTATTTTCACGTACGAGCCTTAGTTTATTACTTCGGCAATATTTTAGTTCATAGTCACCTGACTGATGCTATTCATCAAATTTTATGTCTTTTTATTTTAGACATTTCTTTTGGTTGACTAGACTTTACCATTGAGTCCAGAACGTCGAAGAAAGTCAATTTAGGCTTCCTCGGGTTTTAATTCGGCTTCGGACATGTTAAGGGTAATTTGGTAATTTAAATCCCAACGTGTCTAAATTTTTCAGAGTCCCGTCTCATGAAACGGACCCCATCATTAGGTTCATAATGTCTAAAATAGTCAAAATACACTATTCGTTTATTTTATTTGGACTTCATTTGACTATTTATGATGTAGGGGCATTTTGGTCATTTTAGCATTTTCACGACTCTTTAATTTTTTCGGAACCTCGTTTCACGTCATGAACCTCACCATTGGACTCAGGAGGTCCGAGATAGTAAGAATACACCTATAACTTGTTAAATTTAGACAACGGGCATTTTTTGACTATTTAATTTAATTAATTAATTTAATTTAATTAATTGTATCAAGTATTACATATATATATATATATATTTATATATTTAGTGTGCACAGGATGACCGGATGAAATGGGTGGCACGCTGGCTAGCGTGTCACCTCCCTCCCAAAAGACACTGCTTTGGAGTCCTGTTAGGTGCAAAATGCACCTTTTAATTTTTTAGATTTTATTTAATATATTATATATATATTTTCGCCATATACGTGTACACGCGCATGCATGGCCGAGTGGTAAGAAGCGAGGGTTAGGGCCGTGAGGTCAGGGGTTCGAACCCTAGGGCTTGCGCCCTTTTTATTTTTTCCCTGTTTTCTTAAACCAAATGGCAAATAACAGCCTTAAACCCGAATAAGATGTCCCTGTTCGTGTGTAGTTCATCAAATTAGTCCATATACGCGTAACCAAATAGGGGAGGTTAGGGTTTTAAAACCCTTAAGCCAAAAACGACGTAGTCTCATTTATTCGGTGGCAGCTTTAAACGCTGCCACGCTTCCGAGTCAACACACTCGTTTTAAACGAGTCCCCCGAGTTAACTCTATCTTCTTCCTCCCTGTTTCCCTCGTTTTTCCCTAGTTACAGGTTTTCATTTCTTTAAATTTCATGAAGTTTGGCTCACCCAACCTCTACTGTTTTTAACCAAATCCATTTCTGGAACATTGTTTAAGAGGTTGTCATTCATATTAGGCATCAAACAGGTATTATCAGCTCGGTTAAAGGTTTGATAATCAAACCTGTGTCTCGGTCGTACGTGCTCATTTTTGAGCCAAATTCGATGGGGTTTGTTCTGACGTGCCTCATTTTTCATAAGATTTCATTTCCCATTCACGAAGGTAAATTTTACATCGAGTTTGAGGAATTGGGTTTCAAACCCGAAACCTGTAACTGATTTTCTTATAGTCATTTCTTAAGCTTTGTGGTCGCGGACATGGGTTTTTATAATGCTGGTAGGGTTTAGCTCATGTCTGGATAAGCCAAATAGGGTTTGGTGGTGATGGATTCAGACCTGCTATGAGCAAGGTCCTTCCATGGCTGCTTGTTCACGGCCTTGTATTTTAGGTTGTTTTAAAGACCAAATTTCATGCCTTATTCACGTACTAACATCCTAAACATCATACAAGCATAAATAAAACTCAACAGCTCATATACATGCACATATCCTAGAGAGAGAAATTGAGGTGTTTTGTGGGTTTACCTCAAACACTGGTATCCCTCTCATTTTCCTTCTTCTGATTCTCCTCCCTTCTTCTTCTCAGAACTCTCTCTCTCTCTCTCTCTCTCTCTCTCTCTCTCTCTCTCTCTCTTTGTATGACTGAAATCGTGTGTGGCATGTGTACATAATATGCATATTTGTACATTGATATACATATAATTATCACCATTCTGGTTGCCCCAACCACCAGATTTCCTATTGCTTGTTGCAGCACCCATAATGAGTGCTTCTCTGTGCTTAATTTCACTATTTTAGGGGCAGGCCATCAAGTGGCCGGGTGTGTGTGTGTTTGTTTTGTTTTGTATATATATATATATAATAATAATAATAATAATAATAATAATAATAATAATAATAATATACCAACACACTTGGAGACCCACACACACTATTATACCTTGGGTATTTGCATGTTCTTTATATAATATATATATATATATATGTATGTAATTTTCTATGTATACCCCTGGTATATATACATGTACTTGGCCATATACATATACACAGACACAAAGCACCTTTAATGTGTGTATGTGTGTGTCTTAATATTTTTCTATTTATTTTAAGTAATAATTAATTTCTTATATTTAATTAATTATATCAAATTAATTAATTATTCTCTTATGTGTAAATATCTTTACACTAATTTTTCATAACCTCGTAATGCATGTCTTAGGTTCGGCAGGTCGACGTAAAAATGTATAATTGCTACGGAACCAACAGGTTGGTAATTGCAACGAAAGTGATGTACAGTCGTCTTGGGTTTTCAGGACTTCTACCAAAAGTCCAAGTGTCGGGTTCGAAACCAACCCCGTTACTTAAGGTCTCGATCACCAATTCATAACCCACGACTCGATGATCTCATATTCAGGTCGTAGGTGTTACAAAAAAGGAGTAAGAACTAGACACCCAACTCACCTGCAATGCCTTACTTGCAGAAAATCTCAAAAGGGGCAATGCCTTAGAAACACAAACACTTGCTATTACTGTGGTCAGACTGGACACTTCAGAAGGAACTGCCCTCAGAAAACCAAAGCTACGATGAGTGCCACACCTACCTCGCCAGTCTTTGTGACATCAAAGAATGATCAAAGTACTACGTAGATAGCTACAGGTACCCTTCCAGTTATTTATAACTTGCTTAGACTTTATGACGACCTTACACACTCGATTATATTTTCATATGTTTGCCAAATTGAACTTAACAACCGAACACTTAGGCTATTGATTTACTAATTTCACTTCATTGGGAAAGTTATTGTTGGAGAATGTTAAACTAAAAAGCATGTGAACTTTAGGCTATTTACTGGACCATTTTTACATTACCATGAGGATCATTGTTTAGAAATGTTAAACCTAGAACACATGAGAAACAGATCAGGAGCATAGGTATTCTCAATGATTGGCCTATGCTTGGAGGTTAGGCGTAGTAACATAGAAGAAATGACATTTAGGAATTAACACAGATACTACGAATTCCTTATGATACTATTAGGACGACATATGCTCAGTGGACTTGATGAATGGAATTCTACAACACCACTACACCTATCCTACCAAACTCAGTGATACTAGGAGATGATCAGAGTATTAAGTTTGAATTATTGGACTCAGTTGATATCAAGGATTTGGTGTTGGAACAGATTACGTCCCATGCCTCGCATAGCAATGTATCTGGTGTTCCTCTTGAAACCTTGACCCGAGGGTCGTAGATAGCATCAGATGGAGTTGTGACTGAGCACAAATCCAACACTAATAATATATCAGGGTCATGCTATCTTCCATGAAGAGTATAGTGGAATCATAACTGATTCTAGGAAATCTGATGTAACGATAGTTTTCGAGGCTATGGTTACTAGACTGCTTTGAATATAACTATCTGGCCCTCACGGCCCTAGGTACAAGTGTACAAAAAGAACTCTATGCACAAGTGTACAATCATGATCGAGATATATATAGAAATCAATAAATGCTTCCCACATGATAGGGCAATATCAATGTGGCTCAATAAACACTGGTATGTATAGAATACAATAGGCAATACACAAAAGAACTATTGACATGGCTTGGAAAGTAACACATGCAAAGATTGAATATCACTTACCTCTAACTGTCTCTAACTAGAAGGTCTAGACTGCTTTTTCCTTGCCTTTTGATGCTCCTAAGTTCACAAAATATATCTTAGTCTATAGTTACATGAATTATGCTATTCATCAAATTTTATTTCTCTTTACTATTGCTATCACTTTTACTTAAATAGACTCTATCATTGAATTCAGAATGTTGAACAAAATCAATTTAGGCTTTTGCGGAATTCAATTCGGTCATCTGTACTAAAAAGGGCAAAATGGTTATTTTGCACTTTTACGTGTCTTTATTTTTTGGGACCCCGTCACATAAAATGAACCCTTCCATTGTCTTTAGAATTCCTGACACATAAGGAAAACACTATACATTTACAAATTTTGGACTTCGTCTTAATTTTCTAAATTAAGTAATTTATTTGATTTATTTAATTTAATTAAATAATTATTATATATATATATACATATATTTATTTGATGGATTTTAGATCACACGTGCCTCAGTGGCATGGTGGTTTGTGTGTTCCTATTTGGGTTTCATGGCTTTGGTTGGTTTGGGTTTCGACTCACAAGGGCAGCAGCCCTTGTGTATTTTTTTTTCTTTAACTTTGAAAACCAAACAACGGCTAACGCATAGAACTGGGATAGGATATCCCCATCCCCAATTTAGTTTCTTAAGCCCGTAGCCAAACACTCCTTAATTCAGTTTTAAATTTAAAACAATCACTCTCTAAACGACGTAGCTTCGATATGGAATAGCACAATACGGTGCCATCTTGGGGAATACTGTTAATTATCTCCCCCGACTTTCTGGTGAGACTCCGGTAGGGTTCCGTCGCCTTCTTCGGCGATGGTGACTCTTTTTTGATCAATTTTCATTCCAAATTAAATATGGTTCTCTTTAGTTTTTCATAAGCTTTCCATTCCTACACTAAGTATTTAATTTTGTTCACCAAATCTTCACGAAATAGAGAAAAATAGTAGCTCCAGCCAACTGATTTTTCTCAATTTCGTGCCTATTTCCTAGCTGTTTCCCCCCAAATTAACTTCCATACTACTTCTGCACTTCATAGGAACATTTCCTAAACATTTAAATCAAGTTTCATGCTTAAATCTTAAAAACCCGAATTATTTCACAAACCTGCAATTTAACTATTCATGTTGATTTTTACACCATTTTACTTGATTCCTTTTGCATTCATTTTTTAATTTCATACTCTACTAAGACCCTATTATCAAACCAATCTTTCATGCTTTAAAAACTGAAAAAAAGAACTCAGTCACTCACCTTATTTTTCTAGTTTATGCTTGAAGTATATCTTCCTCCTTCTGGGTTTCAACTTTTGGGCCTCTCCAAACGTTCACAGCTTCTCCAAATTAGTCTTTCCTTTGTTGTTTTCTCTCCAATGCACATACACACATATATATATAGGCAAATTTCAACCGCGTTAATCCCTTACCCTCCTTTCTCGATTTCTCTCTCTTTCCTCACCCTCAACCCCTTATTTTGACTTCTTCTTCTTTCTAATCTTTTCTGTTTTCTTTTTCTTTCTTAATAAATCAAGGCTCAGATTACAACTGGTATTACACTACTCGACCCTGCCTATCTCAGTTTATGTGCTATCTTGGGTCAGGGTATTATACTTTATGCACATAGGGGTATGTCGGGCCCCTTAGTTGATTGCATCCACCAATTTTGACATCACTATCTATTTATTGAGATTCATAGTATGATCATGTTCTTGTATGAAGGATCATGTAGTTGCACAACTTTTATTGAGTACTTACTACGATCATGTATTTGATAACTTTTGACTGTAGCATATGATGTTATCTTTTAGATTAGATGTTTTTTGATTATCATCTGTATTCCTAATCATTTAATATTCATTGGCGAGCTATGATTGTTGCTATAATATTGACTGACTATCTAATTCATTCTAAATCCTTGTTACTTGGAATTATTCAATTCTATCCAAATCTTGTACACATGACAGAGTAGGAGACTTACTTACTGAGTTTAGTTTAGCTCACTCCAAACTTACATGTTTGATTTCAGGGATTGACATGGAGGACTGATTGTAGGAGGCTATGACTATAGGTTGGACATTTTTGGCAAATAATGGTAATAGTAGTATAGTCTTCTAGCACTCCCGTGTATTCACGTCCTGGGGACGAGATGATGTATTATAAATTTTATAGGCTGTATTTGTAATAGCAGAATGATACGTACATTTAACCCTTTTTCTTTATTATTTTCCGTTATGTTTATATATGATAATGTATGTGGTTACATATTGGTTGCACTGATGATAGTGTAATATGATGATCAGGTCCGATTCGGCGAAAGGGGCCGGGTTGGATGGTTGCGATTCGCTAATCCGTAGAGGGTGGGTTACAAATCATGACACGATGTGATAGATCACAACTCCAAGGCACTCATAATAATATCATGATCATCAAAATTCCAAAGGTGATGTATATATTTGTGCAATAACAAATTCTCAGCAATAAGAGACAGAGAAAATGTTCAATATCCAAGCAAGGTGCAAAAATGAACAAGTAATCACATTAGGATATTGGCAATCAAATTCTCAACAAATTCTCAAGGTAAAATAGGCATCAAATTGCAGAAATCAACAATGTCAGGTATGTAGGGAATACAAATTGGCAGGACCGAAGAAATAAAACTGTGACATGGCTAGGAATTACCACATGTTAGAGTTCAGGTTTACTTACATTGGGTTTTTGGCATTGCATTCCCATACGATTACCATAATAGCTATCCCTGTAGCTTTCTTTCCATTTTTTATCGTTTGGGTGATCCTATAATCACAGATAAAAAATAATGGCATAAAGAATCAGTATTTGTTCTAACCCAAAACTTTGTTATTCAGTGTTTTAAGTTCTTTTGAACTTAGTCTTATTTAATTAAGGGTCTTCAATTCTCCATTTAGGGTTCCCTGATGCCTTATAACTTATTTGCCCTTCAAGGTCATTATGGTAATTTACCCTTTTTAACATTCTATATTTCTTCGTATACGATTTACGTATTTAGACTCCATTTTGAGTCTATTTGGCCCTTACAACATTTATGTGAACTTATTAATTTCATTTTTATACTTCTAGTGAGTTCATTAAGTCCTAAGGACGTATTCATCATTTTTTAGTTTGTTCCCAGGTCTTATTTTCTCCAAAAAGATGTCACCGTTAGGTTCAAAGTGTTGAAGATAATTGATTCAGGCTTTTCCAGATCTAAATTTGCCTACCTATAGTTTATTTTAGGCCTAGGGACGTTTTCATAATTTTATGCTTTTACGTGTCATATTTTTAGTACTTCATTTGCTGAAATGGACTCTACCGTTGAGTCTAGATAGTGCAAAATATTCAAGATGGGCTACCTTTTATATTTAATTGGCCCCAGGTATCATTAGGGGTAAAATGGTAATTTTATGATTTACGTGTCCTAATTTTTTGGAGTTTAATCTCACAAATCGAATTCCACCATTGAGTCCAGAACGTTGAAAATACTTAAGGTAGGTATTTTCATAATTTTTTGGGGTCATTTGTTGGCTTCATTTAGCCTTCAGAACAATTTGGAATTAACCTAGTTTATCTGTTCACATTTTTGAGGTTTAATTTCGCAATTTGGACTCTGCCATTGAGTCCGGAATGCCCAAAAATATTGGGTTAGACTGCCTTTTTATTTTATTTAGACACCGGGAATAATTTACTAATTTAAATTAATTAAATTATATTATTTTATACTATAAATTTATTCAGGTACTATTTTAACCAAGTGCCTCAGTGGCACAATGGGTTACACATGTCAGGTTAAGTTCCACACACACGCACATGTTAGAAAAATGTGTATGCAAACAAGTACATGCACAGACATACGTACACAATATGTATACGTATGTGTATATGAGTGTATAAGTATATATATAACAATAGATATATGTACAGATATACATATAATTAGTATATATGTATATATACGGTGTACAAGGTATATATGTATGTATCATAGTGTGTGTATATATATATATATATATATAATCTGAATTATATATATACATGCATGTTTGCATGCAAGGGGGGAAAGAAAGCAGTGTCAGCAATGGGTGATGAGTGCTGTGGGTGAGCTGTGCGTGTGTCAATGTGTGTGTTTGTATATAATATTCATAGATAATGTAAATATCATGAAAAGATTTAAAGTTGAAGATTAAAAGGAATTAGAAAAGAAAAGTCAAGAAAAGCGAAAATGAATGAAATGAAAAGGGAAAGAGAGGCTGAAGAGAGGAGAGGCGGTAAGATTTTCCTATATCTATGGGTTAGTGATATTGGGAAATTTAGAAAGCAAAGGAAGAAACTGAGAGAGAGAAGTGAAGTTCTGAAGTTCAGAAGGAAGAAGAGGAAGAAACAGAGAAGAGAAGTGTGGATACTGCGAGCCAAAAGCTCAACCCAAATGAGTGCAATCTTGTTCTGTTTTTGGAACTTCAAGCATGTAAGCTAAGTTTGAATATATGGACTTAAAAGGCATGTTGTGGGAATCATTTTGCAAAAAGAAACACAAAGAATGGTTGAGAAACGAGTAAGAAACAGTTAATTGTAGGTAGGAGAATAATTTAGTGGGTGAGGCTGTTTTGGGAATTTTGTGGAGATCTAAGCATGATGAACTGATCCTTTTTGGTGCAGAAAGTGAATGAGGGAAAAATTAGGTAAAAGTAGTGAGAAAAAGGGCATGAAATAGAGAAATACATACCTCGCCGGAGAATTAGGTCTCGCCGAAGACCTACTGAAATTCCCTTATTTGTGAAGCTCGAGTAGTTAAATTAAAAAAGTGAGATTGGATATGGAATCCTTGTGAAAAACTGAGTTGAACTGCATTGAGTTTGATGTAAAAAGTGGTTGGAAAATGGTCGCTGGTGCTGGAGAAGACGTCGGAGACCCACTAGAGAAGATAGTGAACAGAAGTAACAATATTGCGTCGTTTTGGTCTGAATGGGTTTAAAACTATGTCATTTAAATGAGTT
This sequence comes from Nyssa sinensis, assembly GCA_008638375.1. NCBI lineage: Eukaryota > Viridiplantae > Streptophyta > Magnoliopsida > Cornales > Nyssaceae > Nyssa > Nyssa sinensis. Next base: position 29,138,841 of record CM018046.1, read on the forward strand.
TTGATCTTTAAATTAAATACAATTTAACCTGTTTGGCTATAGGGTTTGGGAGGTTAATTTCTTAAACCTAATTCGAATGGGATATCCTATTCTAGAATAGAATCTTATCTACTGTTTGTTTTGTGAATATGTAGAAAAAATGAGGGGACTGTTGCCCCCAAGAATCGAACGTGAGACGCGTAAGTGTGTGGCACTTAGGCCACTTGACCGAACCACCGTGCCACCCAGGCACATGTGGTCATATATGAAACATATAATATATATTATAATTATAATCAATTAATTTAAATTAAATTAAATTTATTTAATTGAATTAACTCCCGATGTCCAAATTAGTTAAATGAATAGTCAATTTTTATTGTTTTGGACCTTCCGGACTCAATGGCAGAGTCCAAATTGCGAAAATAGGTCTCGAGAAATAAAGACACGTAAAAGTATAAAATAACCATTTTTGCCCTTTTCAATACAGAAATCCGAATTGAAGTGCGTGAAAGTCTAAGCTGACTTTCTTCGACATCCCGAACTCAATAGTAGAGTCCATTTTAATAAAAAAGAAACTTATAGCAATGATGCATAAAATTTGATGAATAGGATAGATTATGTATAGAGTAGACTAAGATGTATTTCTTGAATATTAGGAACGTCAAAGGGGAAAGAGAAGAATTTCTGAATTTCTCGATTATACAGTAAAGGTAAGTAAAATCTGATCTCTGTGAGTGAAAAATTTCTAACCATGTCATGCATACGTTTCTTGTTATTGCCAAGTTGTATTTCTTTATACCTTCAGACATTATTGATTTACATTGATGCTTATACTAGCTTGTGAATATTGTTGGATTAAATGCTATATCTTGATCATGTGATTATTTTACATCTTGATATATGATACCTGAGTGATGCACAATTACATTTTTATACTCTGGGTGAGAATCATGATCATTTCATGCATTATTAAATACCCGAGTGGTGCATAGTGACAATGTCCATTCGATACTATAATCAACTACAAAAATGAGGAGTAGATCAGGGTCTACATTAGAAAGTCAGATGGATGGATCTGATTGTGAGAGGGTAGGCTGGGGTCTACTATTATTAACTTACATTAAAAAGAGTAGATCAAGGTCTACATGAGCAAGTCAGGATGATGGATCTAATTGTAAGAGGGTAGGTCCGGTCCTACTACTATTAGGGCAAGGTCTACATGAGCAAGTTAGGTGATGGATTTGATTGCGAGAGGGTAGGCCAGGTCTTACTATTATACATCAACTATGGTTATTATCATACATGTTATTGCATTCATTTGGATGAGCATATTATGTTCCTAATAAATGAACATATGGTTGCATGGAGCATATCTTATATTAAATAGTTATCTATTTGTGACAAATACCTATTGATGAGCAATACATTTACTGGTTAAGCTAGATATCTATTGACGATTTATATACCTGATATCGTTGGATATTCATTGTTTTTGCTATCATGAGATATGCCTTAGACTCGAGGGGTCAGTTCAGTTACTTCACATGATGTGACTTACTATTGTGACATATTATCTTCTTGATTGGTTATCATATTGTCATAACCTTGTTTATCTTGTTATGAACGTTCTAATGCTGACCTTGACCCCCTGGCAAAGCAAAAGAATTACTTACTGAGCTTTGTTAGCTCATAGAGATAATTTGACTTTTTTTAGGAAATGACTCCACACTTTGAAGTGGGGGTTGAAATCTTGAACGGCATAGAGTGGTTGCAGATATAAATACTGCGAGAATATTTTGGCAGTAAAGTGAAGTACTTGTCCTGTGTTCTCCCATCACCCCACATCTTGGGGATAGTTGTATTTAGAGTTTTTGGGTCTGTATAATTAAGAACTCTGATATTATAAATGCAAAAACTTTTATTAAGTCTTCCGCTATATATTTAAATATTGATTGCATATTAATAACACTCACATATAAATGTTAAGTTAAAGTAAAAAGGAAAAATTCGGTTCGACAATTGGGTCGGGCTGGTGTCGCGATGCCAGAGCTGCACAGGGTGGATTCCGGGTCGTGATAGTAGTTTTCATATATATTTTTTTGATTTTTAGAAAACCTGTCACATCCCGCACCCTACCCTACGCAGATGCCAAGGACGTGATGCCAGTTAGCCGTCTTGCCGGTTTGTTGATCAATAATGCGACCAACCAAAGGCAAACTTCTGAACTGTTCGATGAATTGCATTCCAAATGTAGGGTTAGAGTAGTAGAATTTTAAACTTTTTCACCTCAGGAATGCAACTCATATAGATACTACTCATCTATGTACTATAGAGCTATGTATCACAGAGCACGTCTATAATCGGTCACCAAATATCTCTAGACTACTAATATACATGAGCTATGTCCCAATGCATCTATTCTGTATCACTGAATTCAATAACATAGTACCACGAACCTGAATAGCATGATTCAGATCCCAATAATCCAAGATTCCATAATTCATTACCATTAGATCTTGGCTTGGGATGCCTCTAGGCTATTAGTTTCATTTCTTTACTGCCTTCTAATCTACCAGAGATAAATCCTGAAAAATGTTAGGACAATAGAATGAGCTTTAACAAACCCAGTGAGTAATAGAGGTTCCTACCATGGGTTTCAAACCAGTTTTTATATACATGATATCAAATAAAATACATGATCAAATGCAGCTCAAGTAGAACAAATAGACCAGATAAAAATAGAACAGAACAGGCAGAACATATCAGAATAGAGCCAGAACAAAACATATCAGAACTGAACTGGACTGAGTATCAATCAGTCAAAGGTATATCATCAAATATGTCTAAACCTCTCCCAACTGCCTATGAGCGGACTACTCGAGGGGTCTCTACCCTCTAGGATCAGATCAGAACGGAACATGATAGAATTGATCAAAACAAAAACATAATAGGATGCCAAGGCATATGAGCCTTTCCCAGCTGCCCATCGCGGACTACTCGTGGGGCCTCTACCCTCTGAGTCATGCTCTAGCATAAGCCAAACTGCTCAATCCTAGAGTGGGCCCAGAAGTAGACACAACATAACAAAATAGAATCGAAATAGACTCCGAATGACGTATAATAGAACAAAACAGAACCGAACAGAATCAGGATATATCAAAAGATAGGACAAAATAGAATCATGGCAGATGTAATGTGTAACACCCCGACCCAACGAAGTACCATAACGAAGACGACTATACAGTATTTTTATTGCAATCACCAGCATGTTTTTGTTGATTCCATTGAGAATGAATATAAAATTGTTTTTAGGTAACCAAATATATACATATGTACAAATATATATATATATATATATATATATATATGAATTAACATGATTAAAATATGCATGAATTAATGTGATCAAATTGGGAGAGTTAACTAAACTAAAACAAAATACAGTATAGATGTGTACACTAATGTAACTATACTATATAATATCCAAGTATATATATATATATATACACACACATAGCCATGTGTACGGCCACCTATATATATGTACATATATATATATATATATGGGTTAAAGAATAAAATAAGAGGAAGTGGGATTAAGTAAAGGAAAGAGCAGAAATCAGTAGGAGCACATAGGAAACAATTAGAGAGAGAATTAGTGGGGAGACACAGCCTTGCAGCTGTTCTCCATCGGAGGGGTATGGGAGCATGGCCACCATGTGAGGTGTGCACCATGCAACAAAGGCTGTCAACAGGTGGCAGATCCAAGCTACACAAACGCTACATGCAACACACAGTGTTGCTTAGATTATCAACCTATAGATATATTGGAGTCTCTGAACATTGAACTTAGAAAGAAATTAGAGACATGGGAAGGAGATCTGGGACGAAACAGAAAAGTGAGGAAGGAGAATTTTGGAGAGAAACCCACTGAACAGGTATCAATTTCATTTAAAATTTCAGTTGGATTATGTTTAGAATTAAAAGCATGCAATTGTAGGATTTTATTGTGCAAAATTTAAGCTTTGAATTGCAACAGAAATGAATGAAAACCATCCGAAATTGAGTGAGAAAATCTGAGCTACAGTTGGAATAAAATTCTGAAACGTGGGTGCAGGTCTGATTTAGTTTGAACCAAACCTAGATTGGTGTCTTGGGCCTTAAACTAGACCTCATTAGGAGTCCTAGACCACTAACCGCGACATTAAAGCTCAAGAAATGACTCCTAAAAAGTTAGTTGCAGGTTTTATTATTTAAACCCAGTTCCAGTTTTAGAGTTCTAAACTTGGTTTTAAGAATAGGAATCAAACCCTCTGGCCATAGGAATCACGTCGCACCAAACCACACTAAAAATGGTTTCGAAATGGGGATTTATGGCCGAATTATTCAGTTCGGCTTCAAAACCGAGCATTTAGGTTACCTATATGACCTCAAATGAATGCCAAGATGATCTCTATGATGACAGAAATACTTTAGGTTGAAAACAGTAGCAAATGATCGAACCAAAATCCATGAAATTAAAGAAAAACGGAACCCAGAATTAGGGTAACAGTGTTTAATTTGGTGAAGGAGACGACCGAGTTGACTCGCTGTTGAATCGAGTCACCCGAGCTAACTCGGACACGTGTCAGGACGAGACCAAGTCCACCGAATTATTAGAACGGCGACATTTTGGTTGGTTTTAGATTTAAAAAATTAGGGCTGACGTCATCATGACGTCAACTTTATGTGTTTAACCGAACTAAACCGGCTGGTTCAGCTAAAACCGGACCAGTTCAGTTCCAATGCAAGCTGAACCCACTGGTTCAGTCCGAAAGTTAGCGAAATTGTAATTTGACCCCAAAACTTCTATGAAATTCTACTGTGGCCCAAGCTAAATTAAATTAATATTAATTTAATAATATTTAAATAATAAAAATTATGAAATTACCCCTAGTCCTTAAACAAGTCAAACGGGGTCCGAATAAAGTAAATGAATAGTGTATTTTAACTATTTTGGACGTTCTGGACCCAACAGGTGGGGTCCGTTTCATGAGACGGGACCTCAAAAAATTAAGACACGATAAAGTGTAAATTACCAAATTACCCCTAATGTGGCCGATGTCCAAATATGACAAGTTATTAGTGTATTCTTATTATCTTGGGCCTTCTGAGATCAACAGTGGGGTCTGATTCACGAGACGGGACTCCAAAAAATATGACACGTGAAATGACCAAAATACCCCTAAGGTACCCAAAGCCAAATAAAAAAAGCCAAGAGGGTCTAAATTGACTTTCTTTGACGTTCTGAATCCAACGGTGAGGCCCATAACACCAAATTAGGTACTGAAAAATAAGTCATGTGAAAAATAGAACTCATTAAGTCACCACGAGTTGACCGGTAAGACCAATCCTTGGAAGTTAGGATATGTCGGCCTAAAATTTAATGAAAGAGCATGAATAAGTAATAATTTAAGGTAAATGTGAAGTTGAGGAGTTCCTTATGATTTTCTTAGGAGCTACAAAGGGAGGGGAAAGGCCCACCAGTAGTACAAACCCAGGGAATCAAGGTGAGTAATCTTGCATTTGAAGTGGAGATTTAATTCCACAGATTTGAAGATGTTTTAAACTTCTAAATGTCTGAAGCATTGAATGTTAAATTCCCTATTTCATGATTCCTATTTTAAATATTCTGTTCACATAAATCGTATTGTGACATGCTCAATGAATGATTTCCATTATTGTCTTCCCTAATAGTATTTAACATGTCTACATATTCTGAAGTTCTTATTCTACATATTTGAAGATTTTGTTATGAAATCATGAACATCATATTTTAAATACTCTTGAAAAGTATTTAGTTAAAAAAGCCATATGACAAATGTTTTGCCAGATAATAATAAGCACAGAGGTAGAGTTGTGGGTTCTACGGAACACTTCGGACCTATCATGTGCATTAACACTTGTAAGCACAGAGGTAGAGTTGTGGGTTCTCCGGAACACTTCGGACCTATCATGTGCATATGCCTGGTAGCAAGATCTGATCCCATAGGCAATGAGATATCTCCACGTATACGTAAAACGGGAGTCTGGTTCGAAACGGATTCCACTTAACGAAAGTGAAAAGATGACAAATGTTTTGGAAATGGAAGCAGGTTTTACCCCCATTTTCATTATGCATGTTATATGTTTTGAAAGTAATGTTCTTGAAAATGGAAGAAGGCGTTGACCCCCATTTTTACTATGCATGCTTACATGCTTTGAAATGCATATACTCTATTTGAAGAAATGTTTATTTAGCTTGAATACTTTAAATGTTTCAAAGCTATCCTTATGAAAAGTACATGTACTCTATGTTCAAATGTACGAACAGTTGGTAGTGTGTATTTTATAAACTCTCATGTGCGAAACCACTGCCAATTGAAAACCCATGATAGATGCAGGAATTACTCACTGGGCTTTTCGAAGCTCACCCCATTCCCTAAATTTTTACAGGTAATGATGATGACTGGGAGCCTTGCTCTATCTTGGGATGACGACTAGTGGCTCCATATAAATATGAAATTTTGAAGATACTAGAACTTGTAATAGGTTAGATTTTGATGTACTAGGACCCATAGTTGGTCGAACTTTTGGATGTAAAATATTTTGGAGAATTTGTACTTAAGCCCGAGGGGCAACCGGATATGTTATGTATGTATATAAAACCTTAAGTTTTAGTATGCTCTGTTTATTATTATATGTACTGCTATGAAGAGTGGCAATATCAGGTGGATGTGTGACAGACTTTAAAAAGAAAAGAAAAAAGTTTTTTTTTCACGCTTCCGCAACCACAGGTCGCACCGCCATCCGATACTGTTGCCTATATGAGCCTTGCCCTAAGGCCTTCAGGCCGAAGGGCGGCGGTTCGTGATTACCTTAATCTGCACAGGGTGGGTTTCGGGTCGTGACATAATGCACTACAAAGGATATGCATGAAAGCATATGTATTAAAACAGTACAGTGTATAAGTAGTACAATATATGAAACAGTACAACATATGAATCTAGACAGTATAGTAAATATATACCAAGTTAGGAGTCCGAGTTACTCACAAATTGTTACGCTTATCTCTTCGTACAGATAATCGGATAACTTCTAGATACGTCAGACACATCTTTGTATATCCTGAATAATCTTCATTAATCATAGACAGATCAGAATTCATCCATTTATGACTTATCCATCATCTTAGGATTCTATCAGATCACCTTCGATAGTCTAATGGCCTGTTACCTATTTATCAATTTTCAACTGAGGCTATTAGATTCCTTAAGTCATCTAGACTTCATTTGTTATCAATTAAGCACTTATTTCAACCTAGGGGCAAAATGGTGATTTTGTCGTTCTTCCCTCGGATCTTATCGGGGTCCTCAGAATATTTGTCATGTCTTATGCATAAATTTTTAAGTATTTTGGACTTCATTTGGTATCTGTTTTTGATCATTCGGGACACATTGGTCATTTCTCTTTTTATACTTTGACTTTTCGGAGTCTTATTTAGACCCTTATTTCACATTATTATGCTTATGACAGTCAACCATATTAGATTGGCCATTTATTCGTCCTTTACTTGTATTTCCTATGCTTAGGGGTATTTTGGTCAGTTCACACTTTCATGTGTCATGTTTTTTGGTACATCGTTTGCTAATACGGACTTCATCGTTGAGTCCAGAGTGTCCAACATAATTAAAATAGGCTACCTTTTATTTTTAATTGGCCTTGGGTATTATTAGGGGCAATACAGTCATTTACAATTTACGTGTCTATATTTTTTGGGGGTTAATTTCGCAAATCATGACTCCACCGTTGAGTCCGGAATACCCCAAAATAGTAAAATTACACTACTTATTTATTTTATTTGGACTTCGTTTGGTTTATTTAGTGTCCATGGGTAAAATAGTCATTTTACCCAATTAATAAAATAATAAAATAAATTATTTTATTAATTAATTAATTTTCAAGGGCTTATTTAAATTAATTCCTTAAAATTTGGGCCAGAACATAATTATTCAAAACTATTGGGGCCAAACCATAATTAAAACAAGTTAGGGTTTTTCTTATTTTATTTAAATTATTGAACTAATGGGTTCATCAACCCAAACCCTAGACCGGTTCCAAACTTCCAATTAAACTAGAATCAAGTAACCCTCTTAATTTCCTTACCCACAGTTGGATCAGAACCTAATCCAATTTCAATTTTCTATGGCTGTAACCAAACAGCCCCAAATTAAATTAGAATTAAAACCCATTTCCCCTAAAACAGTGCCGTATCAGTGACCCAAGTGAGTGTGCGGTTGAGCGGGTTTGACCCAACCCGAACCGCTCGACCTAACCCGTTTTCGGAACTGTTCATTGTCTTCTTTAGGACGATGAACAGTAACCCTAAAACTAAAAATTTTAAAAGCTAGATTCGTGAGTTTTTGGCCATGGATTTCCACTATTCTTGATGTCACGACCTGAAACCCACCATGTGTGGATCTCGTATAGTGACCGCCACCCTTCGGCCTGGAGCCATCAGGTAAGGCTCACATAAGTGACGGTATTGGACAGCGGTGTGGCCTGTGTTTGCGAAAGCGTGAAAAAAATTTTATTTTATTTTCTCCATATAAATCTTTCCCACATCCGCCCGATACTACCGCTCTTCAAAACAGTACACATAATTATAATAGAAACTTAAAGACTTTATAAATAATACATGTTCAGTTGTCCCTCAGGACTTAGTTATATAACATTAAAATATTTTCTAACAAAATTGACTAACTAAAGTTCCATAGTGCTTCCCAAAAATTACTAGTCCTGTAAGGTGCTGCTTACGCCTTTCCTTAAAATGGACAAAGCTCTAATCATCATCATCATCAAAAGTTAGGACTGTTGTCAGTAACCTGAAATGTGGGTTGGATAAATCCGAGTAAGCTAAACTAAGCTTGTGAGTAATTCTAGTATTTGTCATGGGTTTTCAATTGGGTTAGTATAAGAGATTTTATAAAACATTCATTACCAATTACTTATAGACTTCAAATACAGAATATATGCACTCTGTAAAACAGATAGTTTTGAAACAATTAAAGAATTCAAGCTAAAGATGTACTTCTTCAATTATATCAAAGAGACTTCAAAACATGTAGATATGTGTAAAAAAATGAGGGTAAAACCTGCTTCCATTTATGAACATAACATCTTATCACTTTCATTAGTAGAATCTGTTTTGAAATGGACTCTAATTTTACTTCTTGTGGAGATATTTGATGCCTGGGGGATTAGATCTTGCTACCGGGCATTTTTACATGTCAATTGAGCTCCGAAGAACCCAAAATCAATCTTAGTGCTTATGCACGCTTAATCTTGTATTATCAGTGGCAACATGAGGTATAAAACATTTACAAATAGATGCTATTTAAAAGCATTAAAGCATGGCCTCCTTGTTGTTGCATTTAAAGTATTTATCACATGACTTATTCAAATGGATGCTTTTCATGAGCATTTAAAATATGACTTCTTCAAATATATGCATTTAAGAGCATTTGAAATATGGCTCGTTCAAATAGATGCTTTTATGAGCATTCAAAACATAATGTTCATGACTTCATGATAGAATCTTCAAATACTTGGAGTATGAAAATTCAAAATATTTTACAAGATTTGGCATTTTAAACTTAGACATGTTGAAACTATTTTTTAAAGAGAAACTGTATTAGAAACCATTCACTGAGCATGTCACAATAAGGTTTATAAGAACAAAAATATTTTAAAACATGAACCATGTAAATACTGAATTTGATATTCAAATGCTTCAGATATTTTGAACTTAAAACTTTTTCAAATCCATGGAGTTAAATCTCCACTTGAAATACAAGATTACTCACCTTTGTCCTTAGGGTCAGTGCTAGTAGTGCGCTTTCCCTCTTCCTCTGTGGTTCCTAAGAACAATTCATAAATAATCTATTAACTTCACATTCACTTCAAATATCTCCTATTGATGCTCTTAACTTATTCTTAGATCGTGTTAGATCCTAATTTCCCTCTTAGGCTTATACTTTTTAAATATACTGTTCTGGTAGCTTCATTAAATTTTATGGTTGTTTTCATAACTTCACATATTTACATGTCATATTTTTCTGTACTTTATTTCACAATTTGGACCTCACCATTTAGTCCGGAACGTCGAATAAAGTCAATTTAAACCCTCTTGGACTTTTATTTTGCTTTAAGGACACTATGGGCAATTTGGTCATTTTATAATTTTAAGCGTCTTTATTTTTTGGGGTCCCGTCTCATAAAACGGACCACACCTTTGGATTCAGAATGTCCGGAATAGTTAAAATACATTATTCATTTGTTTAATTTGGACATTGGATCAATTTATCATTATTAAATTAATTTACTTAATTAAATGTTGCATTTATATAATATATAGTTATTATGTGACAATTATTCGCACGGGCGTGCCTGTCATAGTGGGTTAAGGGTGGGGTTTAGGGTTCTTGGCTTGTGAATAGTTGGCGGTTCGATTCCCAGGGGCTGCGGCCCCTTTTATTTTCCAAGGGTTTTCTAATCCAAATGGCAGCCAAGGTTCTTAAAACAGGATAAGCTATCTTATTCCTATAATGGATATCAAATCAAATCCTTGTCCCCGTAACCAAATAGGTTTAATTGGGATTTAAATTTAAAACAGTTTTAATGAAACAATGCAGTATCGGTCTTATTTAAAACCAAACGATGTGGCACCACAATTCACTCTTCATCATGACCCTCGATTTTCAGGCGAAGGTTCGGTAGGGTTCCGTCCCTTTCTCCGGCGACGACGATCTTTTTTCGATTGATTTTTAACCCATTTTTAATGCGAATCTCTTCCTTTTTCCCTCCAAATCACAACCCTACTCTTGGTTTTCTTCGAAACACTTTCAAACCTTACGAATATGGAGTTTTTTATAACTCCGGCCAACTGTACTTTTTCATTTTCTAGCTTATTTCTTTGCTGTTTTTATTCTTTTCTTTCTTAGTTTCCTTCCTGCACCATCGAGGATCAGTTCCTTATGGTTTGCATCAAGTTTAAAGCATGAATTTAAAAAACTTCAATTTATCCTAATAACCTACAACTGTTTCATTCTATCTCAGTTCTGCACCATTTTTCCTACTTTTTTTTGCAATATTTTTCATTTTCCATGCTCTTCTAGGCTCTCAATTCCAAACTATGATTCATGCTAAGAAATTTATCAAATAGAATGCAAAATTTCTTACTTACTTGTTGAAGATCAATTCTCAGTGCCTTTTTCTTCTAAGCTTTCAGAATTCCTCAATTTCTCCCCACACTTCAGTTTCTGTCTATCTTTCTAATCATTTTTGTAATATCCCGACCCGGGATACTGGGTCATATGACACGAATCACGAGATGCCACGAACATGAACAAGAAATGAAGATAAAAATTAATTAAAATATATAATTAATTTTTATTCAATATGCAAAATTTATTAAATGAATATGGCCAAAATAAATTCATTTAAAATAAACGAATTATTTATGTCTAAAAAACAATACACACACTTAAGTGTATTAGTGTGTGTAAGCAAGTGTGTATATATATATACATACATATACACATAAGTGTATGTACACATGTAAAATATATATATACCTAAATAAATATATATAATATAATTAAAATGTAAAAATATCTCATTGTGTGTGTAAGTGTACAAGTAGTAGGTGTGTGTGTGTCGGCTGTGTGTGTGTGGTGTGTGCGTTCACATGTAAGCTTGTGTGTGTGTATATATAATATACATATATACTACAAATATCACACAAGCATTTAATGAAAAGCAAACAAAGAAAAAGCAGAATTAAATGAAGTGTAAGAGAAATTTATGAGAAGTGAAGGCTAGGAGTAGGCTGAGGTCGTGTAGAGAGAGAGAAAGAAGAGAGAGAGAGGTTGGTTGCTTCTCTTTAAAAGCAAAGCATGCTTGATTCTTAAGAAAAAGAATCAGAAGGGAACCAAGGAGCTTAAGGAAGAAGAAGTAGAGGAAATTAGAGAGAAAAAGGGGCAAGAACCACAACCAAAAAGGTATGAACACATGAACTTGCCAAATTCTCTCCCTAAGATTTAAGCATTAATATAAACTGTTTTGAGTAGTTTATATATGTAGGATGTTTAAAATATGTTTAGATGTGTATCAAGCATGAAAATTGGTCTTGAAAACACCTAAGAAATGGAAACCCAGAAGCTACGGCCATTAAAAGACCTTGCTCAAGCAGGTCTGAACCGACTTCTACCAAACCAGTTATGGCTTACCAAGACTTCAAATAGAGACCAAGAGGGTTCTAAAAACCCTACTACACGATCACAGAACCCAAGAAATGACCTCCAAATATTAACTTGCAGGTTACGGCTTGTAAAGCCCAATCTTTAAACTTCCACCAAAACCTACCTTTATGAATGAAATATGAAACCCCATGAAGAGGGGATCACAACAGAACAAATCGCATGTGATTTGGCTTAGAAATGAGCATGAACCGTTAGTTTACAGGTCTAGTTATCGCGACTTGGACTGAGCAACTGAGCTATATTCAAAGCCCTAAATCAATGCAAAAACTTGCCTTAAGGTTTTAAGAGTTTATTGGAAAAGAAAACAGAGAAAATGGAGTCGTAAAATGCCACGAATCTCAACTGTAACAATTAGGGTTTTTATATGAACACTGTCGACTTCGTTGGGGAAGATGACACTGTTCGGGTCGGTTACGGGTCTGGGTTAAATCCAGATCCAACGGGTTACGGGTTTATTTAAACGGCCACGTATGAGTTATATATGTTTTAATTTGTAAAAAAAATATTAGGGTTGACATCATCATGACGTCAGCATTATGAATAAAACTGGCCAAACCGGTTGGTTTACAAGGAGACTGAACCGGTTCACTTATGTTTGAACTAAACCCATTGGTTTCTGATTTATTTAAAATAAATAAACCAAGACTTTTCTTATTTACGAATTGACCCCAGAACTTTTGGAAAATCCTACTTTGGCCCAACTGATGAGAATTTTGTACAATTACATCCCAGGAAAATAATTAAATAATTAATTTAATTATTTAATAAATAAAGTAAAATTACTATTTTGCCCCTGAGTCATAAATGAAATAAATGAAGTCCAAATTAAACATATGAATAGTGTATTTTAACTATTATGGACATTCTAAGACTAATGGTGGGGTCCGTTTTGTGAGACGGGGCCCCAAAAAATAAAGACACGTAAAGGGGTAAAATGACCAAATTACCCCTAATACTCTAAAGCTAAATTTAAATCAGGGAAGGTCTAAATTGACTTTCTTTGACATCCCGGACTCAATAATGGAGTCCAAATTTTGAAACGAAGTATGGAAAAATATGACACGTAAATAGGTAAATGACCATTTTGCCCTTTTACATATAAAAAGTCCGAATTAAATTTTACGAAAGCCTAAACCCACTTTCTTCGATGCTTCGGACTCAATGGTAGAGTCTATTCGACCAAAAGAAATGTATAAAATAAAAAGACATAAAATTTGATGAATAACATCTGTCAGATGACTATAAACTAAACTATTGCCGAAATATTAAACTAAGGCAAGTACGAGGAAATAAAATATGAAAGACACGACATGAAAACATGTGAAGTAATTAAATTAAAATTAAAATTTATGGAGCTACCAGAAGACTATAAATTGAAATAAATTCAATTCCTAACACATTAAAGTATGTCGTAGGTTGAGAGTACGAGTTAAAATAAGTACATATGAAATTATGAGATCGTTTTAGGATCTAATACGAACTAAGCATAAGTTAAGCAACATCAATAGGTGTTATTACGGTGAATGTGAAGTTAATGAGGTTATTATGAATTGTTCTTAGGAATTACAAAGGAAGTGGGAAAGCGCATTATTAGCACTAACCCTAAAGGACCAAGGTGAGTAACCCTATGTTTGAAGTGGAGATTTAACTCCATGAATTTGAAGAAGTTTTAAGTTCAAAATATGTGAAGCATTTGAATATCAAATTCAATATTTATGTGATTCTTGTTTTAAATATTCTGTTCTTATAAAATTGTGACATGCTCAGTAAATAGCTTTCAGTTATAGTTTTTCCTTAAAAATATGTTTTCAGCATGTCTAAGTTTAAAATTCCAAATCTTGATTCAATATTCTAAATTTGCATCTGAAGATATTATGAAGTCATGAAAAGTATTTATTTGAAGAAGCCATGTGATAAATGTATTTGAAATACAAGATAAATTGTGCATAAGCACCCACAGATTATTGGGTTGCATGGAACTTAATTAATCTGTAAAAATATGATGAGAATTTTGGTTGCACGGAACTCAATTGACTGTCAAAATGCTAGGTAGCAGGATCTGATCCCCCTGGTACGGGATATCTCTATTGTGGCATTGCAGTAAAACGGGAGTCCGGTTCGAAATGGATTCCACTAACGAAAGTGATAAGATGACATGTATGATAATGGAAGCAGGTTTTACCCACATTGTTATGCATACTTACATATTCGAAATATATGTTTTACTTGAAGAAGTACATGTTTTAAAGTTATATACTTTATTTGATGAAGTACGTGTTTAGCTTGAACACTTTAAATGTTTCAAAGCTTTATGTTTAAGAAGATGTTATATTTGAAAATGGAAGCGGGTTTTACCCTCATTTTCACTATGCATATGTTTGAGTTTATATACTCTATTTAAGAAATACATGTTATGTTATATGTTTTGAAGTTCATATGTATAAGTATAGCTTGAATACTTTAAATGTTTCAAAGCTATCTATTTTATGAAATGCATGTGTTTCAAGTAATATACTCTATTTGACGAAGTATCAGTTGTAATATCCCGACCCGGGATACGTCACGTATACCGAGGTAGGTCGGTTAAACTATGTAACTTGAACGGTAAGAAATGTGTATCATGGTAATTCACGGAAATGAATGACTGGAAATGGAAAATGATTGAAATGTATAAACCGTGCCGGGCAACACCCGAGCACCCCGGGACATTGCATCGTAAAGCGTGCACGCACATACTTCCATGCATGCCCATGTTTCACAGACACGTAGTATGCCAAAAATCAGTGTATGCATACGTGCCCAGAGTTTAGTATATACGTATATCTATGGGCATATAGGTATGTATAAAATATGTATAATTATGAGTTATACATGTATACATATATATTAAATAATGTATTATACCATATATATATGTGTATATTAAATGAAAGAACAAAAAAGAAAGAAAACAAAAAGGGGAAAAAGGGCTGATATCAGCCGTGCAAGTGTGTGTGAGTGGGTGAATATATATATATATATATATATATAAATATATATATGTATCAAAAGTGTGTGTGTGAACGGTTGTATGTGTGTGTGTAATAAGTTGAGTGTATAACACTCAATAGGGAGTGGTGGTGACAGAAAGTAGGGTGTTGGAGTGTGTAAGAAGATCTCAGGGCATGGTTAGGTCTGACTAGAGAGAGAGAGAGAGAGAGAGAGAGAGAGAGAGAGAGAGAGAGAGAAAGGAAAAGCTATCATATGCATGTGATCTCTCACTCTCAGGGAGAAAAGGAAATCAAAGGAAAGGTCAGGAAACTGAAGGGGAGAAGAAGAGAGAAAGATTGATTCAGAAACAGAAGGACTTGAAGGGGGTCATAGTGAGCTAAAAACAAGAAAACCCAGGTAAGCAAGTCACGTTTCTGTTTTATAAATTTAGAGCATGAAACCTTAGGTTTAATACTAGGGTCTTGTAGGCTATGAAAGTAGGAAATTAATGCAAAAAGAACCATGTAAAATGGTTGAGAAACCTGGTAGAAAAATGGAGTTACAGGCCTTAGGATAATTTCGGGTTTCATGAAAAATCTTGTTTAAAGCTTGTTTTGAGTCTTGAAAAATGATCTATAAAGGTGCAAAAAACATTTAGAATGAAAATGGGGTAAAAACCGTGGCTTGGAAGTCACAAAAAATGGAAATGAAGATCTGGCCGAAAAATCGGCCGGAGCTATTATTCCCTATATTCGTGGGGATTGGAAGGGGTTTAATGGAAATAAAGGGTATGGTTGAGGTCCTTGAGGAAAGGGGAAGAGAATGGCATTCAAAAGTGGTTGAAAAATGATCGAAAATCGGTGACAGTCGCCGGAGAAGACGACTGTTCACCACCAGAACCCTACCGGAGTGGTGGGGAAGATGACCGGAATGTCGTGGGGGCTATCGGGTCAAAACTAAAACGGGTCCGGGTTCGGATCGGGTCGGGACCCGACTGGAAATGAAACGGGAACAATACTGTGTCGTTTTATGTTTGAAATTTAAATGAATTGGGCTTGTTTGGCTATGGAGATAGGAAATGGAAATTGGGTTTGGGCTTATTCCAACCACGGATAAGGATAGGGACTGGGTTATTGGAATCCGGTTCTTGAATTAAACTGAACCGTTTGGTTCAGGGGAGGACTGGACCGGTTTAGGGTTTCTAGCCATAAGCCCATTGGTTCAGACCGGAACTAAGGGAAATTTCATTTTGACCCCAAATGTTTTAAGAAATCCCACTAAGGCTCAAACAGGAAATTAATAAAATATTAATTTTACAAAAATACCCCTATTTCAAATGTGGGTCAAACGAAGTCCAAACGGGGTAAATGAATTGTCAAAATTTATTATGTCAGACGTTCTGAGTCCAATGGTGAGGTCCATTTTACGAGACGGGACCCCGAAGGATAAAATACTGTAAAAGTGCAAAATGACCATTTTGCCCTTTTTAATACAAAAGTCCAAATGGAAATCCGCGGAAGCCTAAACCGACTTTCTTCGGCATTCCGGACTCAATGGTAAAGTCTAAATTAGTATTTGAAATACTTATGATGGAAAGACATAAAATTTGATGAATAGAATCTATTCTAAAACGTATTCATTGATATATAGGGAACTCGAAAGGCAAGGGTACACTCACGGATTCCTGATCTAGAATCACGATAGAGGTAAGTGGATCACTCTCTCTTACATGTGGTATTTCCACAAGCCAAGTTTATTCTTTTACTGCCAAACTCGTACTCTTGAATGTATTGATATCCTTGTGTTCCACAATTCGATATTTTCCTATCTTGTGGACATGTGATTGACTGATGTATCATTGTTATCATGTTTCACTGTGCCTTGAAAGTACCTCATGTTGTTGCTGTCCACAATGTGATATTGTTCTATCTTGTGGACATTGATTGACTGTTGTATCATTGTTATCATGTTGAACCATGCCTTGAAAGGCGTACTGTTATGCTTTCATTGAATCTATGATATTCCATTTTATACTTCTATGGAATCACGAATGATCATGATATGTTATGAATACCAGATTTGTGCTCAGTCACAACATCCATCCGATGCTTCTGTATTGACTGGAGACCTAAGGGTCAAGTCCATGAATGGACAGGTGGCAGGAATGAATTCCTCAAAGGCTTTCCACCGGTAATTGACTGGCACGATCACTGGCATCTCATTGCATTTTCACTGGCATTGCATTTGCAAATTCACTGGCATGTTACAGAATAAAAGCATCTCTTATGATTGACAGAACTCGATTGTTGAATGGCACTATCCCTTATGATTCTTCAAGTCTCGAAAGACTTGCATTGATTGATTTGATTGTGATCGGTTCATTGTGGCAGTACTTCATTGTTGTTATATTATCATTGGATTTCTTCATATCGCTATTACACCAATACTTCTGATTGTGTATTGTGATTACTGTTCATTGGCCCTCGTGGCAATTGTTTCCATTGGCTATCACAGTATCTTATTCTTATGATTGGCTATCATAATCTTATTCATGGATTCATTGATCATCGATACCAGTGTTGGAGATTTGCATTTACTTACTGAGCTTTGTAGCTCATTCCACCCCACTTACCCCCATTTCAGGTGATGACGCTGCGAGACCCCAGTAGGAGTCTGAGAGCGTAGGGGGACATTTTGAAGTACAGTATCAGTCTATGTTAGTTCTCCCATGTATTCACCATCCCCGGGTGCTGGTTACGTTTAGTTCTCATTTTGTCTTATGTAGAACTATGTCATGTATTTAATAGACTTCCACTGTTAAATTATTTAAAAGACTTCCGTTGGATTACTGTAATTGATAAAGACTTCCGCTGTTCATTGTTTAAAATTTTTAGTACATTGCATATTAGTACTATGATACAGGAATGGAAAAAGTAGGGATGGCCTTCGGGTCGGCCCCACGACACGAGATCCGCATAGGGTGGGTTTCGGGTCGTGACACCAGTTTAGCTTGAATACTTTAAATGTTTCAAAGCTATCTGTTTTAAGGAATGCATATATTTTGTGCTCAAAGTATACGAGCAATTGGTGGTGATTATTTTATAAAACTCTCATGTGCTAAACCACTACCAATTGAAAACCCCATGACAAATACTGGAATTACTCACAAGCTTAGATTAGCTTACCCGGACTTTGTTCGGACCCCCCTTTCAGGTGATTAAGGGCAGTTTTGATTAGAAGACGATGATGAAGAATCTGCCATTTTTGGGAAGACATGTTTAAGGAGTTTCTTTAGGAAACCGGTGAGCATCTCTAGTATATTTTGTATTAGAAGATCGGTACACTGTTATGTATAAGCCCCACGGGGCAAACAACATGTATTATTTATAAAGTCTTTAAGTTTTTAGTTATACTCTGAATGTTAAATCATGTATGCTACGTAAAGAGTGGCTGTACCGGACGGATGTGCATAATTTAAAAATAAGAAAAGAAAAGAAAGTTTTTCACGCTTCTGCAATCACATGTTGCACATCTATTCGATACCACTGCTTATGTGAGCCTTCGCCCTAAGGTCCCCGGGCCTGAGGGTGGCGGTCGCGATGTGAGATCCGCACAGGGTGGGTTTTGGGTCGTGACAATTTTACATATATGTATGTATATATATAGGTGGAGGAGTTTGCACCGCCCTTCACATCTCTCTCTCTCTCTCGGTTCTTGTTTTTCCCTCACACAGCCCCTTTCCTTAACTTCTTCCCTCTTTCCTGATCCATTTTTCTTTTCTCTTCTGCTCCTCATTACTTTAGTTCAACTTTACATTTAATTGCATGTGAAGATTTTTGTGTTATATACATATTATATAGCAACACACACTAACACACAAAAACTCACACACACTATTGCCGACTGTTCTTCCTCCCCTTCACACCTTCTTTTACTTTTCTTTTTATTTCCTTTTTCTTTTATTTTTCCACATATATATATATATGCTAATACACATGTATATTAGAACATTTATATATATAATAAATATATATATATATATACACACGAATTAATATTTTTCCTATATTTATAAACAAATGAATATTTATATCTTTTCATGAATATATATATATATATATATACATGTGGACGTATCCATATGTTGCGTATACACAGATATCTGTGCAGTTGGTTCCTTAATCGAATGATTTCGGTGTACTCGAGTAATTTCGTAGTTACTTAAACTATAAAATTTTAATCTCGATATGCGAGCTGAATTACCCGGGTGTTTGGGTCGGGGTATTACATTCTCCCCTCCTTATTAGAGTTTTGTTCTCAAAACTCGAGTGTTCTCTGTCCTTATAAGATTCTATTCCCTTTTTTCTTCTTTGTTACTTCTATCTATTATTTTCTTATGTCTACTAGTCAGATTAAATGATGAGCATTTATATTTCTTATCGTATAAGGTTATATTCAGCTACCTTGTAAATTTAAAATTTTATCATTTATCCTCTTCTAATTCCCGTGGTGGTTCTATAGTCCACATTTACTTCTCATTTTCATTTTACTACTGCTCATTTAGTTATAGGTCCCATACCCCGCCTTCCTATTAAAACACGTACTTCTAATCATTTAGTTTACTCTAATGCGGGTCCCATACCCCGCCTTCACATTTGGTCACATACTTCTAGTATTTACTTCATGTAATACGGGTCCCATACCCCGTCTTCAAATCAAATCATGTACTTCACATATCTATTTCATATGATGCGGGTCCTATACCCCGCCTTCAAATCAAATCATGTACTTCACATATCTACTTCATATAATGCTTGTCCCATACCCCACTTTCAAATCAAATCATGTACTTCACATATCTACTTCATATAATGCGGGTCCCATACCCCGTCTTCAAATCAAATCACTTACTTCTAATATCTAATTCGTGTAATGTAGGTCCCATAACTCGCCGTCAAATCAAATCACGTACTTCTAATATCTACTTCATGTAATGCGGGTCCCATACCCTGCCTTCAAATCAAATCACGTACTTCTAATAACTTAGGTAACCTAGGACCTACCTATCTCATAGTTCTGTTTCTATTTCTTCAAGTGTCACTAAGTTTCTTAAAGTCAAACCTGGTGCTCTGATACCACTCTGAGGTATCAGTAGATTTTAATTGTTTCCCAACCTCAATCATGACTTGGTCTTCCCCAAAGACCATTAACCTAAGCTCTGATATTACTCTGTCACGACTCGAAACGCACCCTATGCGGATCTCGTATCGCGATCGCCACCTTTCGGCTCGGGGGCCGTCGGGTAAGGCTTACATAAGCGACGGTATCGGACGGCGGTGCGGCCTGGGTTTGTGAAAGCGTGAAAAGCTTTTTCTTTTCTTTTCCTCATATAAATCTTTCACACATCCGCCCGATACTGTCGCTCTTCAAAGCGGTACACATAATTATACATTTAGGGCATAATAGAAACTTAAAGACTTCATAAATAATACATGTTCAGTTGTCCCTCAGGACTTAGTTACATAACATTAAAATATTTTCTAACAAAAGTGACTAACTAAAGTTCCATAGTGCTTCCCAAAAACTGCTAGTCCTGTAAGGTGTTGCTTATGCCTTTTCTCAAAATGGGCAAAGCTTTAATCATCATCATCATCAAAAGTTAGGACTGCTGTCAATCACCTAAAATGTGGGTCAGATAAATCCGGGTAAGCTAAACTAAGCTTGTGAGCAAGTCCAATATTTGTCATGGGTTTTCAATTGGCAGTGGTTAGTATAAGAGATTTTATAAACCATTCACTACCAATTGCTCGTAGACTTCAAATATAGAATATACGCATACTTTAAAATAGATAGCTTTGAAACAATTAAAGAATTTAAGCTAAACATGTACTTCTTCAACTACATCAAAGAGACTTCAAAACATGTAGATAGGTGTAGAAAAATGAGGGTAAAACTTGCTTCCATTTCTGAACAAAACATCTTATCACTTTCACTAGTAGAATCCATTTCGAACCGGACTCTAATATTACTTCCTGTGGAGATATCTCATGCCTAGAGGATTAGATCATGCTACCGGGCACTTTTTACATGTTAATTGAGCTCCAAAGAACCCAAAATCAATTTTAGTGTTTATGCATGCTTAATCTTGCATTACCAATGGCAACAGGAGGTATAAAACATTTACAAGTAGATGTTATTTAAAAGCATTAAAACATGGCCTCCTTGTAGTTGCATTTAAAGTATTTATCACATGAATTCTTCAAATGGATGCTTTTCATGAGCATTTAAAATATGACTTCTTCAAATATATGCATTTAAGAGCATTTGAAATATGACTCTTTCAAATAGATGCTTTTATGAGCATTCAAAACATAGTGTTCATGACTTCATGATAGAATCTTCAAATACTTGGCATATGCAAATTCAGAATATTTTATAAGATTTGGTATTTTAAACTTAGACATGCTGAAATTATTTTTTAAAGAGAAACTGTAGTAGAAATCATTCACTGAGCATGTAACAATAGGGTTTATAAGAACATAAATATTTTAAAATAGGAACCATGTAAATACTGAATTCGATATTCAAATGCTTCAGATATTTTGAACTTAAAACTTCTTCAAATCCATGGAGTTAAATCTCCACTTCAAATACAGGATTACTTACCTTTGTCCTTAGGGTCATTGCTACTAGTGCGCTTTCCCTCTTCCTCTGTAGTACCAAAGAACAATTTATAAATAGTCTATTAACTTCACATTCACTTTAAATATCTCTTATTGATACTCTTAACTTATTCTTAGATCGTGTTATATCCTAATTTCCCTCTTAGGCTTATACTTTTTAAATATACTCTTCTAGTAGCTTCATTAAATTTTATGGTTACTTTCATAACTTCACATATTTGCATGTCATATTTTTTTGTACTTTATTTCACAACTTGGACCTCACCATTGAGTCCAGAACGTTGAAGAAAGTCAATTTAGACCCTCTTGGACTTCTATTTGGCTTTAGGGACACTAGGGGCAATTTGGTCAGTTTATAATTTTAATCATCTTTATTTTCGGGGTCCCATCTCATAAAATAGACCTCACCATTGGATTCAGAATGTCTGAAATAGTTAAAATATACTATTCATATGTTTAATTTTGACATTAGATCAATTTATCATTATTAAATTAATTTAATTAATTAAATGTTGCATTTATATAATATATAGATATAATGTGACAATTATTCCCACGGGCATGCCTGTCAAAGTGGGTTAAGGGTGGGGTTTAGGGTTCCTGGCTTGGGAACGGTTGGCGGTTCGATTCCCAGGGGTTGCGGTCCCTTTTATTTTTCAAGGGTTTTCTAATCCAAACGGCGGCCAAGGTTCTTAAAATAGGATAAGCTATCTTATTCCTATAATGGATTTCAAATCAAACCCCTGTCCTCGTAACCAAATAGGTTCAATTGGGATTTAAATTTAAAATAGTTTTAACAAAACAACTTAGTATCAATCTTATTTAAAACCAAACGACGTCGCACTCCAATTCACTGTTCATCATCACCCTTGACTTTCAAGTGAGGGTCCGGTAGGGTTCCGTCGCCTTTTCCGGTGACAACGATCTTTTTCGGTTGATTTTTAACCCATTTTTAATGCAAATCTCTTCCTTTTCCCCTCCAGATCATAACCCTACTTTGGGTTTTCTTCGAAACACTTTCAAACCCTACGAATATGGAGTGTTTTTATAACTCCGACCAACTGTACTTTTTCATTTTCTACCTTATTTCTTTGCTATTTTTATTCTTTTCTTTCTTAGTTTCCTTCCTGCACCATCGAGGATTAGTGGCACGACCTGAGACCTACCCTATACGGATCTCTTATCGCGCACCCGATTCGACATTGGTTGCTGAACCAAGGGTTCTCAACTTGCTACACATTCAGTGTTATTAACATTCAACAATTAAATAGCAGAAGACTTAAACAAATATATACACAAAAGTTGCATGCCATACATAAAGTGTTCTCAAAATGCGGAATACAAAATTGCTTAATGCAACTAGTCTTTCCAGGACGTGGATAACATGGGAGAGCTACAAAACTGTCTGTACTAAGCATTACCCTGCAACTTCAAAAGTATGTCCACTATTATCTAGCTAGCTGCTACCGCTACTGCTGCAGCTCTGCTACAACTTCATTTCCTGAAAGGGGTGGTAAGTTTGGGGTGAGCTAACTCAAGCTCAGTAAGTAATTATCCTTTACTCTATCATGTGTACAAGAATATAGAAGCACTATCCATAAAAGAACTAGGATAAATGAATATGTACTAGCCAGTCATGAATACTGAACTCATCAATGATCATCAGATAATAAGAAGCTTAATGACAAAACAATGAAAATCTGTCTGACAATGTAATCATATGTGCTGGATAAAAGCTGTGAAATCTTAGGATCATTCATAAAGAATGAATATGCTCAAGGTGCGAATATCGATAATATCAACAAAGTAAGATACTGATATCAAATAAATTTGAGATGCCATGATACTAGACCCCGAAGGTCATAACTAGACCCGAAAGTCATATCTAGACCTGAAGGTCATAACTAGACCCGAAGGTCATATCTAGACCTGAAGGTCATAACTGGATCCGAAAGTCATATCTAGACCCGAAGGTCATAACAGGCATCAGATGGAGATATGACTGATCACAAATCCGGCACTTAAGAATATATGAGAAGCATATTATCATCCATGAAGAATAAAGTGGAACTATAATTGAATAAAATATCTGCCCTCACAGCCCTGGGTGCAAGTGTACAACAAGAATTCTATGCGCAATGTACAAATGTGATCAAGATATATACAAAAATCAGTAAATGCTTCCCACATGATAGAGCAATATCAATGTAGCTCAATAAATACTAGAAAGTGTGTAAAGAGTAGAACAAGCAAGGTATATACAAGGAACTATGACTTGGCTCGAAGTGTAACACATACAGAGATCAGAGATTACTTACTCTTTACTGATCCTTAGACCTCAAGCTATTTCCTCCCCTTTATCTTTTGACATGCCTCTCATTGGAAAATAAACTCAGTCTATAGTCGTAACAGATCTATGCTATGTATTTAATATATCTCTCATAGGTTTAAGTATTTTATTTACTAATTCAGACCTCGTCATCGTGTCCGGAATGTCGACTAAAATTAGTCTAGGATTTTACGGATCTTAAATCGGACGCCTGGATTAAAAAGGGCAAAACTGTCATTTGCACTTTTACGTGTCCTTTATTTTCGGGACCTCTTTTCATAATTTTGACATCACCATAGGGTTTGGAAGGCTTGACATAATAAAAATTGACTAGTTATTTGCCTCGTTTGGACTTCGTTTGACTTATTTTTGATTTAGGGGTAGTTTTGTAAATTATTAATTTTTTCGTTGGGCCTTAGTGGAATTATTTATAATTTCTGAGGTCAAAGTGGAATTTCCTTAAGTCTCGGTCTAAACCAGTGGGTTCACAGTCAGAAACCCTAAACCGGTTTAAACCCTCACTAGACCGACCGGTTCATTCTATTCTGGAAACCGGAACTCAGTGACCAAATTTCCTATTCCATCCACGGATTAGTTAACCCTAAACCCAAATTTTCAATTTCTTATATCTGTATCCAAACAACCCAAAACAATATAAATTTCAAATCTCACAAACTCAAAATGACATAGCATCACTGCCCCATTCATAACCGGTCGGGTTCCGGCCCAACCGACCCAAACCCGGTCGACCCAAGACCCGATAGGCCCCTCAAAATTCCGGTCATCCCTTCCGACCACTCGCCGGTGCCGGAACAGTGTTCTGCCCACTGTTTTTCATGTTTTACGCTTAATTCTTCTGGTTTTTGGTTCATTTTTCCACCAAACTAACCCCAAAGTTTTAATATTCTATTTTGGATAGTTTTAAACTTCAAAGTACAGTTTTCATCACCCATTTTCCCCAGTTTTTCGGTCACTGCTCTATTTCCGGCCAACTCAGTTTTCCTTCAATTTCATGTCGTTTGAACTCTATTTTCACTTAAATGTATTTCAAACTTCAATTAAAAATCATATTGAACATTTATACATCATTTGGATAAATAAATACACATAAAATAATATTTTCTAATTCTCACACCATAGCTTACAACTCACGTTTTCTCTTTCATTTTTACATGGTTTTCTATGATTCTTTTTGTGGTTGAATACTCAAGTTACGCTTCCTAAGGTCCTCTAAATGCATGTCAAAAATAAACTAATTTGTTGACTAAATTAAATATAAACTTACTGTGTTTTTCCAGAGTTCCTTCCTCTTGTTCCTGTTCTGCGCCTCAGTTCTTCTCTCTCAACTTCAATTTCTCTCTAGTTCTCTCTCTTTCTCTCTCTCTCTCTCTCTCTCTCTCTTTTACTCCTTTTATCTCTCAATTGATCTAACCTACCCTATGGTCGGTGGCTTGCCAGCTGGTACATGAAGAATGTCACATACACACACCTGCACACATGCAGCTCTTGAGGTTGCCACCTGTCGCATGCAATCCTTGTTGCTTTACTTCTCACAAACCATGTGCTAGTCGCACATGATTTCTACACCACTTGTTCCACTCCGGTATATATATATATATATATATATATATATATAAATATACTCTTTCCTTTTTATACATACTACCTTATATTAATATATATATATATATATATATATTTATATATTACATAATATTACATTTATATATAAATTTATATATAATCGTATATATGCATATATATAAAATTATATACATATATACATATATTTTAATATGTGCACGTCATCTCGTAAAAAGTTTGGTTTCCGGTGCAGCGGCACCCGAACACCCGCGATTACTTGCCTTTCGTACCCATGCATCGCAGTTAAACATAACAGTCCAGTGATGTCCAATTTTATTTATGTCATATATTGGCTTATAGTTCAGGGTTACATGTCATAGTCCGGTCTAACCCGGGTCTGGCACTAGCTACCTTGGGTCGGGGTATTACATTCTAACCCCCTTAAAATAAGTTTGTCCTCAAACTTAGCATATACTAAGACAGAAATAACTGGGGGTACTTAGCTCGCATGCTATCCTCACTTTCCCAAGTAGCCTCTTCAACTTGATGTTTCTTCCACAGAACTTTGACTAAAGGAATTGTCTTGTTCTGCAGCACTTGCTCTCGCCTGTCTAAAATCTGTACTGGTTATTCTATATAACTCAAATCCTCCTGAACGTCTAATGGCTTGTGCTCTATTATCTAGTCTGAACTGTGTACATATTTCCTCAACAACGAGACATGAAATATATCATGAACGTGCGCTAACTCTGCAGGTAAATCAAGTTAATATGCTACGGGCCCAATTCTGCTCATGATTCTGAATGATCTAATATACCGTGGCCCCAATTTTCCCTTCTTGCCAAATCTCACAACACCCTTTGTTGGGGACACTTTTAGAAAAACATAGTCACCCACAGCAAACTCCAATGCTCTCCTCCGTACATCAGCGTAACTCTTTTGTCTGCTTTGAGCCGCTAATAGACGCTGCCTGATCAGTTGTATTTTGTTGGTGGTTTGCTCTACAATCTCTGGCCCATAGAGCTTCCTCTCACCCATTTCAGTCCAACATAGTGGTGATCGACACTTTCTGCTATACAATGCTTCATATGGAGCCATACCAATACTCGATTGGTAACTATTGTTGTACGTAAACTCCACTAAAGGTAAGTGATCCTCCCAACTTCCTTTGAAATCCGTGACACAAAACCTCAATAGATCCTCTAGAGTCTGTATAGTCCTCTCTGTCTGACCATCTATCTCTGGGTGATATGCACTACTTAGACTCAACTCTGTGCCCATAGCCTGCTGTAAACTCCAAAATCGGGATGTAAATCGTGGATCTCGGTCTGATACAATAGACACTAGGACTCCATGCAGTCTGACTATCTCCCTGTGTAACACCCTAATTTCTTAACTAACATGTTTTGTGTATTGAAAACTGTTTTGGGAATGAAATGTCAGGTTTAGCTAATTTAATGTCTATTTTTAATAGTGATAAAACTCGAATTAGCTAATTATGAGAAACTCGAGGAAATAAAAACTGACATTGGACCTCGGCCAGTGAAAGATATTCTGAGTAGGAAGTGACAGAAAGAAACCGCATTGAAAAATGAGTTACGGATTGGGAGTTAAGGCTAAAACAGTGAAACTGGAATTCTACGACAACCAAACAGGGCCTTAACCAGAAAAATAGGAGAAAATGGTCACTTGAGAGGCCAAGGGGAATTGAACCCTTGACCTACCAAGGTAGGTAAAATCTGTCCCAAAAAGTTACCAACTAGGCTGTTGGTTACTTTGTGCATATATACAGCAATATATGTATATAACCTATAATCTTGCCCAAGCCACCACCCAAATTGGCCAATAGCCTTGCATGCATTCCCTTCATCATAGCCCTCCATCACCTCCATCAGTCAACAGCCACTAACCCCACTAAGGGCAGAGATACACTCATATATATGTATATGTGTATAGCCCTATATATATATGAAGCTATAATATATAAATGCCATAACTTGCATCATATTCTCTTTAGAGAATTCTGAAAAATACAGAAATTGTGTGAGTCATGTTGTGTACGTGAGGGACTGTGAGAGAGTGTGAGAGTGTAGTGAGAGAGAGGGGAAGAAAGCTTTGCATGCAAGGGAGCTTGAAGGAAAATTTGGCCATTTGAAGTGCAAGGGGGGACTTGAGGATCACGGTGCATGAACTGAGAAGCTTGAGGGACATTTAGAAAGGTCTGAACCGAGCCAAGAGTGTGAACTGCTACTGCTTGAAGGTAAAATTCCAAATTTATCTTCAATTCTTGTTTTGTAAATTTTGGAACTGTTTGATAGAAATGGACTGCATGCATGGTTATTTTTGACCCTAAGAACTAATTTGGAGCATACTGTGTGTGTTGGAGGTCTCGGATAGGTCAAGAACCATGAAACCCGAAACTAACCTCCATTGATGAAGCTTGGAAACACCAAGTCTGATTCGACCATAACCATTTGAGATTTTGCATGTCGAGACCTGAAATAGACCCTAAGAGGATCTCAAACATCTACCTACGCGACCCCAGAACACTGTATGGCCCCACGAATTTCAAAATATTCTTACGGGTTCAAAACTTAAATTGTCGATGCATGTGACTAAACTGAAAAATGAAGATAGGGTCTTGATCCTTATGATTTGTAGATCACATAGCTTCAAAAATCACATGAAATGGTGAAGAATCGAGGATGCTAGGTCGTGTTACAGGTCACGGCTATCGTTTTGAAAACAGAATGGTTTAGAGTGATTCGAAGCTTTAAATGGATGCTAAATGATAGATATGATATGTAGAAACCTGTTAGGATCGAAAACAGAGAGAGACCGTGTGTTAAAACTCACGAAATAGAAATTAAAAATCTGCAGAAATTAGGGCAACACTGAGGTAGTTAGTGGGGAAGACAGAGTTGACTCGGCCGAGTCGACCGAGTCGAGATGGGTTGGGCCGAGCCAACTCGGACACGTGGAGTAACCTGGGGCTGCCACCGAATTAAATGGACGGTGTCGTTTTGGGCCGTTTATATGTTAAACTGATATGTTTAAAAAGAAAAGAAAGGGAAGGAAGAAACAGGGGCTACGGGGTTTCGAACCCCTGACCGCACGCGCCCAACACCACGCCCTTACCACTCAGCCATGCGCTTGCGTGTGTCACCTATGGGGCACAGTATATATATATACATATATTATATATTTAATTATATCAGAAAAATAAAAGACGCATTTTGCGTCTTATAAGGTTCGAACGCAGTGTCTATTGGAGAGGGAGGTGGCACGCGTCCGCTGTGCCACCCTATTCGACCGGTCATTATTCTGCCAAAATAATATATATATACTATATATTTTCTGAAATTAATTTAATTAAAATTATTTAATTAAATTAAATACTCCAAATTAGTCCGTTGTCCAAAAATCATAAGTTATATATGTATTCCTACTGTCTCGGACCTCCTGAGTCCAATGGTGAGGTCCGTGACTGCAAATGAGGTACCGAAAAAAATATGATGTATGAAATTACCATAATACCCCTGACCCTGTACAAGGCCCAAATGAAATCCGATTTCAACGGAACTGATACCAGTAGTAGACCTGACACTTGTAAGACTATATACATGATTAGATGACGAACCCGAGACAGAAATTATGTGACAGCAAAAATGACCAAAATACCCCTGACATACCCGAACCCAGATTTAAAAGCCGAGAGAGTCTAAATTGACTTTCTTCGACCTTCCGAGCTCAATGGTTAGGTCCATATTATGAAAATCAGAACCGATAAATGTGTGAAGACACTGAAACCCTAAGCCAAATGCTTAAGAGGTAAGACCTATGAACTAGCCACTATAAGTTAGTTCCATGAAACCCATCATAGGGTAGACTTACTCAGTCTAAGGTCATGAGTTGATAAATCTTTATAAATTGTTTAAGGCTTAAAGAGAAAAAGAGGAAGGCTCCGTTCATAGCTTCAAACTCAAATATTGAAGGTGAGTAACTTCTGACACTGTTTAGTTACTGCTCCTTGGTCTGCTAAATTGTTTCGAATACCATATGTTTTAAATGCAATTGTTTTAAATGCATGCTTTTATCACCGATGACATGGTTTTTAGTTTCTCAAATGATTAACTATACTTCTGATTGATATGCTAGCACTCTGAACCTTTTATCTGTTTTGATTTATTGAACTTGACTTGGATTTATTGAATTATTACTTCCAAACTGATTCAATTACCATGTGATTTAAGCAAAGATTGAATTCGAAGCTCTTGCTTGGATATCTGTGTTACTCACTGGGCTTTTTAAAGCTCATTCCATTATTTTAATAATTTCAGGGGAACTCTCAGATGGACAGGTTTAGCAGGTTCAGGACTTAGGGGGAAAATGTTGGAGACCCCCAGATAAAATGATAACCCATTTTTGTGAATCTATACCATTTTTGTACTTTTTGTGTAACTGAACAGATTATGACCTTTTGTGGTGAAACTGTTTTGTAATCTTGATTAAGATAGGACTGACTATGATGTATCCTGAATGCTCTGCCAAGTATATATGTATGCATTGTCACATCCCGAACCCCACCCTACGCGGATGTCGAGGACGTGATGCCAGTCAGCCGCCACGCGACCAACCGAAGGCAATTTTTAAACTTTTCAGTGAATTGCACTCTGACTGTAGGGTCAAATGCAGCGGAATTTAAAACTTTTTTTTTGTCAGGGGAATGCAACTCATGTATTCACTATAAGGTTATGTACCACAAAGCCAGTCTAAAATCCAACAGCTAACAATTCTAACCTCAGAGCATATCTATAATCCGACATATAACAATAGAGCAGAACTATAATCTCTAGAGTACCGTTTAAATCCATGAGCCATGTCTATATCTAGTACATATCAGTCAAGTCAGTCGTATTACATCACTCACCTGATTAAACAGATTCAATCCTCAGTAATCCTGTCTCCACAGATTAGTGCCGTCAGATCCAACAGATATTATTCCTGAAAAATGTTAGGGAATGGGGTGAGCTTCGAAAAGCTCAATGAGTAACACAGGTTCCCTGTCAAGGGTTTCAAAACCATTTCTTGTTTACAAAGCACAAGGGTAGTTCAGTTGTTTCTGAAATAGCAGTTTTATAAATCTACTTTAAATGCAGTTTTAGTAGAATAAAACAGGACTGAACTAAACGGAACAACAAATCGAAACAGACGGAACAGTGCATGATGCCAATATCAATGAGAGTATAGGCAATTAATTCAAATATCAGAACAGATCAGTACTGGGTGGAACATAACAGGGCATAACAATAATATATCAGTTAGGCGCGTAATCAAGCCTACTTATGCCAGACCGCTCATAATTAGAATGGTACCCAGAGTCAGACACATCATAGCAGAACAAAATCAGATAGACCATAAAATGGAACAAGACAGACCGAACAAAATAATAGTAGGACGGGACAAAATCATGCCGCGTACAATACAGTATAAAAGTTTGCATTTAAAAACATGCATTCGGACAGTTTAACTTTTAAAACCGTACAGTGCATCAAAATACAGTATCTATGCAGTAACTTATATACCAAGTCAAGAATTCGGACAGATCATAACGGAACTGGACCATATATCAATCAACACAGACAGATTATTAACGGACGGTACATAATGAGATCAGACGGAACAAAACACCAGTTCAAGTCACCGGCATAATCAAGGACAGAGGCATAACAGGACGGATCATAACGGAACAAAGCAGAGCAATACATCAATCAGAACAAGACATATCGAAACTGAACATGGCGGATCAAAACGGTACAATATCAATCAGGACGAGTCATATCGGAACTGAACATGACGGAACAAAACGAAACAATACCAATCAGGACAAGTCATATCGGAACTAGACATGACGGAACAAAACAAAACAATATCAATCAAGACAAGTCATATCGGAACTGAACATGACGGAACAAAACGAAACAATACATCAATCAGATCAAGACACATCGAAACTGAACATGTCGGAACAAAACGGAACAATACATCTATCAGGACAAGTCATATCGGAACTGAACATGACGGAAACAAACGAAACAATATCAATCAGGAAAAGTCATATCGGAACTGAACATGACGGAAACAAACGAAACAATACATCTATCAGAACAAGACATATCGGAACTGAACAGGACGGAACAAACTGGTACAATATCAATCAGGACAAGGCATATGCTACTTTAAATATATGCTTTTTCTTTTAAACAATATAACGTTCAAAACAGTACAGTGCTTCAAAGTACAGTATCTAGACAGAACTTATACACCAATTCAGGAGTCAGGTTTACTCACAAGACGCAACAGTACAGAATAAAACCATGACAGACCATACAACAGAACAAGACAGACCCGAACTGAACAGGAGAACAGGACAGTACAAAATCATGTTACGTGTAATGCAGTATAAAAAGTATGCATTCAGACAGTACAGTATACAAAACAGTACGGTAAATCAAAATACAGTAACTAGACGGTGTACTTATACACCAAGTCAGAAGTTCCAGGTTACTCACAAACTGTTACGGTTATCTCCTTGCGCAAACAATCCGATAACCTCCAGATACGTCAGGCATCTCCATGTATATCCTAAACAATAATCATCAATCATATACAGATCAGAACTCATCAATTCAGGTCTCATTTGTCATCTTAGGTATCTATCGGTTTACCTAAGATAGCCTAGTAGCCTATCGCCCTCTCATCGGGTTTCACCCGGGGCTATTTTATTCTTAAATTAGGCTCAGCAGTCATCAGGATTATAACCCAAGTCATTTAGACTTCAATCGTTATCAGTCAGTCACTTCTTCAGCCTTAGGGGCAAAACGGTCATTTTATCACTCTTGCCCCGGGCCCTGTCAAGGCCCTCCGAATAGTCTTTATATCTTAAATATAAAGTTCTACGTCTTTTAGACTCTAATCGGTATCAGTTAGGTTCTTATTTTAACCATAGGGGCAAAATGGTAATTTTGTCATTCTTGCCCCGGACCCAGTCGTGGTTCTTAGAATATCCCATATATCGTATACATGAAGTTCTAAGTCTTTTAGACTTGAATCGCTATCAGTTAAGGGCTTACTTAGCCTTAGGGGCAAAATGGTAATTTGTCATTCTTACCCCAGACCCTGTCGTGGTCCTCAGAATGTCCCATATATCTCATATGTAAATTCTTAAGTCCTTTGGACTTCGTTTGGTATCTGCTTTTGATCGTCGGGACACATCGGTCATTTTTCGTTTTACGCGTTGATAGTTCCGGAGTCTTACGTAGCCCTTCAGTGTTCATAATTATACTTACGATAATTCATCAGATCAGATTGACCTTTATCTTGCACTTACAGTGCTCAGGGGTATTTTGGTCATTTTACGCTTCGTAAGATTCTGATCCCGGTTCGTCATTTATTCAGGTATACAGTCTCACCAGTATTCGGGTTTCTATAGGTATCAGTTTCGTCCCAATCGGACTTCATTTGGGCTTCGTATAGTATCAGGGGTAATTTGGTAATTTTACGTGTCATATTTTTCGGCACGTCAGTTCATAAAATGGACCTCACCATTGGGTCCAGAGTGTTCGACATAATTAAGTTGGACTATCTGTTATGTTCAATTGACCCTGGGAAGCATCAAGGGCAGTATGGTCATTTACACTTTATGTGTCTATATTTTTCGGGACTTCAGTTCGTTAAACGGACCTCACCGTTGGGTTCGGAACGCCCGACATAGTCAAAATAGACTGTCTTTTATTTTTATTTGGGTCTGGTGCCATCAGGGGCAGTACAGTAATTTATCACTTACAGGTCTGTATTTTTCGGTACTGTATTTCCAAAATCGGACTGTACCATTGAGTCCGGAATGTTTGAAATAGTGAAAATACACTATTTATTTAATTTATTTGGACTCCGTTTGACATATTAAATGTCCAGGGGTAAAATCGTAATTTTACCTAATTAATAAAATAATAAAATAATTATTTTATTATTTAATTAATTTGTCAGGGGCTTAATTGAACAGTTTCTCAGAAATTTGGGCCACTGTATAATTCTTTAAAACAGTTGGGGACAAATCCGTAATTTCAGAAAGTATTTGGGGGGTCAAAACATAATTTCATAATTTAAGGGTTCAAACCGTAGGGTTCAAGAATTAAACTGTTGAACCGGTCCACAATTCAAAGAAGCCAACCGGTTCAGGGTCCCTCAGAAAACCGGGATGACATATTCCTGGTAACCCCAATTGGCCCCTATCCCTGGTTTGGTTATACCCCTAAATCAATTTTCCCTAATTTTGGATTTATTAACTCTGTTTCCAAATGGGCCGAATTCAGGTTTTAAAACAAAACAGTTACATCAAACGGTGCCGTTCCAATTAATTCGGTGGCATCCCTCTTCGCTCAACATGTGTCCGAGTTGGCCCGGTTGACTCGGCTCAAGGCAACGAGTCAACTCGGTCGTCTTCTTCATCAATTACCCTCGGTTGCCCTAATATTCTGCAGATTCCATCTTTAATTTCGTGAGTTTCTCTTCACTGAAACTCTCTGTTTTCTATTCTAAACCATTTCTGGGTTGTTAAGGGATGATTTGGCATTGCTCTAGGTCCATGATTTGGGCTCACGGCCACGGTTTGGAGAGACAATAGAGAGACCTGCAACTTGACCATAAAACCTTATTTCTCAATTGTTTTCACTGAGGTTTGTTGCTACATGATCCCTAGGACGTGTAGTTCCATCCCCCATTCACAAACATCGGTTTAAAGCATTCAAATCCAAGATGGTATTTTGTGACCGAACCTGCAACTAGTTCTTTGAAGGTGTTGTATGGGGTTTTAGGGTCGCGAGTTGGTGTATTTGAGACCCTCTCAGTGTCTAGATCATTTCTAAACCATCAAAACTTGGTTTTAGGGAGGTCGAATCAGGCCCGGTTTTTGGAGGTGTCATCCATGGCGGTTTGGTCACGGTTTGGGTTTCTAGGCCTATCCGACTGTCCCAATTGATTCAGAACATTTCCAAGGTGTCACGACCCGAAACCCACCCTATGCGGATCTCGTGTCGCGGGGCCGACCCGAAGGCCGTCCCTACTTTTTCCATTCCTGTATCATAGTACTAATATGCAAAGTACTAAAACCTCAAAACAATAACAGCGGAAGTCTTTCAATACACAATGTTAGCGAAAGTCTTTACAATACATAATATGGTTCTACATAAATAAATTAAGAACCAACATGACCAGCACCCGAGGGTGGTGAATACATGGGAGAACTAAAACATAAACTGATGCATTTCCTCAAATGTCCTTCTACGTCTTTAGACTCCTACCGGGGTCTCGCGGCATCAGTACCTGAAATGGGGGTGAGGAGGGTGGAATGAGCTACAAGAGCCCAGCAAGTAAATACAGATCTCCGACACTGGTATCGAGGATCATAAAAGAATATGAATCCAAGAATAAGAATATGATAGCCAATCATCATCAATAAGATGCTATAATAGCCAATGGAAACAATTGCCATAAAGGCCAATAAACAATGGAACACAATGTACAATTAGAAGTAAAGGACATAACATCAACATGAAACACTTAACATGTGAACAGTGGCAAATGAACAGTAGGTTCACAATGTGTAATCAGTAGGAATGGCATAACAATGTTCTGGAATTCTCAACGATAATACAATAACAAGAAAGTACTGCCATTATAATTGATCACAATAAATCAATAAGGAATATCTCGCAATACAAGATAATCACAAGAACAATGTAACTCAACAATTTTTAGTTGAGCAATCATATAAGAGATGCTTTTGTTCTGTGTCAGGGCTTGATTTGCCCTCGGTCTTTGGGGGCCCGGTTTACCCCCTTCAGTGCATTCCAGTGTATGGCCATATGTCCGTTCACGGACTCGACCCGAAGGTCTTCAGTGTATTTAAAAGCATCGGATGGATATTGTGACTGAGCACAACTCCAGTATACATAAACATTTCATGATCATAAATGATTCCATAAGAGTATATAAAATGGAATATCATCAGTCAATGGAAACATAACAATAGGCATTTGAAAGTACGGTTCAACATGATAACAATGGTACAACAATAAATTAATGTCCACCAGATAGAACAATATCACATTGTGGAGACAATAACATCAGATACGCTCAGGAGTACAAGTTCGGCAGTAAAAGAATGAACTTGGCTTGATAACACCACATGGAAGAGAAAGGGTATCTACTTACCTCTAATGCATTGCTAACTCAGTCTCCTGTAGGTTTTCTTTTTCCCGTTGAGTTCCCTATATATCAGTAAATACATTTCAGAATAATTTCTATTCACCAAATTCTATGCCTTGCTATGATCAGTATTTCTAATACTTATTTAGAATTTTATATGTCTGTTGTTCTCGGAACCTCTTTTCATAATTTTGACATTACCAATGGATTCGGAAGGTTCAGAATAATAAAAATTCACTAATTATTTAATTCAATCAGAGTCCATTTGACTTACCTATGAAGCAGGGGTATTTTGGTCATTTTCACAAGTCGTAACTTTTCGGGACTCCGTCTCGTGAAACGGACCTCACCATTGGACTCAGAGCATCCGAGATAATAAAAATTGATTATTTATTTGCCCTATTTGGACCTCATTTGACCCACTTTTGAGTCAGGGGCATTTTTGTAAAATTGACATTTTTCTGTTGGGCTTTAATGGAATTTTCCAAAACATTTGGGGTCAAAATGTAAATAGCCAGAGTTGCGGTCTGAACCATTGGGTTCACTGACTAGAAACCCTAACCGATTCGGTTCTTCACTGAACCAAACGGTTCAGTTAAATTTAGAGAACCGGATTAACATATCCAATTCTCTCACCTTATCCACGGTTTGAACAACTCCAATCCAATTTCAATCCCTTATACCCGTGACCAAACAAGCCCAATCCCATTTAATTTCAAACCCAAAACGACACAGCTTCGGTTAACCGTTTATGTCCGGTCGGGTACCGACCCGATCCAGCCCAGACCCGTTTCTTTTAACCCGGTAGACCCCCCCCGATTTTCCGATCATCTCCCTCACATCTCCGGTGAACTGTATTAGGGTTCCGTCACCATCTCCGGTGACGGCAACCTAAATCCGATGGTTTTTAAACCTATTTTCAATGCAGTTTTATTCCCCTTTTCATGTAGAATATATTTATAACTTTAGTTTTCCATTTAGCCTTTCGATTCTTCACGAAATAGAGCTTAATCATCTCCGGCCGAATCTCCGGCCATATGATTTTTCTTATTTTCCCTATGATTTCTTCATCATTTTTCATTCTTCCTTCTCCATTTAGTTTTCTGCATGCATAAGGATAGTTTTCATAAACTTTTAAACAAGTTTTAACCATAGAATTCATGGAACCGAGATTATTCCATCAACCTGCAACTCCAATTTTCTCTATGGTTTCTACACCATTTAGCTTCATTCTTTTTGCAATAATTTCTATATTTCATGCTTGTTCAGACCCTACCATTATATCTAAGCTTTATGCTTTAAATTGAAATAACAGAGCTGAAATCAATTACCTGGGTTTCGGATTTTGAGCTCACTGTGACTCTCCCACCTTTCTGTTTCTGAACCAATCTCTCTCCCTTCTTCTCCCCTTGAGTTCCTGACCTTTCTTTCCTTTTCTAACCTCTCATCTCTCAAACCCGTATACATATATATATGTATACAAAACACTCACCTCTTCTCTCTCTACCTTATCTTTCTCTCTTCCCATCTCTTTCTTTAGTCCCTTTAACCGATCCCCAGTCGGTGGCCCTTGCCACCTGTAGCTGCGGTGGCAGCACACCCGAGCACCCAAGACACCTCACTCAATTTCTCATATAATATATATATATATATATATATATATATTTACACATATTATTTCATTTACCATATATATATTTATATAGCTGTACTCAATTTACATATATGTATGTATTCATGAGATCACTTTAATACATTATCATGCATACATATTCATATATATATATATATATATATATCCATTTAATTATGCAACATAACTTAAAACAGTTCGGGTTTGATTATTGTATCGACTTACCCCGATATTTGTGCCGTACCCCGGGTCGGGGTATTACATCCTTACCCCCTTAAAAATAAGTTTGTCCCCAAACTTAACGGTTCTAACTCGGTGGTTTTCGTGGTTCCTTTTACATCACGATATAACTTAAATAAGCTGTTACATTAACTAAATAAAGATTTTCTGCTGAGAATCAAGTTTTACTGTCACGTTAGATCAAGTTTTACAGTCACATCAGATCAAGTCTCACTGTCACATTTGTAACTGTACTATCTTCTTTAATATTCCACGTATGCTTCAAAACCTTCCCATGAAACACAATTTCCTTCCTATGATTCTTTTCGGCTTCTGTAATTTAAGATATCTTTTGATGAAGAAAATTTTAAGGTTTCTAATCGTAGCTTGACGAAACTCTATCCATTCAGTCTACTGATATATCTAGGGTATATATATCATTTGAAATGATATCATGTGGAACTCATAGAGTTCACATCGGCTTCTATGTGTTATTTCCTCTACAATCAATCTGTTATTCTATTAATCGTTCCTTGACCTCAAGTCAGCTATGTAAGAGTATTTGTACCCCTAGTCTATATTTCACATGTCCTGTATCTAACACGTTTCAATGATAGTCCTCTTGACGATCACATAAGCAATGAGTCAATGGTCCAGGCGTTCAGTTCCTACAGTCAGTTAGTAACATATGGGAACACATTAAATGTGTAACATAACATAGAAGATAAACCGATCATAAGTAACCCTAAAAGTATCATTTTCCAATAATGTATTTGGATTAACTATTACTCATCACTTGTATCACCTTTCAAGGTGTCATTCCTTGTTAATTTATTACCCTTTGCAAGGTATTTTCATTTCATTTAGATATTACTGTCAGATTCAATACTTTTCAAAGCGTCATGTTTCCAATTTTATATTACATTCTATCCCTCAATGAGCACTAATCGTTTCCCTCGTTTATTATGAACATAATTTAATTCTCACATATTCTCATTGTATAGAAATCAACAAGTTCCTAATCCGTAAATAGAATTTCAATTCTCAATAACTCTCGTAATATAGATTGATCGTTCGATCATAAACATCAAGTCTGTAGACTAGATATAGTAATTTAATTCTTAAGGCTCCCTCAGTACAGAACAATCATTAACCATAACTCAATAAATATCAAGTACATGTTTCCATAAGATAAAACAATCTTAAGGATTTCCAAATCCAATATTACTATGATTTCTTCCAAGTTTAACTGCTATCTCCCATTGAAACCTCGTTGATTAGCTATATCTTACTCAAGATTCTTCATATTTCCCGGTACATCATCAATTTATTTAGAATATCAATTCCCATGTACTTACCCCCTTTAAGTTCCCTTATCAAATAATCATTACGAATTATTTATTTCATTATTGCTATGATTTCCTCTAATTTCTTTTAAGTATGACTACTATTTCCTACTCAAGTTTCACTTCTCTGTCTATATCAGTTATCAAAACCTCCTTCAGTATTGTCAATGTCAAATCTCAAGAATTCTCATCACTTATCCTTAAGTACACTGCTATCCTTAAGGGTCACTAGTCAATAATCATCAATTTTCATTTTAATATGTAGTCGTTTTCCAAGACTAGTTGACTTTTAATATCTTAACTTGCTCTTATCCTTGGACAGCCCCAATTCATTTAATGTGTTTCAATACACCAAGTTCTTTCTTGGATCAGTTAAACTATACACTTATGATCTGTACCTCCTATATTCTATGTATCATGTTCATTTCTAATGATTCCCCAGTGTATAGTATCCAGTGATAATGACTCTTTCAAGAGTTGA
Organism: Nyssa sinensis; assembly: GCA_008638375.1. Lineage (NCBI taxonomy): Eukaryota > Viridiplantae > Streptophyta > Magnoliopsida > Cornales > Nyssaceae > Nyssa > Nyssa sinensis. The sequence goes on from CM018046.1 coordinate 29,178,675, forward strand.
CATTTATTCAATCTCGTCTATCCAGTAATCATTCCTATCTATAACAGTATGAAATTCATTTTAAGGATTATAAATCTTACATTTATTCTATCATTATTCCCTGAAATTTATTAATTATGAAATCACTTGGCTCATCAATGTCTTTTAATTTTACAAGTGAATAATATGTCAATCTAACACTCATATATCTATGTTACATACTCTACTTATTTCATACATAACATCTATCATCAATCATCATCCCGGAACAGTTAACATATAACCTCAGAGTTCTGTCTCTATGTTCGGCTAGCAGTAAATGTTGAAATTATAATCAGTATGTAGAGTAATATTTAACAATATTGAGCATTTGTAAACAACTGTAAATAATACCTGCGACTACTGGTACAGTAGCCTGATCATCTCTCAATTCGCTGTAAAAGATCAATGGTCAGAATTCACGTACAAGTCTATTTATCATGTCATGATTTACTCTATTTGACATTAGGAATACCGGTGCATCAATCTCATCTCCCATGAATCACTATTACAAAGCTGTTTTAACACTAAATCTTTTAATACCAGCTGAGCCTAAGAATTTGACTTAATGCTCCAATCATTTCCTAGCATCACTAGGTTTGGTAGGATAGATGTCGTGATATTGTAGCATTCTAATCCTCAAGTCCTCTGGGGTATACGTCGTTCTAACAGTATCATAAAGGATTCGTAGTATCTAGATTGGCTAAGGTAGCACTGTGTGTTTCTCAGTTACCCTAGTTACATGATAAGGCGGCCGTTCCTCACCGGTAACAGAGGTCCTGATAGCACATCAGTGACTGTCAATTTTCCACATTTTCTCTTTTAACCGTTTACCATCACCGTTATCCATTTTCATAATTTATATTCACTCCAAATCTTCAGTCTCGATCTCTTCTACATCACTAGACCTAACTTCCAAGTATAGGTCACTTGTTGATAATATTCGTGATTTTGCTCCGTATCTCGTGTTCTATGGTCAATATTTCTAAACAATAATCCTCAAGGTAACCATCAAAGTTCTCGTGTTTCTCTGTCTAACATTCTCCAATAATAACCTTCCAGATGTAATAGAATCAGTAAATCAATCATCCAATGTTCAATTACTAAGTTCAGTTCGGCAATTACATGGAAACACAATCAAGTGTGTAAGGATCTCTTAAGATCTAAACAGGTTAGAAATAACTGGAAGGGTACCTGTGGCTATCTGGGTAGTAGTTTAATCTTTCCTTGACACCAACAAGACTGGTGGGGTAGGTGTGGCACTGGCCATAGCCTTAGCTTTCCGAGGACAGTTCCTTGTTCACCCTGTGGTGTGATCCTTAACAGTGCCACTATTTCGATGTACATAGTTGTCTGTTGGGGTGAGCTTGAGGCAGAGATTTGAGAATCTCTTCTATAAGGCGCTCAATTCAGTCTAATTGATCCTTGCCTATCCCAATGTTCCTAGTATACACCATTGCTCTAAACCATAAGTGTTAGATAAGTATGTCCATAAAAATCTACTCGTCTATGGTCTAATCGAGTCAATATAATCTATTGAGATATTCCTTTTTGTTAACCTTGTCTATAAGATAACTCGTCATTGCACACAATAACAATCAACGTTCGCATCAAATCTATATTATAGAGACTTCAGCTCTATCCATTGATTCTAACTCTAAGTGATCTATGTAATTCGTAACTATCGATGTATTCCTTGGAATAACCATGTTTATAAAAATAACTAGTAAGGATAACCCGTAAGATGTCCAGTCAATCTATAAGAGAAAAATCAAAGATCGTATGAACTCTATATAAGGAAGGTCAGTTATAACTATTCATTCTATTTCTAGTCCTATCTCCCATGACTCACAATCGAACCTATAGCTCTGATACCAAGCTGTCACGACCCGAAACCCACCCTATGCGGATCTCGTGTCGCGGGGCCGACCCGAAGGCCGTCCCTACTTTTTCCATTCCTGTATCATAGTACTAATATGCAAAGTACTAAAACCTCAAAACAATAACAGCGGAAGTCTTTCAATACACAATGTTAGCGAAAGTCTTTACAATACATAATATGGTTCTACATAAATAAATTAAGAACCAACATGACCAGCACCCGAGGGTGGTGAATACATGGGAGAACTAAAACATAAACTGATGCATTTCCTCAAATGTCCTTCTACGTCTTTAGACTCCTACCGGGGTCTCGCGGCATCAGTACCTGAAATGGGGGTGAGGAGGGTGGAATGAGCTACAAGAGCCCAGCAAGTAAATACAGATCTCCGACACTGGTATCGAGGATCATAAAAGAATATGAATCCAAGAATAAGAATATGATAGCCAATCATCATCAATAAGATGCTATAATAGCCAATGGAAACAATTGCCATAAAGGCCAATAAACAATGGAACACAATGTACAATTAGAAGTAAAGGACATAACATCAACATGAAACACTTAACATGTGAACAGTGGCAAATGAACAGTAGGTTCACAATGTGTAATCAGTAGGAATGGCATAACAATGTTCTGGAATTCTCAACGATAATACAATAACAAGAAAGTACTGCCATTATAATTGATCACAATAAATCAATAAGGAATATCTCGCAATACAAGATAATCACAAGAACAATGTAACTCAACAATTTTTAGTTGAGCAATCATATAAGAGATGCTTTTGTTCTGTGTCAGGGCTTGATTTGCCCTCGGTCTTTGGGGGCCCGGTTTACCCCCTTCAGTGCATTCCAGTGTATGGCCATATGTCCGTTCACGGACTCGACCCGAAGGTCTTCAGTGTATTTAAAAGCATCGGATGGATATTGTGACTGAGCACAACTCCAGTATACATAAACATTTCATGATCATAAATGATTCCATAAGAGTATATAAAATGGAATATCATCAGTCAATGGAAACATAACAATAGGCATTTGAAAGTACGGTTCAACATGATAACAATGGTACAACAATAAATTAATGTCCACCAGATAGAACAATATCACATTGTGGAGACAATAACATCAGATACGCTCAGGAGTACAAGTTCGGCAGTAAAAGAATGAACTTGGCTTGATAACACCACATGGAAGAGAAAGGGTATCTACTTACCTCTAATGCATTGCTAACTCAGTCTCCTGTAGGTTTTCTTTTTCCCGTTGAGTTCCCTATATATCAGTAAATACATTTCAGAATAATTTCTATTCACCAAATTCTATGCCTTGCTATGATCAGTATTTCTAATACTTATTTAGAATTTTATATGTCTGTTGTTCTCGGAACCTCTTTTCATAATTTTGACATTACCAATGGATTCGGAAGGTTCAGAATAATAAAAATTCACTAATTATTTAATTCAATCAGAGTCCATTTGACTTACCTATGAAGCAGGGGTATTTTGGTCATTTTCACAAGTCGTAACTTTTCGGGACTCCGTCTCGTGAAACGGACCTCACCATTGGACTCAGAGCATCCGAGATAATAAAAATTGATTATTTATTTGCCCTATTTGGACCTCATTTGACCCACTTTTGAGTCAGGGGCATTTTTGTAAAATTGACATTTTTCTGTTGGGCTTTAATGGAATTTTCCAAAACATTTGGGGTCAAAATGTAAATAGCCAGAGTTGCGGTCTGAACCATTGGGTTCACTGACTAGAAACCCTAACCGATTCGGTTCTTCACTGAACCAAACGGTTCAGTTAAATTTAGAGAACCGGATTAACATATCCAATTCTCTCACCTTATCCACGGTTTGAACAACTCCAATCCAATTTCAATCCCTTATACCCGTGACCAAACAAGCCCAATCCCATTTAATTTCAAACCCAAAACGACACAGCTTCGGTTAACCGTTTATGTCCGGTCGGGTACCGACCCGATCCAGCCCAGACCCGTTTCTTTTAACCCGGTAGACCCCCCCCGATTTTCCGATCATCTCCCTCACATCTCCGGTGAACTGTATTAGGGTTCCGTCACCATCTCCGGTGACGGCAACCTAAATCCGATGGTTTTTAAACCTATTTTCAATGCAGTTTTATTCCCCTTTTCATGTAGAATATATTTATAACTTTAGTTTTCCATTTAGCCTTTCGATTCTTCACGAAATAGAGCTTAATCATCTCCGGCCGAATCTCCGGCCATATGATTTTTCTTATTTTCCCTATGATTTCTTCATCATTTTTCATTCTTCCTTCTCCATTTAGTTTTCTGCATGCATAAGGATAGTTTTCATAAACTTTTAAACAAGTTTTAACCATAGAATTCATGGAACCGAGATTATTCCATCAACCTGCAACTCCAATTTTCTCTATGGTTTCTACACCATTTAGCTTCATTCTTTTTGCAATAATTTCTATATTTCATGCTTGTTCAGACCCTACCATTATATCTAAGCTTTATGCTTTAAATTGAAATAACAGAGCTGAAATCAATTACCTGGGTTTCGGATTTTGAGCTCACTGTGACTCTCCCACCTTTCTGTTTCTGAACCAATCTCTCTCCCTTCTTCTCCCCTTGAGTTCCTGACCTTTCTTTCCTTTTCTAACCTCTCATCTCTCAAACCCGTATACATATATATATATGTATACAAAACACTCACCTCTTCTCTCTCTACCTTATCTTTCTCTCTTCCCATCTCTTTCTTTAGTCCCTTTAACCGATCCCCAGTCGGTGGCCCTTGCCACCTGTAGCTGCGGTGGCAGCACACCCGAGCACCCAAGACACCTCACTCAATTTCTCATATAATATATATATATATATATATATATATATTTACACATATTATTTCATTTACCATATATATATTTATATAGCTGTACTCAATTTACATATATGTATGTATTCATGAGATCACTTTAATACATTATCATGCATACATATTCATATATATATATATATATCCATTTAATTATGCAACATAACTTAAAACAGTTCGGGTTTGATTATTGTATCGACTTACCCCGATATTTGTGCCGTACCCCGGGTCGGGGTATTACACAAGGTCTCACAGGAACATATATATATGATTCATATGGATAAAAAATAATCAGAGCAGTACCAATAAATCAAAACAGAAAATTTTGCAGTTGAGGTGTCTACCTCATAAACGGCCACTGTTCCTCCCTCTCAGCTCAGTTCAGTGCCTTGGTTGTGCTTGTTCAGATCCATCCATGCCTCAGATCAGTCACACAGGGCCCAGTTCTTCCTCTCCTATGTTCATTTCTAATGAAGACATCATGCACACCATGCTTGTATTTCCATGGTCTCACCCAAACCCTCTCTCTCTAGCAGATCACATGCATGCCCCCATTGCTGCACAGTCTCCATATTTCACACACCAATATTCTGATTTCTCAATCCTCTCTCATGGTGTGCCTAATTCCTATACCCAATATATATTTCATATATATCCCCTAGGATTCCTATACATATACATATATGTATATCACTTGTAGGGTTCAGTATAGGGCAGAGAAATGATGGAGCTGAGGGGAGCAATCATGTGGGGTTTGCATGCAACCTCATTGGTCAGTTTGGGTGGCAGATTAGGATAATTCAATGTTATATACAAATAAGTTGCAAATATATGCACAAAGGTGTGGGTAGCCCAACTGGTAAGTTTTTGGATAAAATTACTTTCCACTCAAAGGTCAAGGGTTCAATTCCCTTGGCCTCCCATTTGGCCATTTTTCCCATATTTTCGGTTAAGGCCACGTTTGGTTGCGCAGAAATTCAGTTTCAGTATTTCCTTCATAGCTTTCATTCCGTAACTCCTTTTTCGACACGGTTTGTTCCGGGAGTTTCATATTTCAGTTATCTTCAGTGTCAAAGGTTCCGTGTCATTTATTAAACATTCGAGATTTTTTGGGTTAGCTAACTCGGATTTCGTTAGTGTTAAAGCGGTGTTATTTCGCCGAATTAATCAGTAATTGGGTTCGGGTATTTTACCCTTTTCCTCCAGACATATTTAATTATTTTATCGGTCTATCATGACCGCCGGGATTATGATTAATTCCCTAGATCATTCTATAAGCCGGTATTAATTAATAATTAATAACTAATTATTAATTACGCAAAGTCGGGGTGTTACATGCATTCTCTTGTGAAAATTCCGCTGCTTAAATTATATATGTCGAATGCATTATGGTTGGGATTTATATCGGAATGGCCTGTGGTTAGGATTACCGTCGGGGTTTTGCTTTCAAAAAAAAAAAAAAAAAAAAAACTGATAAAACCCGATGGGTGCCTAACTGGCCTTTGCCACGTGCCCCAAATCCGCACAGGGTGGGTCTAGGGGATGTGACAAAAGAGTGGTATCAGAGCTACAGGTTTGAAAGTCAGTATAGACCAGAACCTTAGGGTTATTTAAACACTGAATCCTTAGAAAGCAAATACTTAAGTCGTAGGATTTCTGAATCGATGAACAACCTGAATGACATTCTTACTATGACACATTGAATGAGGATACTTAGAATACTTTTTATCTTGCTTCAGATGCCGCCTCGAACTAGGAGTAACAATAGGGAACCACGGGCCCCAACGGAGAGCGTAGCCCTACGGGAAATGCGGGCCACATTAGCTCAATTCGGCCAGGCCATTGAGGGACTATCAAGAACCTTATAGCAACACCAGGCCGGACCAGCAAATAACCCTGTAGAGCCTCCGGTAGTTCCGCCTCCGCCCGCCCCAGCGCAGCCGTTGGAAACTGACATTCGTAATGACTTGTTAGATCGCTTCCACAAGCTCAAACCCCCGACTTTCGATGCTGTTACCGACCCCGAGAAAGCTGAGCTGTGGGTCATGTCAATGGAAAAGACCTTTAAGCTCTTGATTTGTTCGGAAGCCGAGAAAGTGATGCTAGCCACTTACATGTTACAGGGAGAGGCTTACAAGTGGTGGCTCGAGATGCAAGTACAGAACCCCACCATTACCTGGGCCGATTTTATTGAAAAGTTTTATGGCATGTTCTTTCCCCCTACAATCCGGGAGAGAAAAATTCAGGAGTTCGCCACCCTAAAACAAGGGGACATGACCGTAATTCAATATGCAGCCAAGTTCTCTGCGTTGTCCAGATTTGCTTCCTTTTTGGTGAGGGAAGAGCATAATAGGGCAAGGAAATTCCTCGCAGGTCTTCGGATCGGGATACGGACTAAAGTCTCGGCCTTTGAACTACACACCTATTCCGATGTTCTTAACAAAGCCCTAGTTATTGAAAAGGACATGGAAGAGTTCAACCAACTGAAGGACCAGGAAAGAAAGAAAAAGGGCAAAAACTTTAAGAAGGAACAGCCGAGCAAGAAGCAAAGGACTGAGGGCCCAAGTAAGAGCAACAAGGGTCAGAAGAAAACTAAGGAAGTGTCCAGATGCCCTCACTGCCAGAACCTACACCCTGGAGAATGTCGCCGACTGACTGGTGCATGCTACCGATATGGAGATAAGGGGCACCAAGTCAAAGATTGCCTGCAACATCCACCAATCCCGAGAACCCCTGCCTTGACTACCGGCACCGCAGGACAGAAGCCTATTCCAGTACCTCTTGCCAAGACAAAGGACAAAGGCAAGGAACCACAGGGCCGCTCGGGAAGAGTCTTTGCACTGCTACCAGGAGACACCTCTGCTGCAAATGCTGTAGTAGCAGGTATACTCCCGATTTCTAGAATTTCTGCATATGTGTTGATTGACCCTGGATCCACGCATTCTTTTGTGTCTCCATCTTTTGTTGATAAACTGCATAAGATACCTGAACCTATGGATGAACTGTTATCGGTACAAATTCCTTCTGGGATGTCAATGATTGGGTCCACGATCCTTCGGAACTGCAGAGTACTGATTGGAGACCAGGAGTTGTTAGTCAATCTAATACCCTTAGCGATAAAAGGATTCGATGTGATATTGGGCATGGATTGGTTGTCACACAATCATGCCACCATCGATTGTTTTGAGAAAAGTGTATTGTTTTAGCCCCCGGGACAGCCTGAGTTTATGTTCAGGGGAAAGGGCATTACCCCACCGCCCTACCTAATCTCTGCCATTCAGGCAGGGAAGTTATTGAAGAAAGGGTGTCGTGGTTATTTATGTAGTGTCTTGGATACCCAAGCCCAGAATCCCCCACTACCCGAAGTGCCAGTTGTGTGTGAATTTCCCGACGTGTTTCCAGAGGAACTACCGCAAGGAACGGTTGATCGAGAGATCGAGTTTTCTATCGATCTTATCCCTGGAACTCAACCTATATCCAAAACTCCCTACCGAATGGCCCCATCAGAGTTAAGGGAGTTGAAAGCCCAATTGGAGGAATTGTTGGAGAAAGGGTTTATCCGACCCAGTGTATCTCCTTGGGGAGCACCCATGTTGTTTGTGAAAAAGAAGGACGGCTCCCTAAGACTGTGTATTGATTACCGTGAACTAAATAAAGTGACAGTAAAGAATAAGTACCCTCTTCCGCGTATCGATGAATTGTTTGACCAGTTACAAGGGGCGAGTGTATTTTCTAAAATTGATTTGAGATCGGGGTACCATCAACTCAAAGTCAAGGATACTGATGTACCAAAGACGGCCTTCCGAACCCGATACGGTCACTATGAGTTCCTGGTCATGCCTTTTGGCGTGACTAACGCCCCTACCGCGTTCATGGATTTAATGAACCGGGTTTTTAAACCGTATTTGGATAACTTCATCGTTGTGTTTATCGACGATATACTAGTATACTCGCGCAACGAGGAGGAGCATGAAAGACATCTGGGGATAGTACTACAAACCCTGAGAGAGCACAGACTGTATGCAAAATTCAGTAAGTGTGAATTCTAGTTATCCAGCATTACCTTCTTGGGCCATGTGATTTCCAAAGAAGGCATCGCTGTTGATCCACAGAAGGTGGAAGCCATATTGGATTGGCCCCAACCGACCACTGTAACAGAAGTCAGAAGTTTTCTTGGACTGGCTGGGTACTACCGACGTTTCGTGAAAGATTTTGCAAAGTTGGCCAAACCGCTCACACATTTGACCAAGAGTAATGTACCATTCATTTGGGCAGATGAGCAAGAAAAGAGTTTCCAGCTGCTAAAAGAGAAACTGACCACAGCGCCAGTATTGACTATTCCCTCCAGAGAAGGGAAGTTTGTCATTTACTGTGACACCTCTTATAAGGGACTAGGTTGTGTCCTTATGCAGAATGATAGAGTCATCGCCTATGCTTCCCGACAGCTCCGACCTCACGAGCAAAACTATCCTACCCATGATCTGGAATTAGCTGCAGTGGTGTTTGCCCTAAAAATCTGGCGCCACTACCTATATGGGGAGGTGTGTGAGATTTTTACTGATCACAAGAGTTTGAAATATTTCTTCACACAGAAGGAATTAAACATGAGACAGCGAAGATGGCTAGAACTAATTAAGGATTATGATGTGGCTATTCAGTACCATCCGGGTAAGGCAAATGTGGTGGCCGACGCCTTGAGTCGACGATCTGGAAGCCTTGCCTACATGATTACCTCTCAGGAGGAATTAATTCGAGATCTGGATGAGATGGGTATCGAAGTGGTTCCACCAGGAAGCGCAGCTTGTCTAGCCAATTTGACTGTTGGATCTATATTGGTGGAGTGAATTAAAGCGGGACAGACTCAAGATGAGGAGTTGATTAGAATCTGTGATGAAGTAAAGGCAACGGGGAAAGTTGATTTTGGAATTCAGGACGGAATTCTACGGTATCGAGGTAGGTTGTGTGTGCCCAAGATACCAGAGTTAAGAAAAGAAATTCTGGAAGAAGCCCATGCCTCGAGATTTACGGTACACCTTGGGATTACGAAGATGTATCATGACCTCAGGGAGTTATACTGGTGGACCGGATTAAAGAAGGACGTAGCAAATTTTATTGCTCACTGCACACGATGCCAACAGGTGAAAGTTGAGCATCAACGTCCTAGCGGACTTCTGCAACCACTCCCTATTCCGGAATGGAAGTGGGATCATATTACTATGGACTTTGTGTCCGGTTTTCCCAAGTCACCGAAAGGCTCTGATGCTGTCTGGGTCATAGTGGACAGATTGACCAAGTCTGCTCATTTTCTACCTGTTAGGACCACTTATAGCTTAGAGAAGTTTGCCGCATTGTACATTCAGGAAATCGTACGTTTACATGGCACACCATTGTCCATTGTATCCGACCGAGATCCCCGATTTGTGTCACGATTCTGGAAAAGTCTACAGGAGGCACTCGGCACGGAACTCAAGTTCAGTACAACATATCACCCACAAACTGATGGACAATCTGAAAGAGTGATACAGATGTTGGAGGATATGCTGCGACTGTGTGCACTGGACTTCAAGGGAAACTGGGCAGAGCATCTGCCACTTGTCGAGTTTGCCTATAATAACAGTTACCAAGCCAGTATTAAAATGGCACCATATGAGGCACTATACGGGAGGAGGTGCCGATCTCCACTTTGCTGGATTGAAGCCGGTTAACAGAAGTTGCTTGGGCCAGATTTAGTCCAAGCCACCACGGAACAAATTCAGAGGATCCGGAATAGACTGCAAATGGCCCAGAGCCGGTACAAAAGCTATGCTGACAATCGGAGGAAGGATCTTGAATTCCAAGTAGGCGATCTTGTGTTTCTTAAAGTGTCGCCACTAAAGGGAGTACTTCGATTCGGCAAGAAAGGAAAGTTAAGTCCTCGTTACATTGGTCCTTTTGAGATTTTAAAGAGAATTGGCCCGGTTGCATATAGTCTGGCATTACCACCTGAGTTGGACAAGGTACACCGTGTATTTCACGTATCCATGTTACGGAAGTGTATACAAGAACCGGGGCAAGTCGTCGAGTATGAGCCACTCAAGTTGAGAGACGACTTAACGTATGAAGAACGGCCAGTCCAGATCATTGACCGGAAAGAAAAGACTTTGCGTAACAAGGCAATTCCGTTAGTCAAAGTCTTGTGGAAAAATCACTCTAGTGAAGAAGCAACCTGGGAACTTGAAGCTGAAATGCATGAAAAATATTCCGAGTTGTTTACTTGATGTTGTAGACTGAGTTTTGGGGACAAAACTCTTCTGAAGGGGGGGAGGATGTAACACCCCAATTTCTTAACTGACATGTTTTGTGTATTGAAAACTGTTTTGGGAATGAAATGTCAGGTTTAGCAAATTTAATGTCTATTTTTAATAGTGATAAAACTCGAATTAGCTAATTATGAGAAACTCGAGGAAATAAAAACTGGCATTGGACCTCGGCCAGTGAAAGATATTCTGAGTAGGAAGTGACAGAAAGAAACCGCACTGAAAAATGAGTTACGGATTGGGAGTTAAGGCCAAAACAGTGAAACTGGAATTCTGCGACAACCAAACAGGGCCTTAACCAGAAAAATAGGAGAAAATGGTCACTTGAGAGGCCAAGGGGAATTGAACCCTTGACCTACCAAGGTAGGTAAAATCTGTCCCAAAAAGTTACCAACTAGGCTGTTGGTTACTTTGTGCATATATACAGCAATATATGTATATAACCTATAATCTTGCCCAAGCCACCACCCAAATTGGCCAATAGCCTTGCATGCATTCCCTTCATCATAGCCCTCCATCACCTCTATCAGTCAATAGCCACTAACCCCACTAAGGGCAGAGATACACTCACATATATGTATATGTGTATAGCCCTATATGTATATGAAGCTATAATATATAAATGCCATAACTTGCATCATATTCTCTTTAGAGAATTCTGAAAAATACAGAAATTGTGTGAGTCATGTTGTGTACGTGAGGGACTGTGAGAGAGTGTGAGAGTATAGTGAGAGAGAGGGGAAGAAAGCTTTGCATGCAAGGGAGCTTGAGGGAAAATTTGGCCATTTGAAGTGCAAGGGGGGACTTGAGGATCACGGTGCATGAACTGAGAAGCTTGAGGGACATTTAGAAAGGTCTGAACCGAGCCAAGAGTGTGAACTGCTACTGCTTGAAGGTAAAATTCCAAATTTATCTTCAATTCTTGTTTTGTAAATTTTGGAACTGTTTGATAGAAATGGACTGCATGCATGGTTATTTTTGACCCTAAGAACTAATTTGGAGCATACTGTGTGTGTTGGAGGTCTCGGATAGGTCAAGAACCATGAAACCCGAAACTAACCTCCATTGATGAAGCTTGGAAACACCAAGTCTGATTCGACCATAACCATTTGAGATTTTGCATGTCGAGACCTGAAATAGACCCTAAGAGGATCTCAAACATCTACCTACGCGACCCCAGAACACTGTATGGCCCCACGAATTTCAAAATATTCTTACGGGTTCAAAACTTAAATTGTCGATGCATGTGACTAAACTGAAAAATGAAGATAGGGTCTTGATCCTTATGATTTGTAGATCACATAGCTTCAAAAATCACATGAAATGGTGAAGAATCGAGGATGCTAGGTCGTGTTACAGGTCACGGCTATCGTTTTGAAAACAGAATGGTTTAGAGTGATTCGAAGCTTTAAATGGATGCTAAATGATAGATATGATATGTAGAAACCTGTTAGGATCGAAAACAGAGAGAGACCGTGTGTTAAAACTCACGAAATAGAAATTAAAAATCTGCAGAAATTAGGGCAACACTGAGGCAGTTAGTGGGGAAGACAGAGTTGACTTGGCCGAGTCGACCGAGTCGAGATGGGTTGGGCCGAGCCAACTCGGACACGTGGAGTAACCTGGGGCTGCCACCGAATTAAATGGACGGTGTCGTTTTGGGCCGTTTATATGTTAAACTGATATGTTTAAAAAGAAAAGAAAGGGAAGGAAGAAACAGGGGCTACGGGGTTTCGAACCCCTGACCGCACGCGCCCAACACCACGCCCTTACCACTCGGCCACGTGCTTGCGTGTGTCACCTATGGGGCACAGTATATATATATATTATATATTTAATTATATCAGAAAAATAAAAGATGCATTTTGCGCCTTATAAGGTTCGAACGCAGTGTCTATTGGAGAGGGAGGTGGCACGCGTCCGCTGTGCCACCCTATTCGACCAGTCATTATTCTGCCAAAATAATATATATACTATATATATTCTGAAATTAATTTAATTAAAATTATTTAATTAAATTAAATACTCCAAATTAGTCCGTTGTCCAAAAATCATAAGTTATATATGTATTCCTATTGTCTCAGACCTCCTGAGTCCAATGGTGAGGTCCGTGACTGCAAATGAGGTACCGAAAAAAATATGATGTATGAAATTACCATAATACCCCTGACCCTGTACAAGGCCCAAATGAAATCCGATTTCAACGGAACTGATACCAGTAGTAGACCTGACACTTGTGAGACTGTATACATGATTAGATGACGAACCCGAGACAGAAATTATGTGACGACAAAAATGACCAAAATACCCCTGACATACCCGAACCCAGATTTAAAAGCCGAGAGAGTCTAAATTGACTTTCTTCGACCTTCCGAACTCAATGGTTAGGTCCATATTATGAAAATCAGAACCGATAAATGTGTGAAGACACTGAAACCCTAAGCCAAATGCTTAAGAGGTAAGACCTATGAACTAGCCACTATAAGTTAGTTCCATGAAACCCATCATAGGGTAGACTTACTCAGTCTAAGGTCATGAGTTGATAAATCTTTATAAATTGTTTTAGGCTTAAAGAGAAAAAGAGGAAGGCTCTGTTCATAGCTTCAAACTCAAATATTGAAGGTGAGTAACTTCTGACACTGTTTAGTTACTGCTCCTTGGTCTGCTAAATTGTTTCGAATACCATATGTTTTAAATGCAATTGTTTTAAATGCATGCTTTTATCACCGATGACATGGTTTTTAGTTTCTCAACTGATTAACTATACTTCTGATTGATATGCTAGCACTCTGAACCGTTTATCTGTTTTGATCTATTGAACTTGACTTGGATTTATTGAACTATTACTTCCAAACTGATTCAATTACCATGTGATTTAAGCAAAGATTGAATTCGAAGCTCTTGCCTGGATATCTGTGTTACTCACTGGGCTTTTTAAAGCTCATTCCATTATTTTAATAATTTCAGGGAACTCTCAGATGGACAGGTTTAGCAGGTTCAGGACTTAGGGGGAAAATGTTGGAGACCCCCAGATAAAATGATAACCCATTTTTGTGAATCTATACTATTTTTGTACTTTTTGTGTAACTGAACAGATTATGACCTTTTGTGGTGAAACTGTTTTGTAATCTTGATTAAGATAGGACTGACTATGATGTATCCTGAATGCTCTGCCAAGTATATATGTATGCATTCTCTTGTGAAAATTTCACTGCTTAAATTATATATGTCGAATGCATTATGCTTGGGATTTATATCAGAATGGCCTGTGGTTAGGATTACCGTCGGGGTTTTGCTTTCAAAAAAAAAAAAAAAAACTGATAAAACCCGATGGGTGCCTAACTGGCCTTTGCCACGTGCCCCAAATCCGCACAGGGTGGGTCTGGGGGATGTGACACCCTGATATAGAGCTCAACTAGTTGTCTTAAGTTCTGTGTCATCTTGGTCGCAAGGAAATGAGCTGTCTTGGTAAGTCTATCCATAATAACCCATATGTTGTCATTCCCTTTTGACGTCTTTGGCAATCCTGACACAAAATCCATAGTAGCATGCTCCCATTTCCACTCCGGTATTGGAAGCGACTGCAAGAGTCCTCTGGGCTTCTAGTGTTCAACTTTGATTTGCTGGCACACTGTACAACGTGCAACATACTCAGCTATGTCTCATTTTATCCCGGACCACCAATAAGTATTTTTAACATTATGGTACATCTTGATATTCCCTGGGTGTATGGCAAATCTTGAACTGTGTGCCTCATCTAAAATCTCCTTTCTGATTTTTGGCACACGGATTCGGCCCTGGTAATACAACACCCCATCTCGGATAGCAAATTTTGAGGCCTTACCTATCTCAACATCCTCATGGAGTCTGGTCAACGCCCATCTTGGGTCTCCAACTCTCTGATCCTATCTCTAATAGATAGACCAATTGTGACATTGGCACACATTGCTCTTGAGTTAGGTAGAACCAACTCGATCTCCATATCCTCCAGTTCCTTAGTAGTTCCACTCGAGTTGTAAATAGATAAGCTAGACTTCCTGACTATTTTCAGCTAAGAGCGTCAGCTACCACATTTGCTTTCCCTAGATGGTACTGAATGCGGACCTCATAGTTCTTAATCAACTCCAACCAGCGACGTTGCCTCATATTCAGCTCCTTCTGCGTGAATAAATACTTGAGGCTTTTATGGTCAATGAATATCTCACATGTCGTACCATACAAGTAATGCCTCCATAATTTAAGTGCAAAAATAACAGCTGCTAACTTAAGATCATATGTCGGGTAATTTTTCTCATGCGGTCTTAGCTGTCGTGAAGCATAGGCTATTACCCTACTATTTTGCATCAATACACACCCCAAGGCCCTGTATGAGGCGTCACTATAAATCACAAATCCTTCAAATCCGTTTGGCACTGTTAATATTGGAGTTGTCACCAACTTGTTTTTTCAATTCTTGAAAACTCTGCTCTTGCTCTTCAGCCCAGACAAATGGCACGTTCTTCTTAGTCATCTGGGTGATTAGCATAGCTATTTTGGAAAAATCCTTAACAAATCGCCCGTAGTATCCTGCCAATCCCATAAAACTCCGCATCTCAGTAACACTAGTGGGACGAGGCCAATTGACAATAGCCTCTATCTTCTGAGGATCAATAGAAATGCCTTCCTTGCTAATTACATGTCCCAAAAATGAAATACTAGGAAGCCAAAACTCACATTTCTTCGGTTTAGCATAGAGTTTCCGCTCATGTAATCTCCGTAATACCTTCCTCAAGTGTACTTCATGTTCCTCCTGGCTTTTAGAATAAACCAGGATATCATCAATAAATAAAATCAAAAAATCATCCAAATATGGTTTAAAGACTCTATTCATCAAATCCACAAATGTGGCTGAGGCATTAGTGACTCCAAATGGCATCACTAGAAACTCATAATGCCCATATCTAGTCCTGAAGG
Source organism: Nyssa sinensis (assembly GCA_008638375.1). Lineage (NCBI taxonomy): Eukaryota > Viridiplantae > Streptophyta > Magnoliopsida > Cornales > Nyssaceae > Nyssa > Nyssa sinensis. The sequence goes on from CM018046.1 coordinate 29,194,683, forward strand.
CCGTTTTCTCCACATCTCTCGGCCTTACCTTCAACTGATCGTATCCCGATCTCAAATCAATCTTAGAGAGCATTTGTGCTCCCTTTAACTGATCAAATAAATCATCTATACGTGGCAGAGGATACTTATTCTTGATAGTCACCTTTTTCAACTCACGGTAATCAGTGCATAACCACATGGTTCCATCGTTCTTCTTCACGAATAGTACTGGCGCGCCCCATGGCGACGTACTGGGTCTGATAAAGCCCTTATCTAGTAATTCCTGTAGCTGCAACTTCAATTCTTTCAACTCCGCTGGGGCCATTCTGTAGGGATTCTTAAAAATAGGTGACGTGCCTGGCTGAACATCAATGGTAAATTCTATTTCCCTGTCTACTGGTATTCCTAGCAAGTCATCTGGAAAAACCTCGGGAAACTCTCTAACAATGGGGATCTGATCTAAAGGTGATTGTTGGGAATAGGTGTCCAAACATTACATAAGAATCCATAACAGCCCTTACGTAGTAATTGTCCGGCCTGGATAGACGATATAAAATACGGTGGGGTAGCTACACCCATCCCATCAAACTGGATACTCGAACATCCAGGTCTTTGTATAGTGACTGTCTTGGCTATGCAATTTATAGATAAATGATTTGCAGCCAACCAATCCATACCAAGTATAACATCAAAGCCATAAATATCTAATGGTATCAAATTGGCTAATAAATGTGAGTCTCCGATCTGAACCCTACATGCTCGATATATAGTATTGCTACATAGGGATTCTCCTGAAGGCATACAAATGGTTAACATATAACCTAAGGGCACTGTTTCTATGTTCAGTCTAGCAGCAAACACTGGTGATATAAATGAATGTGTGAAGCTGATTACGCCTAAAGAATAACGCGGTAGTTGTAGTGTAGCTTTGGGGTGTCGATTCCACAGGGAGACTAAATTAAAAGAATAATAAACAGAATTTCTGAACTACAGAAATATTAGACGGTTAACGAAAAAAAATAAAAATATAGAAAGTGATTTTGAATGCAACTAAAAATTAAACAAGCTGAATAACAGATGAAAATATTCAAATTTAACGAACAGTAGAGTTTCGGGAATCCCTTGCACATAACTGGTATTTTAATTATTTTTAATTCACTGATAACTCAATTGAGAAATTAAATTCCAAATATCTCAAGTATTTCAAGTAGGGGTTCTCTCTATGGAGTTGACAAAGGGTGTACACGCTCAATGAAGAATTAGGCAACTATGAATAAGCAACAAGCAAATATTGATCTTATGATAGGCGCACTAACCAATGAGACTTCCACCACTCTTTCCACAAGCTTACTCAAGATCAGAAAGATCAACATAAAAGGGTTGTAACGTGGCTCGGGATAGGGGCTATATGAAGAAAAGGATAAAAAAGATTCAAAAACTTCCAAGTACATACTAAGAGAATTTTCTGAAACATCATAGCAAACCAAACTTCTCACTTGATGTACTCTTCAACTTTCCAAATCACTGAATAATAAAACGTCTCCTTCTTTGTCTTTCTTTGTCTTTTTTCTTCACCCTTTTTTTTTCAATTTTTCATTTCATTTTTTATTTTTTTTTGACTTTGATGCTCACCCAACTGAACATTCTGCACTTGTATTCTTTCTTTTTCTTTTTCTGCTTTTTTTTTCCATGCAACATAAAAGAGAAGAAATGCAAATTCCACACCTAGTACACACTTGGAAGCAAAAAGGGAGGAAAATTAATGTATAAGCTATACTCTAATGTGGAGAGGTATGGATGATGTAGGCACATGAAAAAAACTAAATGTGTTTGTTGGCTCAAATTTGACTACTAAGGGTCTATGATGAGAAGGGTTAGCTTGAAAGGCTCAAATGTTAATCCTAAATTGACCTTCGTCATATCCCAAGTATATCCGTCGTCATACCACCAACCATATAATGATATTCTCAAAAGAAGTGCCCAATTCAACAGATCAATGAACGCTTATCACAATTTTCTGCATTTACAAGCTCTCAATTCTCTCCAAAACTCACATGAATACTTAAGCAAAAGAGTTCTTTAGCTACATGTGTCAAACCACCATCTTACCACAAAGTTTGGATAAGTGCACTAAAAGTTCTGTGAATGCCTCAGTAGAATGATTATGGTGGATTCGGTGAATTCACAAAAATAGCTATGAATGAAAATGAGTACTCGTGTGAAAAAGATGCACGTGTGATGCAAATTTTAAAAATTTTGACACATGAAAATATAAATTTGCAATCACCCACCCCCCAACTTAAATGAAACATTGTCCTCAATGTTTAAGCAATCAAAATTGAATGGAGGGTTCTAAAAAGGAGAGAATACACCTGATGTGTCATGGGAAGCTCGCTAAGCACCAAAGATGGCATCCGAACTATCAAAATAAAATTAACCTACAAAAATAAAAACAAAGAAAACAGCAGCAAACAAAAAGAAAAATAACGAAAATAAAAGAAAACAAAAACAAAATAAAATAAATAAAAATAAATAAAATAAAAATATAAAATAAAACATACTTGCATGGCACGATCAAGGTGGATAGACCGGATCTTCATGTGGAATGTCTTCCACTTCAGGAACTTGCCTATCCATTAAAACTTTAAAATGCTGGCCATTTACTTTAAACACTCGCCCATCCTTGGGATCCTCTATTTCTACTGCCCCATTTTCAAAAATATTCTTCACTATAAAGGGGCCTGTCCTAGCAACGGAACCTCCTGGGTCCCAATAGAAATTATGTTCCTTAGTCAGGAACTTCCTCTTATCCTGAGCGCTCCAATCCACCAGTATCTCACCTACAACCAAATAATTCACAATATGAGCGAACCATGGTATAGGAGTAATAGAAAGTAAATGCTCATCGAAAAAATCATCCCTGATTGGTAGGTGAGTAGAGGTGTCCTCAAATGTGAGCCTCGAGAGATGGTCATCCACTAAATTCTCCACTCCTTTCTTGTCTTTAATGGCGATGTCAAATTCCTTAACAGGGCTCTTTGTCACTTCTAGTTCCTTGGGCACCTCGGCATTACTACCATCTTGTTCATTTTCCACATCCTCTGATTTATCCATTATTGGGATGTGTAAGGACTTACCACTTCGAATCACAATGGCATTCACCGCCTTCAAATTCCCTTGTACCATGTGTTGACCATGAGGTGTGGACTGAGCTTGAGAAGGGAGTTTACCTCGTTCCATCACACTCAAAGAGCTCATCAATTTGGACACTGGCCTCTTTATCTCCTTGTTTTCTTCTACAACCTGCGTAATCAAAGATTCAATCTTTTGGTTAGTCTTACCCTGTGCTTCAATAAATGCATGCAAAGTGTCTTCTAAAGAATTCCTAGAAGATGAAGATGCATGATATGGTGCAGGGTATGATCTAGGAGGCTGTACAGGTGGTGGTGCATGTGGCTGGTTTTCAGATTTCCAGCTAAAATTGGGGTGATTTCGCCACCCTTGATTGTAAGTCTTAGAGTAGGGTGTGAAAGGCTTCTTGTACATACCTAGGGTATTTCATTGGTCCTCATACATCCCTCTCATCTCAATTGAGGTGGGACACTCTTGGGCAAGGTGATCTACCCCCGCCACACACAAAACATGGTCTAAAAGACTCTGCCTGATTAGCCAAGTGTATTGGCTTTAAGTCACTAGCCTTTAACATCTCTAACTCTCTAGTGAGTGTCTCAACCTTAACTTTCAAGTTATCCTCCTCCCTAAGATGGTAAATTCCCCCACTCTGTTGGTTCCCTATAGGTTGTGACCTATTTGTGCTCTCAGTAGCACTAGGTCCTGTCCAAGTGTGAGCTTTTTTAGCAAGCTCATTAAGGTACTCTATGGCCTCATCAGGATCTTTCTGTAAGAACTCACCATTACACATCATCTCTACAAATTGACGCTCTCTAAGTGTAAGTCCCTCATAGAAATAGCTCACTACACGCCAACTCTCATACCCATGGTGAGGGCATATACTCAATAACTCCTTAAATCTCTCCCAAGACTGATACAAAGTCTCACTATCCTTTTGTGCAAAGGTAGAAATCTGTCTTTTTAAAGCATTGGTCTTATGTTGGGGAAAGTATTTAGTGAAGAAAATCTGGGTCATCTCATTCCATGATCCAATTGACCGTGGTCTCAGTGAGTATAGCCAACTCTTAGCTCTATCCTTCAAAGAGAAAGGAAAGAACTTAAGTCTCACAATGTCTTGTGTTGCATTTGGACTATGGAAAGTCGCAACTACCTCTTCAAACTCCCTAATATGCACATATGGATTCTCATTTTCCAAACCATGAAATGTAGGGAGTAACTGTATCACCCCCGTTTTAACATCAATTGGACGGGCATTGGGTGGAAACATGATGCATGATGGTGTAGCTGTGCGTGTAGGGTGAAGGTAATCCTGAAGAGTCCTAGTGGGTTGATCCTCATATTCACTCATATTTGCAAAATTGGAAGTATTATCAAACAAAGAATTAGAACAACAAGAAAAATTAGACTCTAAATCCGACTCTAACACAGGCCTACAAGCAAAGCGGCCTAATGCGTCCCTATACCTATTATGCATGCAAGATGACAATAATAAAAAAAATAACTAAAATAAAATAAAATAAAATAATAAAAAAAATGAAGAAATAAATAACTAGAAATAAAAAAAGTAAAAATAAAAATAAAAATAATAATAATAATGCAGCAAGTAAAAAGAAGGGAACGAAGTTACCGCCTTTACAAACTGCTGAAAAGAAAAACTATCTATTGATTCTTCTACCGTCTCCCCGGCAGCGGCGCCAAAATTTGATTACGCCCAAAGAATAACGCGGTAGTTGTAGTGTAGCTTTGGGGTGTCGATTCCACAGGGAGACTAAATTAAAAGAATAATAAACAGAATTTCTGAACTACAAAAATATTAGACGGTTAACGAAAAAAAATAAAAATATAGAAAGTGATTTTGAATGCAACTAAAAATTAAACAAGCTGAACAACAGATGAAAATATTCAAATTTAACGAACAGTAGAGTTTCGGGAATCCCTTGCACATAACTGGTATTTTAATTATTTTTAATTCACTGATAACTCAATTGAGAAATTAAATTCCAAATATCTCAATCGGAAGATATAAAAATTATGAACCAAAATTAAACTGAAAATAACTCTTTGAAAAATCATTCAACACTTTTAAATCCCCCAAATTAATATTCACATTGAGAAAATCCAACGACGACAATATACCAAACGAGTAATATTGCAGCAAAGAATTGAATCAATATAAATAAGTAATTATTCCAAAAATAATCAAAACATGAATCCATTCAATAGAAAAAGCATGACTGAATCTATAAACGGACTAAACCCTTTAATTATTCGGAGAATAAAATCCACAAATTAATTATGAATGATCATCAAAGAATTTAACAAGTGAAAACCACGTACAGGAATTAAAAATAAATTAAAAATAACCATCAATGGTGCAAGTTCATCCCTAACTCTACTTGAAAATTTAGTTACCCATGTACAGGACGGATAACATAAATTGCACGGAGAAAAACTGAGTCATGAAATTTTCTGTTCTGTTCTCTTTTGCGCAGCAGCCGCAGCTCTGCTCTCTCCTCTTGTCGCAGCCGTATGCTCCTCTCTGTTTTCTGCCGCAGCTCTCTCTATTTAGGTTTTTTTTTTTTCCTTTTTATATTCAGCCCCAGGACCCCCTGTTTTCTGTATTTTACCGCATAGCGCCTTGGCCCACTGCTTGGTCTCTGCGCAGCCCTTCAGCCGCACCACAAAGCGCCACCAAAAGCCCTGGCCCACGCCGCACCCAGCGCAAGCTCTACACGCAAGCCCATTGCTCTTTCTTTCTTTTTATTTATTTTCCTCTCTTGTCTTGTTCTTTATGCGCCAAACTGCACTTCCAGGGCCCACTTGCAACTTTTGTTTTTGTTTCTTTTCTTTTACTTTACTTGAATTAGCCTTGCACTCTCCAGCCGCACATCAGCCAGCAGCGTCATCTTTACGCTCCGTTTTCTATCAGATAACGACTGAATCTTGACTCGGGCTCTTCACGAAAGTTGTAGCCCCAAATGAGTAGATAATTTTAGGCTCAAAAACCACCTGATTTGGACTTCGGAAGCTCAAGTTATGACTCATTAAAGCTGGCTGGTCGGACAGGTTCGGACCAGCTTCCCAGGCCTGATTTCGAAACAATGTTTGGAGGCCTAAACGAACTCCGATTTTTGAAAATCAGACCTTTTTGAAAATCCCAATACGTCCTCTAAATATATCATGAAGACTAGTTTCTCATTCTAAAACTCTAACACCATCCAAATCTCAATTGAAACTCAGTGGTCGAATCTGTCAAAAAACTAAAAATTATTCCAAAAATGTTAAGTGTAAAGCGCAATTGCAAACTATCTCTCGCCAATAATGATATACCATAAAAAGACAGGCCAATCAACACTTGACACGTATGACCACAGTCCGATTTATGTTCAGCTAGCATGATTCTCGCTCAGCCTATGACATCCAGATCATCACATAAGGTCGGAAGTGACCAAACAAATATATCCAGAACTGATCACAGGGTCCAGACCAGAGCTTCAGATCTCGTCACCGCCTTAGCGGATTCCGAGCAGAGAATAGGGAAACAGTCTCCAATACGGAAACTACCATTTATGATTATCTCCGCCTTAGCGGATTCCGGGCAGAGGATAAGGAAGCAGTCTCCAATACGGAAACTACCATTTATGATTATCTCCATCTACGACTCAATGCCCACAAGGTAACTGCAATCTCCGATGATCATATCCCTATATTCATGGCGTCGAATCCTAATCAACTTAGGAAAGCTTCGGCCTATATATTAAACCCTAGAGGTACGCTATCAGATTCATGCTCATTCTTTGACTTTCAATACAGTCTTTCAATTCCCTTACTCACTTAAGCATCGGAGCGGCTACCGTCGGAGCCAATCCGGTGGTCCTCTGATCATCTTTCTGAGTGTTCTACAGGTCGCGGAGCCCTTACGTGTTGCGAGTCAAAAAGTGCAGCATCAGTTTGGCGCCGTCTGTGGGAACGACTAATCTCTACGTGCTTTATTCATAAACTCATCTTTTTCCCTACCGGAAAACCATGGCACCAAATCTCCGACCCCGACAGAATACTCAGAGTTCGCAAAACGCTCAGCGTCAGCCGTCTGCTCCACGCACAAGAGGACCAGCGGCCAACCCTATGCGACAAGAGATCGAAGCAATAAAACGACACAATGAACTGGTGCAGGAGCAGCTGCTAGCCATTACCAGGACGCTGGCAACGCTCACGCAGAACCAAGCGGCGGCTTCTCCTAGCCCGCCGGTCAACTTCGTTGCAGGAACACAACCCCCGGTTGCCACGGGGAATGAAGAACTTCGCGGGCAGGCCCCCGCTAACCAGCCTGGGCACCCCTCAGGCGTTGCTCACGCTGGCCGAGATCCACAGCCATCAACAGTCCCTGGCTGGGGAACATCCGCTTTTGTCCCCGACGTACATTACCGGAGTACTACCCGAGCCCCAACTCCTAGGGTTTCGGGAGCACCCCCGGCACCACAGGAACCTTATCATACAGCGCCAGCCCCACCGGTTCGGGTTCCTCCTCCATCCGAAGGGCGCACTCCACCCTATTACCCTGAAGCCGAGGCTGTCAAGCAGGGTTCACAAGATGTCAGACTCAGAGACCCGCGAAGGGAAGAGGAGATTGCCGAGTCTATGGACCGGACAATCGGTTTAAGAGGACCTCAGAACCCTCCAGAGCAGGACGAACTGGCCAGGCTGCTCGGAAGACTAGCCACTCCGTTTACCCACGCCATCATGTCTGAAGAGAGGCCTAGAAAGTTCGTGGTGCCCAAATTCACTCTCTACGACGGATCTGGAGATCCAGGAGATCACCTATCTCATTACCAGCATACGATGGCCCTTCACGGAGCCTCAGATGCTTTCATGTGCCGAACGTTCATCACCAGCTTGAAGGGAACGGCTCTGAAGTGGTTCCACAACCTCCCTCCGAACTCCATTGCCAGCTTTTACGAGCTCGGTAGACAGTTCTTGGATAGGTTTATGACCAGCAGGAGGCTCAGAAGGGGACCAGAATTCCTGCTGAACGTTAGGCAGACTAGGGAGGAATCCCTTCGGGCCTACATTGCCCGCTTCAACACCGAGCTCACTGAGATCACGGATTGCAGCCCGAAATTCCTTGTTGCGGCCCTTATTGCCGGGCTTGCCCAAGGTGGCTTCAGAGACTCCTTGACAAAAAGCCCCCCGGCTGATATGGCAGCATTGATGGATCGGGCCAAAAAATACATCAACCTTGAAGAAGCCAACCGCTCAGCCTAGAAGGGCAAGGATCAGACCCAAAGGGATAATCCGAAGCGGGAGGACCATAAGAAGGAGGATCACAGAAGAGACTCCAACAAAAAGAGGGTCAGAAGCCCAGATAAGAAAACAGCTCCCAGAGCTGTGTACAACTCCGCACCAAGGGAGTTCACCAACTTCACGCCTTTGAACACCACTCCGAACCAGGTACTCCGGCAGATCCGAGATCGGGAGAACCTGAGGTGGCCAGAGCCGATCAAAGGAGATCCCAGCCTGCGGGACCAAAGTAAGTATTGCAATTTCCATAAAGATCATGGGCATACTACTAACACTTGCAGGACCCTCCGATATGAGATAGAACAGCTCATAAAGAAGGGACGTCTTCGGGAGTTCGTCAAACAAGACGGAAGGCAGAACCCCCAAGAAGACAAGCCTCAGCAGCGGCCAGATCAGAGGCCCGAACAGAGGCAAGAGCAGCGGGAAGGACGAAACGAGCCTCAGAGGCAGAACAACCATGTTATCTACGTCCTCCATGCTGACTCCCCTGTTACAGGAATGTCCAACAGGGCGAGAAAAAGATATGCTCGGGAGGCCAGAACCGCCCCAAACATCTTGCAGGTCTCCAACGTCGAAAAGAGGCTCAAGACAGGGCCAGAGATCCAGTTCACCGAGCAAGATCTAGCAGGGGTACACTGCCCTCACAGTGATGCCCTTGTTATCACCCTCAGAATCGCCAACTTCGAAACTAGAAGAGTCCTAGTCGACACTGGCAGCTCAGTCAATATCCTATTCTACGAACCGCTTAAGCGGATGGACATAGACCAGGACAGCGTCAAGCCCACCACTGCCGTAATGGCAGCTTTTGATGGCAGCCTTAGCACCCCCCTGGGGAGAGTTGACCTTCCTACCACTATTGGGGAAGGTGAAGGGCAGAAGACCACCATCTCAGAGTACATGGTGTTGAACATGAAGTCTCCATACAACGTCATCATTGGGAGACCCTGGTTACACCAGATAGGGGCGGTCACTTCGACCTTTCATCAATGTCTGAAGTACGTCCACAATCAAAGCGTGCACTCGGTCCGAGGATGTCAGCCAACCTCACGAGAATGTCACGCTATTGCCCTCAAGGAGACAGCCCCAAAATAGCAATTACAGTACACTCGGGACCGTGCAGATCCGGTTTTCACTCACACTCCCGAGGTGGAAGATTGCCCATCCGGCGTTGAAGAGCCCCTGAGCCCAAGGGGGCGTGATAGTCAAGCCAAGCCTGTTGGCGAGCCCATCAAGATACTGGTCAGTTCAGGAGCAGAGGGGCGTTATTTGTACATCGGTCCAGACCTTACGCCCGCCGAGCGGGAAAAGATAGTCAGGTTTCTGAAGAACAACCTCTCTATCTTTGCTTGGGAGACTAGGGACATGGAGGGAATAGATCCTAATCTGATAACTCACAAACTAATGGTAGATCCAGACCACCCCCCGGTCAGACAGAAGAGAAGACCAATCGCTCCCGAACGGCATCGGGTTATAAACGAAGAAGTCCAGAGGTTGCTGGACGCCAGGATGATACGGGAAGTTTTTTATCCCGAGTGGTTAGCCAACACTGTGCTCGTCAAGAAGAAGAACGGCAAGTGGAGAGTCTGTGTTGACTATACAGACCTTAACAAAGCATGTCCCAAGGACAGCTTCCCACTACCAAGAATAGATCAACTGGTTGACGCCACTGCAGGGCATGAGCTTATGAGTTTCATGGACGCCTACTCTGGATACAACCAGATCCAGATGTACCCTCCAGATCAGGAAAAGACCGCCTTCATAACCGAAAGAGGACTCTATTGCTACAGAGTGATGCCTTTCGGTTTAAAGAATGCTGGAGCCACTTACCAACGGTTGGTGAACAAGATGTTCAGCCCACTGCTTGGCAGCACCATGGAGGTATACATCGACGACATGCTGGTAAAGAGCCTCCAGAAAGACAGCCACCTCCAGCATTTAGCCCAGACCTTCGATATCCTCAGACAGCACAAGATGAAGCTCAACCCCTCGAAATGTACCTTCGGAGTTACGAAGGGAAAATTCTTGGGGTACATCGTCTCTCAAAGAGGTATCGAAGCAGATCCCACTCAGATCCAAGCCCTGATTGGACTGAAGTCGCCAAAGACCAGAAAGGAGATTCAGGCACTGAACGGCAGAGTCGCCGCATTGAGCAGATTTATATCCAAGTCCACCGATCGCTGCCTACCTTTCTTCAAAGCTCTAAAGGGCGGCAAGGCTTTGCAATGGACAGAAGAATGCGAGCATTCCTTCCAAGAACTAAAGGAGTACTTAGCCTCTCCAGAGCTCCTGTCAAAACCTGTACAAGGAGAAAAGCTGCTCCTGTACCTAGCAGTCTCTGAGAACGCGGTCAGTTCCGCACTAATCAGACAGGACAAAGGAGTACAGAGGCCTATATTCTACGTCAGTAGGGCACTACTCGACACGGAAAAAAGATACCCAGAAGTAGAGAAGCTGGCCTATGCCTTGGTCGTATCAGCCCGAAAGCTTCGACCTTACTTCCAGGCCCATCCAATTGAGATTCCAACTGCTTATCCTCTAAAGTCAATACTGAGGAAACCCGAGGTATCGGGAAGATTGGTCAAGTGGTCTGTGGAGCTAGGGGAGTTTGACATAGCATATGTACCCCGAAACTCCATCAAAGGGCAGGCCTTAGCCGACTTTGTAGCCGAGTTCACCCCGGCACTGCAGAACGAAGCACAAATCGCCGAAACTACAGGAACCTGGCTGCTGTATATTGATGGATCGTCAACCGATCAAGGATCAGGGGTAGGACTGGTGCTACAGTCCCCTGATGGGCTTACGTCGGAAAAAGCAGTCAGCCTGGGATTTAAAGCTTCTAATAATGAAGCTGAATATGAGGCCCTAATTTTAGGGATGAAGCTTGCCCTGGAATGCGAGGCTCAGAACCTCGATGTCTTCTCTGACTCCCAACTGGTAGTAAGCCAAGTTTTGGGAGAGTTTGCCATTAAGGATGACAGGATGCTTCGGTACTCCGAACTGGTAAACCATTTAAAGCATTCTTTCCAGACTTTCACTATCCAGAAGATTGAGAGAAGTCAGAACTGCAGAGCAGATGCTCTGGCTAACATGGCCTCCCGCCTCAAGCCTGAAACAGACTCCACCGTTAAAATCTCTTTTCAGCCAGGATCCAGCATTGAGGGAGCATCAGTTGCTCAAGTTGATGAACAGTCCCAGAGCTGGGTGACCCCAATCCTCCAGTATCTAAGATCCGGGCTCCTCCCAGAGGATAAAAACAAAGCCAGGAGAATCCGAATCAGAGCGGCTCGGTACCTGATCTTGAACAACAAACTTTACAGGAGGTCATATTCTCAACCTCTGTTAAAATGTTTGGCTCCAGACGAGTCACAATATGTTTTGGCTGAAATTCACGAGGGAATTTGCGGGAATCACAATGGGGGCAGAACTATAGCCCACCGAGCTCTATCACAGGGCTACTACTGGCCCGGCATGCTGAAACAGGCTAAAGAATATGTTCGGAAGTGTGACAAATGTCAGAGATTCGCCTCGTACCAACACCAGCCTCAGCACGAGCTCATCCCGATTCCTAGCCCCTGGCCCTTTGCTCAATGGGGAATGGACATTGTGGGCCCGTTACCACGAGCACCTCCAAACAGGAAGTACCTCCTGGTGGCTATCGACTACTTCTCTAAATGGGCCGAAGCCGAACCTTTAACGCATATTACAGAAAAGGAAGTCGAAAGCTTCACCTGGAAGAATATTGTCTGCAGGTTTGGCATACCACGTGTAATTATCTCGGACAATGGGACACAATTTACTGGTAAAGGCTTCAAGGCATTCTGCGAAAATCTCAACATCAGGCAGCACTTTGCCTCTCCAGGCCATCCACAAGCAAATGGGCAGGCAGAGGTCACCAACCAAACAATCCTTGATGGGTTAAAGAAAAGGTTGGAACAAGCCAAAGGGAAGTGGGCAGAAGAGCTCCCAGGAGTCCTTTGGGCCTACCGTACAACCAGAAGAACTCCCACCTCTGAAACACCCTTCTCATTAGCCTATGGGACAGAAGCAGTAATTCCGGTTGAAATCGGTATGCCAACCCTGAGGACTGAGGCCTTTGAGCAAGAATCCAATGATCAGCAGCTGATGGAGAACTTGGATTTGCTCGAGGAGAGAAGGGATCAAGCCAGCATCAGGATGGAAGCCTACCAACAAAGAATGGTCAATAAATCCAGGATAGGACTCAAGACAGTCAGCTTTCAAGTCGGAGACTTCGTCTTAAGAAGAGTATTTCAGAACACCAAGGATCCCACCATGGGAAAATTGTCACCAAATTGGGAGGGCCCCTACAAAGTGACGAAGGTCGTTCGACCTACCACTTACTGGCTTGAAGACACGACTGGGAAACCTGTTCCTAGGCCATGGAACGTAGAACACTTGCGGAAGTATTATCAATAAAAAATTTTTCTTTTACTTCCTTAAAACTATTCATCTATTAATGCACAGGCCTCCAGAGCCTGGTCCATCTATTAATGCACAAGTCTTATGACTTGGTCCATCTATCAATGCACAGGCCTCCAGAGCCTGGTCCATCTATTAATGCACAAGTCTTATGACTTGGTCCATCTATTAATGCACAGGCCTCCAGAGCCTGGTCCATCTATTAATGCACAAGTCTTATGACTTGGTCCATCTATTAATGCACGGGCCTCCAGAGCCTGGTCCATCTATTAATGCACAGGCCTCCAGAGCCTGGTCCATCTATTAATGCACAAGTCTTATGACTTGGTCCATCTATTAATGCACAAGTCTTATGACTTGGTCCATCTATTAATGCACGGGCCTCCAGAGCCTGGTCCATCTATTAATGCACAGGCCTCCAGAGCCTGGTCCATCTATTAATGCACAAGTCTTATGACTTGGTCCATCTATTAATGCACAGGCCTCCAGAGCCTGGTCCATCTATTAATGCACAAGTCTTATGACTTGGTCCATCTATTAATGCACGGGCCTCCAGAGCCTGGTCCATCTATTAATGCACAGGCCTCCAGAGCCTGGTCCATCTATTAATGCACAAGTCTTATGACTTGGTCCATCTATTAATGCACGGGCCTCCAGAGCCTGGTCCATCTATTAATGCACAGGCCTCCAGAGCCTGGTCCATCTATTAATGCACAAGTCTTATGACTTGGTCCATCTATTAATACACAGGCCTCCAGAGCCTGGTCCATCTATTAATGCACAAGTCTTATGACTTGGTCCATCTATTAATACACAGGCCCTCAGAGCCTGGACCATCCCCAACTAGCGGGTTCTGTAATCCAGTCTATCCAAAGGCAGAAATTCCGAGCACCTGTCAACTAAAGTTTACTAGAACGGAATACCTCGGATCTGACACTTACATTATTTGACTTATCTGTCAAATAAATCAGCACCATGGTTTCAACCAAAGGTGAAGTACTTCGATTCTGGCATTTTTCTAAGTTTTTGATTTGTTTTCAGAACAATCGGCAACACATTAGAAGATGCTTAAGTTTCAAAAGAGCACATTCACAGAAAGTATCAGCTCAGAGAAGAAAAAATTCAACTTTATTAATAACTCAAAAAGATTTACATCAGTACCAAGAAGCTACTACAGAAGCTATTACAAAAGCTATTACAGAAGCTACTACAGAAGCTACTACAGAAGCTATTACAGAAGCTATTACAAAAGCTATTACAGAAGCTACTACAGAAGCTATTACAGAAGCTATTACAGAAGCTACGCTTGGCAACATAATGGCTCTTCTCCTGGGATGATAAAGGGGCACAAGATCCAAAACCTTCAAAACCGCCTTCATCGGCTCCATTTGAAAGGAAGGAACCCTGAACCCCAATCTGCATCAAGTAGTGCCCAGGCCATTTCATCATCACTATCACTGGTCCCACGACCAACGGATGATGAGGGCTCTGAGCCTCAGGAGACTATGCATTCTCCACCCTTGTAATCGGCATGACTCCTCAGAAGAGTAAAGCAAGGGTCTCTGCCAAGACACATGGGGGGGGAAGGTAGTCTACCTTCAATCTTCTTCTTCACACCGACTGTTTCACCCCAGCCACTTAGTGCAAGGGTCTCTAACAGAGCGTGAGGAAGGGAAGGCAACTCACCTTCGTCTTCATCACCAACACCCCAGGCCTCGGTTGAATCAGGGAGGGGCCACCACCAATCGGAGAAATCTCGACCGGATGCCAGAGGAAACAAGAAGACTTGGGCCTCCTTCAATCCTTCCTTGGAGACTGAAAAAAGGGGGAGGTTAACTCTCGGCCACAGGCTCATTATTCCTAACTCAGGCAAGGAATCTTCCATCATCTCCGGACGAATGGGAGAAATTCCGGCAGCATATGAGGTTTCTCTCACGAACAAATCGGGGAGCAAAAGGGTTGAGCACAACCGTATGCCCCGTTTCCATATATATAGACCCTTGGAGTCCAAAAGCCACCCAACTGAACCGTCGCAACGGTGAAAAAGAGAGTGGCCTTGAAAACCCAAACGACGGTCGAATGACTAAGCGGTGCATTAAATAAGCCTCTTCAATATACCAAGAGACAGAGTACAGAATTCTCAAGACATAGACCGCAGTCCAGTACTTAAGCTCCCAAATCAATAAAGAGGGGAACAAAGTCTAAAGTAAATAGACCCCCATTCAGACCTACTGGTCTTAACTATTTCATAACAGGTCAAGACACGTAACAAAGACCAAGCAGATCGGATATATCCCAATCCCAAGTACTCAGCATACCGAGCATCATAATAACGAGCACAAGCTGCTCGGTTAACCTCACCGACTCTTAATTCAGAGCAGTCTATCTCAGAACTCTACAGGGACCCACTCCCGCTCTGTCAGGCTCTATCTATCTGGCTATATCTACTTTCTCGTCTTATTTTAATAAGGCAGGTCTATATTCACTGTTCCATGACAAGTATTGAAGAGTAAGAAAGCAACTATTTGATCTAGCATGCAAAGGGTTCAGAGCAGCCACACTTGCAACAAAATTCACAAAGAAGGAAAAATACAAGCAGAATCTGAAGAAAAGTCAATCTTATTGATCAGAAGGGAAAATGTATTCACTACATCAAAAAAAAAAAAAAAAAAAAAAAAAAAAAAAAGGTCAAAAGCCTATAAAAAGCCTCAGGATTTCCCAGAGGGGCCTGCATCCTCTTCCAAATTAAGGGCACGAGCCCCAGCAGTCTTATCCGGATCAGGACGAGATGAGGTGGGTTCAGGAGGAACGATTGATGACACATCAAAGTCCGGGAACTGAAGTTGGAATCTAGTTCGGAAATTCTCAAAACCGAGCAGGATCAGGTCATCACCCATCTGATCAACTTCCTCTTTTAATTCCATCTCAGCCTCAGCTTTGGCTTGACCAACTGCCTCCTGAACCCTCTGATCAATGGAACTACGGAGACCAACCAGCTCCGCCTCAAGCCTCTCAACCGTCCGAGCAAATATATCCCTCTCAGACTCTGCCACCTTAAGGCTGGTGGTAGCTCTCTCCAGACTCTCTTCAGCAGACTGAATTTTGGAACGGGCTGTTCCGAGCTCCAGTCTCATCTCGTTCACCTCCGTCCTTAGCTTCTCGGCCTCCTCAAGGCCCATGGGGGTCACCATCAGAGCAGCTAAACTATGCATGCTCTGTATAAAGCAAGACAGATAAATTAGAGCGAAACAAATGAGCAAACAAAAGACCAAGGAAAGGCTTCAGAAGTTACCTTCATCTGGAGAGTCATCATCTCAGTCATCAGTTTGGAGGGATCATCCCCTCTGTACCGATGTGGGCCCTGAGCCCATATTCGATCAAATGCCTTCTTGGCAATTTGATAATCCGGCTCAACAAATGGCTCAGAAGGAGCGGCAGGAGCTTTCCCCTTCCTAGACCTCTTGCTCGGACCAGGAGGAACAGCCGATACAGGAATGGCAGGCTCGGCTTCCTCAGCCTCGGCAGGGGAGGGCTCAGGGGAACCAGAGATCAATCTCCTTCTCTTCACTTCTAAAGTAGCATCAGGCTCAGCTGGGGAGGAAGACTCCCCCACCACTTGAGGCTTCGGCACTTCCCACCTCGAGGCTAGCCTCCTCTTCAACTCTGCGCTACGGGTGGCCATCACTTGGTCCGGAGTGACGATAACAGTATGAGCCCGGTTAGAAGTTGAAAGCAAAACCCGGTACTGATCCTGCAGAGCCTTAGTAAACTTGGGCCTCTTCCGAGCACTCTTGACTGCACAAAGGAAATGAAAAATACCAAGTTTGTCAGTTCTGAGGATATAAGCAAAGCTAAAGCAAACCCAAGAGAATAAGTCTCACCCCTATGGCCCGTAACACAAGGAAACGACGAGATCTCTCCGGCCTGGAAGTCCGTATGCTCCCATCCTCCTCCAACGAAGAAGTACCACTTCTTCCACGTCTTGTTGGAAGTAGGAACGGAAGACAGGGGTCGGAACCCCTTCTCGAAGGACATATAATAAAGGCCTTCTGCCTGCTTGAACTTCAGATCCATATTGCTACGGATCAAGTCCAGAGACACCTCCACTTTGTTCAGATGCCCCAGCACCATAAATCCTAGAAGATGCCGCCAGCTATTGAGATTCAGGTCGGCAGGGCAGAGCTTGAACCAACAAAAGAATTGCCTGACTAAATCCGGCAATGGAAGCCTTAAGCCCATTTCAAACCAGGCAAGGAAAACGCAAATCTCCCCGGCTTTAACATCTTGGGGACGGTCCATGGGTCCTGGAACTCTGCAAGTCACATTTGGGGAAATTCAAATTTCACCCTCCATTCATCCAAGAGGCTTTGAGTGACGGCACTCTCACCCTCTTCTCTATGAGAAGACCTACCAGAGGTCTCCCCGGCCCTGTCTCGGGGCTCTTCGAAAGCATCGACTATTCTAACCCCTGGACTAGGGGGAGGATCAACAGGCCTCTCCTCAATAATTTCAAGAGCAGGGTTACCTACATCTCCTACAACAGACGGACCAGCCGTCTCAGAATGGTCTCCTACTCCCTCATTCACAATTCGAGATTCCGAAGGAACAGACATTATTCTCAAACTCAAGAAGAAAGAAGCAAGAGAGGGGGAAAAATCAGTCGAACCTGTTTTCACTTAGGGGATCTGTATTCTTCAAGATCGCACGAACCAACAATGGCGGATGAAATCTTCTAGCACAGTAAAAATGTCGAGGGAAAGGTCATTTCAAAAATCTCATCCCGTATTTATAAACACGGTATCAGAAGGGACCCACCAAGCCCAAACGCCATGACGGTTCAGAACAATGATGATCTCGAGAAAACCAACTGTCCGCCCAGTATGATTGTGACCTTGAAAAGACTTAATCGCCGACTACGCAATAAATGGCGCCCCAACGATTGTCTTGGAAGGCGAAAAAGCGAGACACATAACTCTCTTAGCCCTAGTTACTTACATCAAACTAGGACTTGGGGGGGGAGTAACTGATATACCATAAAAAGACAGGCCAATCAACACTTGACACGTATGACCACAGTCCGATTTATGTTCAGCTAGCATGATTCTCGCTCAGCCTATGACATCCAGATCATCACATAAGGTCGGAAGTGACCAAACAAATATATCCAGAACTGATCACAGGGTCCAGACCAGAGCTTCAGATCTCGTCACCGCCTTAGCGGATTCCGAGCAGAGAATAGGGAAACAGTCTCCAATACGGAAACTACCATTTATGATTATCTCCGCCTTAGCGGATTCTGGGCAGAGGATAAGGAAGCAGTCTCCAATACGGAAACTACCATTTATGATTATCTCCATCTACGACTCAATGCCCACAAGGTAACTGCAATCTCCGATGATCATATCCCTATATTCATGGCGTCGAATCCTAATCAACTTAGGAAAGCTTCGGCCTATATATTAAACCCTAGAGGTACGCTATCAGATTCATGCTCATTCTTTGACTTTCAATACAGTCTTTCAATTCCCTTACTCACTTAAGCATCGGAGCGGCTACCGCCGGAGCCAATCCGGTGGTCCTCTGATCATCTTTCTGAGTGTTCTACAGGTCGCGGAGCCCTTACGTGTTGCGAGTCAAAAAGTGCAGCATCAAATAAATAATGCAATATTTGAGATATAAAATCTTATAATTTAATGCTCAAATACCTCTTATTGTAAATAGAAATTGAATAAAATAATATCAAGTATATTCCCACATTTCTATCCACTTTCTAGCATTTTAATCAAATAATGGGATATTTAGAGTGCACTTTTGCGCACTCATCAGAAGCCGATGTCAAAGAGTACTTTAGCATGCTTTGAGCAAATCTGAAGAGTACCTGCAACCACTGAGGTAGTAGCCTACGTATCTCCAGGTGTTAGTGCAAAGACTCTCCCTGTGGGCTGCGATTCCACTCCTTGTCCCCTACATCAGGGCGGGCTTTAGTTGTAGTCATAGCTACTGAAGTAGATGGAGTACCAGCTACACTCCCAACTGTCTGAGTCTTCTGGGGACAATCGGTCTTAAAATGCCCTTCCTGACCACATAAATAGCAAGCCTGAGAGTTGGCTTGACATGGCCCTCGATGATATTTTAGCAAGTGGAGCATTGGGCTACGCCCTTACCAACGGAATTGGTACCTGATGTCTTGGGCCCATAATTTTTGGATGCTGAACTTGCTCTCGGCTGAGAGAAAGTAGGTCCTATTCCTCTGCCTTGACTCCCAGTTGGCCTCCTATTCTGACTCCCTGATGACCTCGAGGTTGGGTTTGCCTTCTTCTTAGCAAACTCTTCGCCACACTGCTCGATGATCTTTGCAATGTTCACTACTTTATCATAAGTGGCTAACTGCAGGGATTTAATCCTGTTTCTGATGTTCCACCTCAAACCGCTCTCAAACTTGCGGGCTTTCTCATGCCCGTCTTCCAAAAGAGCAGGAGCAAATCTAATCAACTGTGTAAATTTGGCCTCATACTCTTCCATCATTGAGTTTCCTTGCTGCAAAACATAGAATTCTGCGATTCTCTGATCTCTGGCTTCCCTGGGGAAGTATTTCCAGTTGAAAACTACAGTGAATCTATCCCACGTCATCTCTGGCTCTTTGGCCTTTTCCAGTAGCCACTACTCATGAGCCATCCCTCTGAACATGAAAGTAGCAAAAGCTACCTTTTGTGTCTCAGTACAGGCCATCACTTCGAAGATCCTTTCCATTTTGACCCCGACGTGTGGACTTTTAGTAATAGTCTTGAAAAGTCAAGGTGACTGTACATCACTTTCATTGCAATCACCAACCTATCGGTTCCGTGACAATTATAATTTCACGTCAACCGCCGGTTATCGATACGAGTACAAGATTTGGGGCACGCATTTCGAGGTTATGAAAAATTAATTAATTTAAAATAATTAATTAATTAAATAAAAAAATTAATTATTAGTTATAATTAAATATTAAGACACACAAATACACACATTTAAGGCATATTGTATATACATGTGACCAAGTGTGTATACATGTGTGCATGCATGTATGTATGTTAAAATATGTGTATGTGTAAATTTATATATTTATATATATGATATGAAAACATGCTAATATCCAGGGGTCATAAGAGTGTTGTGGGTGGGTCTCCACGTGTGTAGTAAAATATATATATATATATATATATATATGCAAACAAAACACCACACACACACACGACTGATTGAAAACCTGCCCCAAAACAGTGAAAACCTGAGCATGGATACTGCCACAAGTTAAACTAGTGGTCGGGACAATCAGGAGAGGTGATGATGGTGTATAATTATATACACATATATACATGTTGTATACACACATGCCACACAAGACATTCAGAGACTGAGAGAGAGAGTGAGAGATTGAAGGAGTTCTAGGATACTTAGAGGTGGAAAGCAAAGGGAAAAGAGGAGAGAAACCGAAGGAGAAAGGTAAAAACACCAAAACCCAATACTTTCTCTCTCTAAAATATTTGTATGTATTACAAGTTGTTTTAGGTTTTCTTAAGCATGCATGATGTCTAGAGTATGAAAACTTGAATGAGGCATGAAAAATTGGTCTTAAATCAACCCAGAACCTTGAAACCCTACGTAGCAGCCATGGATGGACCTTGCTCATAGTAGGTCTGAATCCATCACCACCAAACCACGTTTGGTTTATCAAAACAAAAACCTGACCACCCAAGGATGTTAAAAACCCATGACCGCGACAAAAAACCTAAAGAAATGACCTTCAAAGGTCAAGTTGCAAGAACGGGTTTCAAAACCCAACCCCACAAACTCACATCTAAACTAGATTTAAGAAATGAGGAATGAGACCTGATGGAAAATGGATCACGACGCAACAAACCTCATGAGATTTGGATGAGAAATGAGCATGAACGATGAGGGTGCAGGTTTGGATTATCAAACCCTAAGCCGAATGCATGAACTGGTTTTAAAGCCCAAAATGAATGTCAAACTCTTGAAAAATGTTTCAAAAAAGGATTAGATTAAAAACAGTGGGGTTTGGGTGAGTAAAATGGCTCGAAATTGAAGCTCTTTAGCTTCGGGATCTAGGGCAACAGTAGGGGTCGAATGGGGAAGATGACACTGAGTCGACTCGCAAATGTTTAGAACGGTGGGTGGACTCGGACACGTGTCGAGCTACGGCCTAGCCACCGAATTAATGAGGCGACGTCGTTTTGGTTTAAGGGTTTAAAACCCTGAATTGCCTCATTTGGTTGCGCGTATATGGGCTCAATCAATTATCCTAGATACGGTTAAGATAACCTATCCATGTTTTAGAGGCTTGTCCGTCGTTTGGTTTAAGAAAACAGAGAAAAATAAAAAGGGTGCAAGCCCTGGGGTTCGAACCCCAGACCTCACGCGCCTAAACAGTGCTCTTTCCACTCGGCCACGCGCACGCGTGTGGCAGTATATGGCGTGGATATATATATATATATATATTACACATTAAATAAAATAAAAAATAAAATAAAATAAAAGGTGCGTTGCACCTGGTGGGACTCGAATACAGTATCTTTTGGGAGGGAGGTGACACGCTGGCCAGCGTGCCACCCATTTCATCCGGTCATCTTATGCAAACTAAATATATATATATATATATATATATATACATAATACTTGACACAATTAATTTAATCAAGTTAATTAATTAAATTAAATAGTCGAAAAATGCCCGGTGTACAAATGAGATGAGTTATATATGTATTCTTACTATCTCAGACCTCCTGAGTCCATTGGTGAGGTCCACGACAAGAGATGAGGTCCTAAAAAATTTAAGACCCGTAAAAATGTTAAAATGATCAAAATGCCCCTGCCCCATAAATGAGTCAAACGAGGTCCAAATTAAATAAATAAATAGTGGATTTTGACTATTTTAAACATTTTGAATCTAATGGTGGGGACCGTTTCATGAGACGGAACTCCAAAAAATTTAGAAACGTTAAGGTATAAATTACCAAATTGCCCCTAACATGTCCTAAGCCGAATTAAATTCTAAGAAAGCCTAAATTGACTTTATTCAACGTTCCGGACTCAATGGTAGAGTCTATTCGACCAAAAGAGATGTCTAAAATAAAAAGACATAGAATTTGATGAATAGCATCTGTCAGATGATTATAAACGGAAATATTGCCGAAGTACTAAACTAAGGCAAGTACGAGGAAATGAGGTGCGAGAAGACACGACGCGTTAACATGTGAAGCAATTAAATTTAAATTAAAGTTAATAGAGCTACCAGAAGAGTATAGCTTTAAAAGTTAAAATAAATTAAATTCCTAACACATTAAATTGTGTCATAGGTTAAAAGTACGAGTTGAATTAAGTACATAAGAAATTTATGAAGTCGGTTAGGATTAATACAATCTAAGCATATGATAAGAAGCATCAGTAGGTGATATTGCAGTGATGTGAAGTTAATGAGATTATATATGAATTGTTCTTAGGAATTACAGAAGAAGTGGGGAAAGCGCATTATTAGCACTGACCTCAGAACCAAGGTGAGTAACCCTGTGTTTGAAGTGGAGATTTAACTCCATATATTTGAAGAAGTTTTAAAGTTCAAGTTATGTGAAGCATTTGAATATCAAATCCAGTTTTATTATAATTCTTGTTTTAAATTGTTCCTCGTATACCACAAACAGACACACCAGTCACCGTGAGACACATGTGCTTACAGAGCTGATATTCTCGATCATACAGAGCAGTCATAAGCCTTTAGGGCATCCTTATATATATACATCATACAGAGCTGATATTCTCGATCATACAGAGCAGCCATAAGCCTTCAGGGCATCCTCATATATATATATCCTACAGAACCGACAAACTCGGTTATACAGTGCAGGCGGAGCCTCCAAGGCATTCTCATGCGCATATCTTCCAGACTTTATGCTTTGGGCAATATTCATTCAACATCTCATATGGTTCCGACCTTATGGCTTCCTTAATAACTGCCAAGCAGAGAATAAGGAAGCAGCATTCAACACGGAAACTACTATCTATGATTATCTCCATCTACGACACAATACTCCATAAGGTAACTGCAATCTCCGATGATCAAATCTCTATATTCATGGCATCGAACCCTAATCAACTTAAGAAGGCCACGACCTATAAATTAAACCCTAAAGGTACGCTTTATTTTTATGCTCATTCTTTGGCTTTCAATACAGTCTTTCAATTCTTTTTACTTACTTAAGCATCGGAGCGGCTACCACCGGAGCCAATCCGGTGGTCCTTTGATCATCTTTCTGAGTGTTCTAAAGGTCATGGAGCCCACACTTATTGCGAGTCGAAAAGTGCAGCATCAGTTTGGCGCCGTCTGTGGGAACGACTAATCTCCAAGTGTTCTATTCATAAACTCATCTTTCCTCACCGAAAAACTATGGCCCCAAATCTCTGAACATGATAGAATACTCAGGTTTCGCAAAGCTCTCAGCGTCAGCTGCCTGTTCCACGAGCAAGGGGGCCAACTGTTAATCCCATACGACAAGAGATCGAATCGATCAAATGACATAATGAACTGGTGTAGGAACAGTTGCTTGCCATCACTAGAACGCTGGCAACGCTCACACAGAATCAAGGGATGAACCCTCCTAACCCACCGGTCAGCATTGCTGTGGGAACTCAACCTCCTGTTGCCACGAAGAATGAAGAACTTCATGAGCAGGCTCCAAATAACCAGCCCGGGCACCCCCAGGGTGTTGCCTGCGTTGGCAGAGATCCACAACCGTCAGCAGCTCCAGGCTGGGGAACATCAGCTTTCGTTCCTGACGTCCATTATCGGAGCACTACTCGAGCCCCAACTCCAAGGGCCTCGGGAGCACATCCGGCACCACAGGAGCCTCATCCCCATGCAGCACCAATCCCTCCGGTTCGGAACCCTCCTCCGTCCGAAGGGCGTACTCAACCCTACTACCCTGAAGCCGAGGCTGTCAGGCAGGGTTCGCAAGATGTCAGACTCAGAGACCCGCGGAGGGTAGAGCAAATTGCCGAGTCTATGGACCAAACAATTGCCTTGAGAGGACCTCAGAACCCTCCAGAGCAAGACAAGTTGGCCAGGCTGCTCGGAAGACTGGCCACCCCATTCACTCACGCCATTATGTCAGAAGAAAGGCCCAGAAAGTTCATGGTGCCAAAGTTCACCCTGTGCGACGGGTCTGGAGATCCAGGGGATCATCTCTCGTACTACCAGCATACTATGGCCCTCCACGGGGCCTCTGATGCTTTTATGTGCTGAACTTTCATCACCAGCTTGAAGGGAACTGCTCTGAAGTGGTTCCACAACCTCCCTCCGAACTCAATTACCAGCTTCTATGAGCTCTGTAGACAATTCTTGGACAGGTTTATGACCACAGCAGAAGGCTCAGAAGGGGACCAGAATTCCTGTTAAATGTCAAGCAGACTAAGGAGGAGTCCCTCAGAGCCTACATTGCACGTTTCAATGCTGAACTCATGAAGATCACTGACTACAGCCCAAAGTTCCTTGTAGCAGCCCTAACTGCTGGGCTTGCCCAAGGTGGTTTCAGAGACTCCTTAACAAAGAGCCCCTCAGCTGACATGGCGGCATTAATGGATCGGGCCAGAAAGTACATCAACCTGGAAGAAGCCAACCGCACATCCCAGAAAGGCAAAGACCAGACCTAGAGGGATAATCCAAAGAGAGAGGATCACAAGAAGGAGGACCACAGAAGAGACTCCAACAAAAAGAGGGCCAGGAGCCCAGAGAAGAGAACAACACCCAGAGCTGTGTACAATTCCGGACCAAGGGAGTTCACCAACTTCACTCCTTTAAACACCACACCGAACCAGGTACTCCGACAGATCCATGATCGGGAGAACCTGAGGTGGCCGGAACCAATCAAAGGAGATCCCAGCCTTCGGGACCAAAGTAAGTATTGTAATTTCCATAAAGATCATGGACATACAACTAACACATGCAGGACCCTCCGATATGAGATAGAGCAGCTCATAAAGAAGGGGCGTCTTCGGGAGTTCGTCAAGCAAGACGGAAGGCAGAACCCCCAAGAAGACAAGCCTCAACAACGGCCAGACCAGAGGCCTGAGCAGAGGCAGGAGTAGAGGGAAGGACGAAACGAGCCTCAGAGGTAGAACAACCATGTCATCTACGTCCTCCATGCCGACTCCCCTATTACAGGAATGTCTAACAGGGCAAGAAAGAGATATGCTCGGGAGGCCATAGTTGCCCCGAATGTATTACAGATCTCCAACGTAGAAAAGAGGCTCAAGCCAGCACTGGAGATCCAATTCACTAAGCAAGACCTAGTAGGGGTACACTGCCCTTACAGTGATGCCCTTGTTATCACCCTCAAAATTACCAACTTCGAGATCAGGAGAGTCTTGGTCGATACTGGCAGCTCTGTCAACATACTGTTCCATGAGCCACTTAAACAGATGGGGATGGACCATAACAACGTCAAGCCCACTACTGCCGTGATGGCAGCTTTTGATGGCAATCTCAGCACCCCATTGGGGAGAGTTGACCTTCCTACCACTGTGGGAGAGGGTGAAGGGCAGAAGACCATCATATCCGAGTACATGGTGTTGAACATGAAATCTCCCTACAACGTCATAATCGGGAGACCCTGGTTACACCAGATAGGGGCAGTCACCTCGACCCTCCATCAGTGTCTGAAGTACGTCCACAACCAGAACGTTCACTCTGTCAGAGGGTGTCAGCCAACCTCCCGGGAGTGCCATGTTATTGCCCTCAAGGAGAAGGCTCCTAAATAGCAATTACAGTACACTCGGGACTGTGCAGATCCAGTTCTCACCCACACTCCCGAGGTGGAAGTTTGCCCATCCAGCATTGAAGAACCCCTGAGCCCAAGGGGAAGCGACAGCCGAGCCAAACCTGTTGGCGAGCCGGTCAAAGTATTGGTCAGTTCAGAAGCAGAGGGGCGTTATTTGTGTATCGGCCCAGATCTAACGCACACCGAGCAGGAAAATATAGTCAGGTTTCTGAAAAATAACCTCTCTATATTTGCTTAGGAAACCAGGGACATGAAGGGTATAGACCCTAGCCTCATAACCCACAAGTTGATGGTAAATCCAGATCATCCACCAGTCAGACAGAAGAGAAGATCGATTGCTCCTGAACGGCATTGGGTTATAAATGAAGAGGTCCAGAGCCTGCTTGAAGCCAGGATGATACGAGAAGTGTTCTATCCTGAGTGGCTAGCCAACACCGTGCTTGTCAAGAAGAAAAACGGCAAGTGGAGAGTCTGCGTTGATTATACAGACCTCAACAAGGCATGCCCCAAGGACAGCTTTCCATTGCCAAGGATAGACCAACTGGTTGACGCCACTGCAAGGCATGAGCTTATGACCTTCATGGATGCCTAATCTAGGTACAACCAGATCCAGATGTACCCTCCAGACCAAGAGAAGACAGCTTTCATAACTGAACGAGGGCTCTACTGCTACAGAGTAATGCCTTTCGGTTTGAAGAACGCTGGAGCCACTTATCAGCGGTTGGTGAACAAGATGTTCAGCCCACTGCTCGGCAGTACCATGGAGGTATACATCGACGACATGCTGGTGAAGAGTTTGCAGAAAGGTAGTCACCTCTAGCACTTAGCCCAGACCTTCGATATCTTCAGACAACACAAGATGGAGCTCAACCCCTTGAAATGTACCTTCGGGGTTACGAAGGGAAAATTTTTGGGATACATTGTCTCTCAGAGGGGTATCGAAGCAGACCCCACTCAGATCCAAGCTCTGATTGGACTGAAGTCACCAAGAACCAGGAAGGAAATTCAGGCACTAAATGGCAGAATTGCGGCACTGAGCAGATTTATCTCCAAATCCACTAATCGCTGCCTACTTTTCTTCAAAGCTCTAAAGGGTAGCAAAGCTTTGCAGTAGATGGAAGAATGCAAGAAATCCTTTCAAGAACTAAAGGAGTATCTAGCCTCTCCAGAGCTCCTGTAAAAACCAGTACAAGGAGAAAAGCTACTCTTGTACCTTGCAGTTTCTGAAAACGCGGTCAGCTCCGCATTGATCAGAAAGGACAGGGGAGTACAGAGGCCTATATTCTACGTCAGTAGGGCACTACTTGACACAAAAAAAAGATATCCAGAAGTAGAAAAGCTGGCCTATGCCTTGGTCATATCAGCTTGGAAGCTTTGACCTTATTTCTAAGCCCATCCAATCGAGATCCCAATTGCCTATCCTCTGAAGTCAATACTGAGGAAACCTGAGGTATCGAGAAGATTGGTTAAGTGGTCTGTGGAGCTAGGGGAATTCGACATATCATATGTACCCCGAAACTCCATCAAAGGGCAGGCCTTGGCTGATTTTGTTGCCGAATTCACCCCAGCACTTCAAGACAAGGCACAACTCATCGAAACCTCAGGAACCTGGCTACTATACATCAATGGATCATCAACCGATCAAGGCTCGGGAGTAGGCCTAGTGCTACAGTCCCCTGATGGGCTCACGACAGAAAAAACAGTCAGCTTGGGATTCAAAGCTTCTAACAATGAAGCAGAATATGAAGCTCTAATCTTAGGCATGAAGCTTGCCTTGGAATGTGAGGCTTAGAACCTCAAAGTCTTTTCAGACTCCTAACTGGTGGTAAGCCAAGTCTTGGGAGAATTCGCCATTAAAAATGATAGGATGCTCCGGTACTCCGAACTGGTGAACCACCTGAGGCATTCCTTCCAGACATTTACTATCTAGAAAATTGAAAGAAGCCAGAACTACAGAGCAGATGCTTTGGCTAACATGGCGTCCTGCTTAAAGTCTGAAGCAAACTCCACAGTAAAAATCTCTTACCAGCCAGGACCTAGCATAGAGGAAGCCCAAGTTGCTCAAATTGCTGAACAGCCCCAGAACTGGATGACTCCAATCCTCTAGTACCTGCAATCCGGGCTCCTCCTAGAAGATAAAAACAAAGCCAGGAGAATCCGAATCAAAGCGGCTCGGTACCTGATCCTGAACAATAAGCTTTACAAAAGGTCGTATTCTCAACCTCTGTTAAAATGCTTAACTCCAGAAGAATCACAATATGTTTTGGCTGAAATACACGAGGGAATTTGCGGGAATCACAATGGGGGCAGAACTGTAGCTCACCGAGCTCTGTCTCAGGGCTATTACTGGCCTAGCATGCTTAAGCAGGCTAAGGAGTATGTTCAGAAGTGCGACAAATGCCAAAGATTTGCCCCATATCAACATCAGCCTCATCACGAGCTTATCCCGATTCCTAGTCCTTGGCCCTTTGCTCAGTGGGGAATGGACATCGTGGGTCCATTACCAAGGGCTCCACCAAATAGGAAGTATCTCTTGGTAGCCATTGACTACTTCTGTCGCGCCCCAAATTTCTACAAACCCGAGGCGCGACTGACGAGACAGAAAATAAAATAAATAAAAGGACAAATGTAAATAAATCCACTAAACAAGCTTCCATTCCCATCAATACATAAAATAATATAAAATACATCTCACAACTGCATTGTTCACGGTCATTCAGGCTTAAGCCCTTACATTACAAAATATAAGTCTCATGGACCAAAAATACACCAAGTGCTTCACCCTATCAAGGTATCATAGAGTCTCAAGTGGCTGGAGGATCCTCATCTAAAAAATGTTGCTCACGAATGGGGCAGCTCAACTGCTGGTATGATGAAGTGCTAATGCAAGAAATAAAGCTAAGGCGTGGCATCTGCAAAGTGTACATTTATATCTAAATGTCATTCAAAGCATCGCAGTAATATATGAGTGGTATGCATGACGCACCCATTGACAACTCTATGCCACACCCATGTCTCGTTTACGGGTACTCCCCGATGGCACGGAGTACCAATGCAATGGCCAATTTTGGGTTTTTCACCACAGGATTTACACCCTCATAATGCAAAGCACCACGTGCTCAACCCACGCCATGTTCTCAAAGGATTCACCATATGCCAATATGCCAATGCAATCTCAATGAAACATGGTTTCCACAATATAGCATGCTCGAGACAATAATACATAAATCACCAGCTGATTCCACATGCAAGCATATCTCATATAATCAACTTAAACACATGTCATGATTCACGTTCATCATTCACTAAATTTTCATAAAGTATAAGTAACATGTAAGCATGTGAACAACCAACTCCAAATCATCAAGTAAACACATTCCAAATAAACACTTAAGTCATTATAGTCATTCACAGAACATTCCTAACTTAACTTCATTTCTAACATTAGCAAAACACCATACCTGACGGGTTGGTCTCAACCCTAAAAGATCGTGCACGATACGTAACTGAACTGGTCAATGAAAATGCAGGAGGTCAGATCACCCTCTCCTGTCCTGTCAGTGTCCCTAAAAGCATAAATTACAACTCAGTCTATTGTCATTTGAATTTATACTATTCATCAAGTTTTATGTCTTTAATTCATAGGTTTCTATTCTGCTAAATTAAACTTTGCCATTGCGTCTAGGACGTCGAAGAAAATAAGTTTAGGTTTTCGTAGAACTCAATTCAGACATCTGGGTTCAAAAGGGCAAAACAGTCATTTTGTACTTTTCACGGGTCCTTACATTTTGTGACCTCTTTTTACAAATTGGACTCCACGGTTGAGTCCGGAATGCTCGAGATAATAAAGTTTCACTATTTGTTTATTTAATTCGGAGTTCGTTTGACTGTACTTCAATTCAGGGGCATTTTGGTAATTTTAAAGGTCACTACGGATCTTTTATTTTTTGGGACCCCATCTCGTAAAACGGACCTCACCATTGGTCTCAGAATGGTTGAGATAGTCAAAATACACTAATGACTTGTCCCATTTGGACTCCGGATTATTTTAGCATATTTAAATAATTAAATTAATTAAATTAACTAATTAATTAATTAATTTAATTAATATTTTATTAATATTTATTCAGGAGGGTCAAATTATAATAACCAACAGTTGGGGGGGTCAGTTTGTAAATTCTGAAAGTTCTGGGTCAAGGTTTAATTTTCAAAAAGTCCAAGGTCAGATTTGTAATTTGTCCAATTCATTATTCTAAATCCGGTTAACCAAACAGGGGCCAATCCGAGAACAGGGATAAGATATCCCTGTTTCAAATTAAATTCAAATTTTTAATTTTCTAAACCTGCAGCCAAACAGTCCCAATTTGGTTTTTAATTTAAAACCTTAGACCGACACGTGGCAGGGGCAGTTCGGCCCAAGCCCGACCCGAACCCGAACCGGACCCGGACCCGACCCGGCCACCCCCCTTCTTCCCCGTTTTTTCGGCGAGATGCCAGTAGGGTTCCGGCGCCGGCGACATTTTTCCGGCGACTTTTCATAGTTTTAAAAGCGTGGTTCTCTTCGGTTTTTCACGTAGATTTCATATCCAAGGTCGGTTTTGGATCTTAGCCACTAGATCTTCACGAAATAGGGCTCAAATATTTCGGTCAACTCTCCGGCCGACCCTATTCTTTCATTTTCGTGACTCTTCGGTCACGGTTTAACCTCCATTTTTTATCCTAATGGTTTTCTGCACCTCCTAGGGTTCATTCCCTACCATTCAAACTGAGTTCTACACATAAAATGTCAAGACCCAACTCCCATGACCGAAACCTGCAACTCGAGTTTTCTATCTCGTTTCTTAACTATTTTCTTTCATTCTTTTTGCAAAATAAACCCTACAACATGCTCTTTAAGATCATATGCATCAAATCAATTATCATGCTTTTAAAAAAAATTAAAACAGAATGGGTTACTTACGGTTTTCTTGGGTTTCTCTCTCTAGCCATGCACCTCTTTCACCCTCTGGTTCCAAGCTCGATTCAAGCTCCAAGACTCTTCTTTCCAGAACTCTCTTTCTCTCTCTCGCTTTCTGCTTTTCTTTCCTTCTCTTCTCCCAACCGAGACCACCCTATACACTAACACATCCACTCCCACACGTCTCTCTCACACCAGCCCCTTTCCTTAACTTCTTTCACCCTGCTCAGCCACCTTGCTTTCTTCCCCCCATGCAGCTTTGCATTAAATGCAAAGCTGCCCTATATACACCTATATATATATATATATATACCACTCATCACACACACTAGACACACACACACTCCATCGACACCACACACACCCACACACAGTGCACTGTTTTATATATATACATATACATATCCACATACACATGTATATACATTAGTCTACACATATACATATTTATAATACCTCACACACATATACATGTTACATATACATACATCCATGCATTTAATAATAATAATATACATTTTAATATCAATAATAATAATAATAATAATGATAATGATAAAAACAAGTGATAATAAAAAAAAATTTTTTTTTCCATGTCATTACAACTTCTCAAAATGGGCCGAAGCTGAACCTCTAACACATATCACAGAAAAGGAAGTCGAGAGCTTCACCTGGAAGAACATTGTGTGCAGGTTCGGCATACCACGTGTGATTATCTCCGACAACGAGACACAATTCACTGGTAAAGGCTTCAAGAAATTCTGTGAAAATCTCAATATTAGGCAACACTTTGCCTCTCCAGGCCATCCACAAGCAAATGGGCAAGCAGAGGTCACCAATCGAACGATCATTGACTAGTTAAAGAAAAGGTTGGAACAAGCCAAAGGAAAGTGGGCAGAAGAACTCCCTGGAGTTCTTTGGTCCTATAGAACAACCAGAAGAACGCCCACATCTGAAACTCCCTTCTCATTGGCCTATGGTACAGAAGCAGTAATCCCAGTTGAGATTGGTATGCCAACCCCGAAGACTGAAGCTTTTGAGCAAGACTCCAATGATCAGCAGCTGATGGAAAACTTGGATTTGCTTGAAGAAAGAAGGGATCAAGCCAGCATCAGGATGGAGGCCTATCAACAGAGAATGGTCGACAGATCCAAGGTAGGACTCAAAACGGTCAACTTTCAAGTCGGAGACCTCGTCTTAAGAAGAGTCTTTCAGAACACCAAGGATCCCACTATGGGAAAATTGTCACCAAACTGGGAAGGCCCCTACAAAGTAACAAAGGTTGTTCAGCCTACCACCTACTGGCTTGAAGACATGACTGGGAAGCCTGTACCTAGGCGCCATGGAACGTGGAACACTTACGGAAGTATTATAAATAGAGATGCTTCTTTTACTTCCATGGAATGTTCATCTAT
Organism: Nyssa sinensis; assembly: GCA_008638375.1. Classification (NCBI taxonomy): domain Eukaryota; kingdom Viridiplantae; phylum Streptophyta; class Magnoliopsida; order Cornales; family Nyssaceae; genus Nyssa; species Nyssa sinensis. The sequence goes on from CM018046.1 coordinate 29,226,734, forward strand.
AAATGCACAGGCCTCCAGAGCCTGGTCCATAATGTACAAGTCTTTGCACTTGGTCCATCTATAAATGCACAGGCCTCCAGAGCCTGGTCCGTAATGTTCAAGTCTTTGCATTTGGTCCATCTATAAATGCACAGGCCTCCAGAGCCTGGTCCCTAATGTACAAGTCTTCGTACTTGGTCCATCTATAAATGCACAGGCCTCTAGAGCCTGGTCTATAATGTACAAGTCTTTGCACTTGGTGTAATACCCCGACCCAAAAATATTGGGTCATAGGGCACGCAATTCGAGGTGATAAAGAATTAGTGTAAATGATATACACTTAAGGGAAATAATTGATTGATTTAATTTAATTAATTAATTAGTTTATGAAGTTGATTTTTAATTAAATAAATAAAAAATATGTACCAAGTGATCAAACATGTATAGCTATTTGTGCATGATTATATAGATATATACATGTATATATATATACTTGAAATACATTAATAAATAAATAAATAAATGAATAAATATATATATGTATATATATGCATATATATATATGGTAGAAGAATGAATAGTGCAGTGTGTGTGTGTATATGTGAACCGTGTGTGTGTGTATTATGTTATATATATATGTATATTTTTTTTTATAAGTAGGTGGGGGACAAGGAAGTATGGTGGGAAAGGTATGGTGAAATGAAAGGAAGCATGGCCAAATCAGAAAGTAAGGCTGTTGATGTGATGAGGTAAGGGAGAGAGAAATGAGGGGCCAAGTGTTGGTATATATATGAATATATATATATATATATATCATGCACTAAGCATACGGCTGAGGAAGAAACAGAGACTGGAAGAAGTCCTGATGTAAAGTTGAAGTTCAGAAGATAGGAGAGGGAGGAAAATAAGGAGAAAAAAGAAGGTGGATCATCTCTTAAAGGTAAACCCACAAATCTTATATGTTTCTCTCTCTAAGAATTTAGGCGTGTATAAACTGTTTTAAGCTTATTTAGACATGCATGAGGTCATTTTGATATCCTAACATTATCAGAATTTAACTAAAGGGGCCAAAAATGGCTTGACAAGCCTGAACCGCGAAAGACCACCATGGATGGACCATGGATGGAACAGGTCTGAAATGATCGACACCAAATCTGGTTATGATCATCAAGACCCCAACTAGACTCCTCAAACATGCCAAAAACCCATATCCGCGATCAAAACTCAAAAGAATCGACCCTCAAATGTCGAGTTGCAGGTACGGGTTCCAAAACCTAAACCCAAAAACACACTGTTAAACCTACCATTGTGAATGAAAACTGAATCTGTAATACCCCGACCCGGGAATGCCGGGTAATAAAGCACGTTTTACGAGGCTATGGAAAATGAGTGTAAAATAAATTAATTTAACATAATTAATTTATTAAATTGAATATTAGTTATATGTAATATAAATTATGAGGATAATTATAAAATATAATAATAATAATAATAATGACAAAAAACAAAGAAGAGGAAAGATGTGTATGTGTATGTGTGACCAAATATGCATGTGTGTATATATATATATATATGTTTAAATGATAAATGAATATATATATATATATAGGGATGAACAGTGCATGTGTGTGTGTGTCACGTGCATGTGTGTGTGTGTTGTGTTATATATATATATATATATACATGAATACTTTATAAACCATTAGGTGAGGGGAAGCATGGTGAAAGGGAAAGAAGTATGGGCAAGGTCAGAAAATATGAGTGTGTAAGTGTATAAGGCAGGCCAACAGTGGAGAAAAGGTAGAGAGAGAGAAAGAAAGTGGGGCTAGTGAGAGAAATATATATATATATATACATATATACACAAGAAAAATCTTCACCATGACACGGACAGAGAGGGAGAGAGAGAGAAGAAAACTTAGGAGGAGAAGAAGGAAGGGAGAAGGGAAACAGTGAAGGAAGGAGACTCACAAACCGAGGGAACCAAAATACAGGTAAGAGTTTTTGTTTCTGTTTCAAAATTTTATAGCATGATTCGATTAAGTTTGAACATAGGACCTTAAAGAGCATGTCATGAGGTTTCAAACCCAACAAAAATCATAGAAAACCATGTAGAAATGAGGGAGAAAACCCTAGTTGCAGGTTGAAAGATAAATTCGGATTTTCTATATTTCATGTGTAAAAACTTGATTTAGCCATCTAAGAATAATGGTATGAAGTGCAGGCAACCTTTAGGTGAAGAAATGAGAAAAATTGGTAAGGAAATAAGATAAGAAAAGTAGGAAAATGTACTCGCCGGAAACTGGGCACAGTGGCCGGAAAACCGAAAATGGATCTTGAAAACCGTAGCAACCGAGGCCCAAAGCTAGTTTAAATTAGCTATTAAAACGTTAGGATAATTTTGGTTGAAAAAAATTAAAGTTTTGACGTGAAAATGAAGCAAAACAACGGCTGGTCCGTTTTTCTGGTGACCGGCGCTAGTTAGACCAACCGGAGAAGACGACCGGATTATCGGGAGAGAGACCGGGTTAAAACAGAACCAGGTTCGGGTCTGGACCGGGTCGGGACCCGACCGAATTAAAAGGGGCTTGACACGTCGTCCTTTGAGTTGAAATTTTAAAAATGGTTTGGGGTTGTTTGGCTACAGGGGCAATAAATTGGAATTGGAATTTGGTTTAACCAAACCGTGGATAAGGGGAATAGGAGGAGCATCTTATTCCGGTTCTGTAGGCAAGTCTGAACCGGTCGGTTCAGTAGAAGGGTAAACCGGTTTAGGGTTTTTGGTCTTGAACCCATTGGTTCAGACCGGAACTAAGGGAAATTATAAAGTGACCCCAACAATTTACCCTAATTCAAATCTGGCCCAAAATTTTGAAAATAAATTTCAAATGTACCCCTGATAAATAATAAAATAATAAAATTAATTAATTAAATAGGGAAAATTACCATTCTACCCGTAAGTCACGAATAAGTCAAACGAAGTCCGAACGGGGCGAATAAATAGTCAAACTTTATTATCTCGGGCATTCTGAGTCCAATGATGAGGTCCGTTTTACGAGACAGGACTCCGAACATTAGAATACGATGAAAACAAGTCTTAAAATGACCAAAATACCCCTATGCCCTGACAAGGCAAATTATACGAGTATTCTTACTATCTCGGACCCTCTGAGTCCATTGGTGAGGTCCACGACATGAGATGAGGTCCCAAAAATTTTGAGACCCATAAATATGTCAAAATGACCAAAATGCCCCTACTCTATAAACGAGTCAAACGAAGTCCAAATTAAGTAAATAAATAGTGAATTTTTACTATTTCAAACATTCTGAGACTAATGGTAGGGTCCGTTTTACGAGACAGAGCCCAAAAAATAAAGACACGTAAAGGGGTAAATGACCAAAATACCCCTTGTCCAAAAATTAACAAGTTATTAGTGTAATCCTACTATCTCGGACCTTCTGAGTCCAATGGTGAGGTCCACGACACGAGATGAGGTCCCGAACACAAAGACACGTAAGGGGGTAAAATGACCAAATTACCCTTAGCACCTCTAAAGCCAAAATGAAATCAAAGAAGGTCTAAATTGACTTTCTTTGACATCTCGGACTCAATAATGGAGTCCAAATTACGAAACGAAGTACGAAAAATGTGACACGCAAAACGATAAATGACCATTCTGCCCTTTTACATATAAAAGTCAGAATTAAATTCTAAGAAAGCCTAAACTGACTTTCTTCGACGCTCTGGACCCAATGGTAAAGTCCATTCGATCAAAAGAAGTGTCTAAGATAAAAAGACATAAAATTTGATGAATAGCATCAGTCAGATGACTATAATTAAAACATTGCCAAAGTATTAAACTGAGGCAAATACGGAAAAATAAAGTACGAGAAGACGCGACGCGTTAACATGTGAAGCAAATAACTTTAAATTGAAGTTAATGGAGCTACCAGAAGAGTATAAGTTGAAATAAATTAAGTTTCTAACACATTAAATTGTGTCGTAGGTTAAAGTACGAGTTTAATTAAGTACGTGCGAAGTTATAGGATGTTAGTAAATCGACTAGGATAAAATACGAACTAAGCATAAATTAAGAAGCATCAGTAGGTGATATTGCAGTAATGTGAAGTTAATGAGATTGTTATGGATTGTTCTTAGGAATTACGGAGGAAGTGGGAAAGCGCATTTTTAGCCCTAACCCTAAAGGACCGAGGTGAGTAACCTTGTATTTGAACTGGAGATTTAACTCCATATATTTGAAGAAGTTTTAAGCTCAAGTCATTGCAGCCTTTGAATATCAAATTCAGTCTTTATATGATTCCGTTCTTTTAAACATTCTGTTATGGCATGCTTATTAAATGTTTTAAATTCAGCTCTTTTCTTGAAAATACATCAGCATGTCTAAATCAAATGCAAACCTCTTTAATATTCTGAATTTGATTATCACGTGTATTTGAAGCTTTATTGTAGAATTTATACATTTCATGCTTTAAATGTTCATGAAAAATATCTATTGAAGAAGTCATGTGACAAATGTTTTATAAGATAAACGGTACTAAGTACCACCCCCTATTATGGTTGAAATCCTTCGGGATTCAACAGTACATGCCCGGTAGAAGGATCTAATCCCCCAGGCAAATGAGATATCTCCATCGACAGTATTGGCAGTAAAATGGGAGTCTGGTTCGAAACAGATTCTGCCTAACAAAAGAGAAAAGATGACAAGTGATTTTGAAAATAGAAGTAGGTATTATCCCTATTCTATTTCACGTGTTTATATGCTTTTAAATTGCATATGCTCTATTTGAAGAAAAGGTGTATTTAGCTTGAATACTTTAAATGTTCAAAGCTATTGTTTTAAGAATGCATATATTTTGTGTTCTAAAATGTACAAGCAATTGGTGGTGAGTATTTCATAAACCCTCATGTGCTAAAACCACTACCAGTTGAAAACCCCATGACGAATGCAGGAATTACTCACAAGCTTTGATTAGCTTACCCGGATTTTATCCGCCCCCTTTTCAGGTGACTAAGGGCAGATCGATTATTGAAGACTATAAGGAGAAACCTAGCTTTTGGGAAGATTTGCTTGAGAAGTTCTTTTGGGGAAAAATCACATGAACTCTGATTAATATGTTTTGTATTAGCTGATATTTTAAGGACGTGTATTAAGCCCTACGGGGCAGTTGAATTAAGATTTTAATTATGAAGCCTTTTAAGTTTTAGTTACGCTCTGATTTAATATGAATGTATGATTATACATGTATACCGAAATGTGAAGAGCGGCAGTATCGGACGGATGTGCAAATTTTAAAATGAGAAAAGAAAAGAAAAAAAAAAGTTTTTCACGCTTCCACAACCACATGACGCACATCTATTCGATACCGCTGCCTATGCGAGCCTTGTCTCGAGGCCTTCGGGTCTCGGGGCGGCGGTCGCGATCCGGTAATCCGCACAGGGTGGGTTTCGGGTCGTGACAGAGTGGTATCAGAGCACTAGGTTTACTAGAACAACCCTAGTGACATTAGACGAGTTAGAATAGAACTATAGGTTAGGTAGGGTTTTATACTACCTAAGATATGTGAAATATGTGATGTGATATAAAGGCGGGGTATGGGACCCGCGGTAATGTGAAGTAGGTATTCTGAAGCAACATGATATGAAGGCGAGGTATGGGACTCGCAGTATATGAAGTAGATATGTGAAGTACGTAACATGATACGAAGGCGAGGTATGGGACTCGCAGTATATGAAGTAGATATGTGAAGTACATGACATGATATGAAGGCGAGGTATGGGACTCGCAGTATATGAATGAAGTAGATATGTTAAGTACGTGACACGATATGAAGACGAGGTATAGGACTCGCAGTGTGTGAAATAGGTGTGTGAAGTACGTAATATAAAGGCGGGGTATGGGACCCGTAGTAACATGAAGTAAGTGTTCTGAAATACGTGATACGATAGGAAGGCGGGGTATGGGACCCGCAGTAAAGTAGAAAAATAGAGTCTGAAGAATAGAAGTAAAACATGAACTAAGAAGGCGAATAAAAATAATTAGAAAAGGATGAAAGAGAAAGGGAGGATTTTGATAGTCACTGGTGTGCTGTCAGGACCTCTGTTACCGGTAAGGAACGGCCGCCTTATCATGTAACTAAGGTAGCTGAAAAACACACAGTGTCAGTTTATCCAACCTGATCGAAGAAATCCTTAAACCATTGGAAGACATGAATCTAATAGATGACATGAAGAATTAGAAATTGTACGTTAGTAAATTAGAAGCAAGTAGTGATACGAGTCAACATATATTATATCTGAAAGTGATGAATCAAAGTTCATCTCCTGAATTATTAAGTAAATGAAGATAATCTTATGTATTACGATATACGAAGATGATAGATATGACATAAGGAGACTGGAACTCTCGAAATAAAGAATATTCGAGTTTTGAGGACAAAACTCTTTTAAGGAGGGAAGAATGTAATACCCCAACCCGGGAATGCCGGGTAATAAAGCACGTTTTACGAGGCTATGAAAAATGAGTGTAAAATAAATTAATTTAACATAATTAATTTATTAAATTGAATATTAGTTATATGTAATATAAATTATGAGGATAATTATAAAATATAATAATAATAATAATAATGACAAAAAACAAAGAAGAGGAAAGATGTGTATGTGTATGTGTGACCAAATATGCATGTGTGTATATATATATATATGTTTAAATGATAAATGAATATATATATATATATAGGGATGAACAGTGCATGTGTGTGTGTGTCACGTGCATGCGTGTGTATGTTGTGTTATATATATATATATATATACATGAATACTTTATAAACCATTAGGTGAGGGGAAGCATGGTGAAAGGGAAAGAAGTATGGGCAAGGTTAGAAAATATGAGTGTGTAAGTGTATAAGGCAGGCCAACAGTGGAGAAAAGGTAGAGAGAGAGAGAGAGAGAAAGTGGGGCTAGTGAGAGAAATATATATATATATATATATACATATATACACAAGAAAAATCTTCACCATGACACGGACAGAGAGGGAGAGAGAGAGAAGAAAACTTAGGAGGAGAAGAAGTGTCACGACCCGAAACCCACCCTATGCGGATCTCGTGTCGCGGGGCCGACCCGAAGGCCGTCCCTACTTTTTCCATTCCTGTATCATAGTACTAATATGCAATGTACTAAAAATTTTTAAACAGTAAACAGCGGAAGCCTTTATCAATTACAGTGATCCAGCGGAAGTCTTTTTAAATACATTAAACAGCGGAAGTCTTATTAAATACATGACATAGTTCTACATAATACAAAATGAGAACTAATCCGTAACCAGCACCCGGGGGTGGTGAATACATGGGAGAACTAACATAGACTGATCAGTACTTCAAAATGTCCCCCTACGCTCTCAGACTCCTACTGGGGTCTCGCAGCGTCATCACCTGAAATGGGGGTAAGTGGGGTGGAATGAGCTATGAAGCTCAGCAAGTAAACCAGATCTCCGACACTGGTATCGATGATTATAAAGAACGTAAATCCATGAATAAAAATATGATAGCCAATCATAAGAAAGGAGATGCTGTGATAGCCAATGAGAACAGTTGCCATGATGGCCAATAAGTAGTGGGGCACAATATACAGTCAGAAGTATTGAATAAGCAGTGATAAGAGTTTCTCAACAATAACCTGTCATAATGAGAATACTGCCACAATAAATCGAATTCAATCAAACCAATGAACAATGTAAGGTAATCCATAAGAAACAGTAGTCCATAAGAAACAGTAATCCATAAGGTACAGTAGCCATTCAACAATATATCCATAACAATAATCCAATGGAGATGCTTATAATCTGTAGTAGGGAATGGCAACCCCTCTGCGTAATTCGAGGCCCGGCATACCTCTCAGTTAAACTCACATCTTTTGCCACACGTCCGTTCACGGACTAGTTCGTCACAGAAGCATCGGATGGACATTGTGACTGAGCACAATTCCAGCATTCATAAACATAGCATGATCATTTGTGATTCCATAAGGAGTATGAAAATGGAATATCATATATACAGTAAAGCATAACAGTAAGCCTTTCAAGGCAGGGTTCATTTCAATAACAATAGTACAATAGTCAATCAATGTCCACAAGATAAAACAATATCGCATTGTGGATAGCAATAACGTGAGATACTTTCAAGAGTACTAGTTTGGCAGTAAAGAGAATAAACTTGGCTTTAGAAACACCACATGGAAGAGAAAGTGATCCACTTACCTCTATCGTGATTCTATCTCAGAAATCCCTGAGTATACCCTTGCCTTTCGAGTTTCCTATATATCAGTGAATACGTTTCAGAATAAATGCTATTCATCAAATTTTATGCCTTTCTATCATAGGTATTTCAAATACTATTTTAGACTTTACCATTGAGTCCGGAACGCCGAAGAAAGTCGGTTTAGGCTTTCGCGGAATTCCATTTGGACCTTTGTACTAAAAAGGGCAAAATAGTCATTTTGCACTTTTGCGGTATTTTATCCTTCGGGGTTCCGTCTCGTAAAACGGACCCCACCATTGGACTTAGAACGTCCGAGATAATAGGTTTTGACTATTCATTTACTTTATTTGGACTTCGTTTGACCCATTTTTGGATTAGGGGCATTATTGTAAAAATTAATATTTAATTAATTTTTATACTTGGGCAACAGTGAAATTTTCCAAAATATTTGGGGCCGGTTCATAAATCCCATAAGCTGCGGTCTGAACCAGTGGGTTCAGACCTAAAAACCCTAAACCGGTCTGCTCTTCCTTTGAACCAAACGATTCAGTCCATTCAAGAACCGGAATACAATAAACCCAATTTCCTATCCCTATCCATGGTTCGGTTAACCCAATCCCAATTCCCATTTCTTATCTTCACAACCAAACAACCCAAAACCCTTTTAAATTAAAGACTCAAAACGACACAGCTTCGGTTAACCATTTATGTCCGGTCGGGTACCGACCCGATCCAACCCAGACCCGTTCCTTTTAACCCGGTAGACCCCCCCGATTTTTCGATCATCTCCCTCACAGTTCCGGTGAGCAACAGTAGGGTTCCGTCACCATCTCCGGTGACGGCAACCTATTTCCGATGGCTTCTCCCCCCATTTTGAATGCCAATCTCTCCCTTCCTTCCCCACGACCTCATTCCTACCCTCGGCTTGCCCCAAAACTTTCCCTATCTTAACGAAATAGAGGTTTAACATCTCCGGCCGAATCTCCGGCCAAGTGACAGTCTTCATTTTCATGGTGTTTTAAGCACTGCTTTGTCCCTCTTTTCATTCTATTCAATTTCTGCACTTCATGGGATCATTCCCATGCATTTTAAATTAAGTTTTTAGCATAAAATCCGTGTAACACAGATTATTCATGAAACCTGTAACTGAGGATTTCTTTCTCGGTTCTACACCATTTAACATGATTCCTTTTGCATTTAAAAGCTAATACCATGCTTATTAAGACCCTAACTCTAAATCAAACATTCATGCTTAGAATCTTAAAAACAGAAACAATATCACTTACTTGTTTTTGCTTGCTTGCTCACGGTGGTTATGCCCTTAAACCCCTTTTTGCTTCTGTTCTGAATCCTTGATAATACTGTTCTCACTCTAAGCCTCTTAGTTCCTTCAGTTTGCTTCTATTTCTTTCAACCCACAAGACCCGTACACATATATACACAACAACCGCCTCTTCTCTCTCTACCTTATCTCTCTCTCTCTCTCTCTTGCAGTCATCCTTGACTGCAGAGAACTGCCCCCACACCTGTAGCCATCCACGTACCCTCCAATATACATATATACATATATTACTTACACACACCCACCACCTTTATCAAGGTCGGTTGGTGGGTTTCCCAAACACACACAAACACACAGTGATGCACACATACACACACAGTGATGCACACACCTACTGATTTTTGTATTGGAAGCTTCCTTTCCTTTTTCTTTCTTCATTTAACTTTTATATACATAATACATTATATACATAATACATTTATATTATATATATATATATCTATACAATACATGTTTTATACATATCATTATAATCATATATATACGTATAACGGTATTTTTAATCACGTACACATACACTAATATTCTATGAACTATGCAAGTGTGCGTACGTATGCATGCATGGGTTGCATGTATGCACGCTTTTCGAGGTAAGGTTCCAAGTTGCTCGGGCACCACCCGACACTGGCTTTACTAATCAAAACATTTATCTTTTGAAATTAGGTTCAGTTCCATAATTATTGTGACTTAAAGTTTAAGGCAGCTCAGGTTATGCTATTCAGTCGACTTGCCTCGGTAATCGTGTCGTATCCCGGGTCGGGATATCACAAGAAGGAAGGGAGAAGGGAAACAGTGAAGGAAGGAGACTCACAAACCGAGGGAACCAAAATACAGGTAAGAGTTTTTGTTTCTGTTTCAAAATTTTATAGCATGATTCGATTAAGTTTGAACATAGGACCTTAAAGAGCATGTCATGAGGTTTCAAACCCAACAAAAATCATAGAAAACCATGTAGAAATGAGGGAGAAAACCCTAGTTGCAGGTTGAAAGATAAATTCGGATTTTCTATATTTCATGTGTAAAAACTTGATTTAGCCATCTAAGAATAATGGTATGAAGTGCAGGCAACCTTTAGGTGAAGAAATGAGAAAAATTGGTAAGGAAATAGGATAAGAAAAGTAGGAAAATGTACTCGCCGGAAACTGGGCACAGTGGCCGGAAAACTGAAAATGGATCTTGAAAACCGTAGCAACCGAGGCCCAAAGCTAGTTTAAATTAGCTATTAAAACGTTAGGATAATTTTGGTTGAAAAAAATTGAAGTTTTGACGTGAAAATGAAGCAAAACAACGGCTGGTCCGTTTTTCCGGTGACCGGCGCTAGTTAGACCAACCGGAGAAGACGACCGGATTATCGGGAGAGAGACCGGGTTAAAACAGAACCGGGTTCGGGTCTGGACCGGGTCGGGACCCGACCGAATTAAAAGGGGCTTGACACGTCGTCGTTTGAGTTGAAATTTTAAAAATGGTTTGGGGTTGTTTGGCTACAGGGGCAATAAATTGGAATTGGGATTTGGTTTAACCAAACCGTGGATAAGGGGAATAGGAGGAGCATCTTATTCCGGTTCTGTAGGCAAGTCTGAACCGGTCGGTTCAGCAGAAGGGTAAACCGGTTTAGGGTTTTTGGTCTTGAACCCATTGGTTCAGACCGGAACTAAGGGAAATTATAAAGTGACCCCAACAGTTTACCCTAATTCAAATCTGGCCCAAAATTTTGAAAATAAATTTCAAATGTACCCCTGATAAATAATAAAATAATAAAATAAATTAATTAAATAGGGAAAATTACCATTCTACCCGTAAGTCACGAATAAGTCAAACGAAGTCCGAACGGGGCGAATAAATAGTCAAACTTTATTATCTCGGGCATTCTGAGTCCAATGATGAGGTCCGTTTTACGAGACGGGACTCCGAACATTAGAATACGATGAAAACAAGTCTTAAAATGACCAAAATACCCCTATGCCCTGACAAGGCAAATTATACGAGTATTCTTACTATCTCGGACCCTCTGAGTCCATTGGTGAGGTCCACGACATGAGATGAGGTCCCAAAAATTTTGAGACCCATAAATATGTCAAAATGACCAAAATGCCCCTACTCTATAAACGAGTCAAACGAAGTCCAAATTAAGTAAATAAATAGTGAATTTTTACTATTTCAAACATTCTGAGACTAATGGTAGGGTCCGTTTTACGAGACGGAGCCTGAAAAATAAAGACACGTAAAGGGGTAAATGACCAAAATACCCCTTGTCCAAAAATTAACAAGTTATTAGTGTAATCTTACTATCTCGGACCTTCTGAGTCCAATGGTGAGGTCCACGACACGAGATGAGGTCCCGAACACAAAGACACGTAAGGGGGTAAAATGACCAAATTACCCTTAGCACCTCTAAAGCCAAAATGAAATCAAAGAAGGTCTAAATTGACTTTCTTTGACATCTCGGACTCAATAATGGAGTCCAAATTACGAAACGAAGTACGAAAAATGTGACACGCAAAATGATAAATGACCATTCTGCCCTTTTACATATAAAAGTCAGAATTAAATTCTAAGAAAGCCTAAACTGACTTTCTTCGACGCTCTGGACCCAATGGTAAAGTCCATTCGATCAAAATAAGTGTCTAAGATAAAAAGACATAAAATTTGATGAATAGCATCAGTCAGATGACTATAATTAAAACATTGCCGAAGTATTAAACTGAGGCAAATACGAAAAAATAAAGTACGAGAAGACGCGACGCGTTAACATGTGAAGCAAATAACTTTAAATTGAAGTTAATGGAGCTACCAGAAGAGTATAAGTTGAAATAAATTAAGTTTCTAACACATTAAATTGTGTCGTAGGTTAAAGTACGAGTTTAATTAAGTAGGTGCGAAGTTATAGGATGTTAGTAAATCGACTAGGATAAAATACGAACTAAGCATAAATTAAGAAGCATCAGTAGGTGATATTGCAGTAATGTGAAGTTAATGAGATTGTTATGGATTGTTCTTAGGAATTACGGAGGAAGTGGGAAAGCGCATTTTTAGCCCTAACCCTAAAGGACCGAGGTGAGTAACCTTGTATTTGAACTGGAGATTTAACTCCATATATTTGAAGAAGTTTTAAGCTCAAGTCATTGCAGCCTTTGAATATCAAATTCAGTCTTTATATGATTCCGTTCTTTTAAACATTCTGTTATGGCATGCTTATTAAATGTTTTAAATTCAGCTCTTTTCTTGAAAATACATCAGCATGTCTAAATCAAATGCAAACCTCTTTAATATTCTGAATTTGATTATCACGTGTATTTGAAGCTTTATTGTAGAATTTATACATTTCATGCTTTAAATGTTCATGAAAAATATCTATTGAAGAAGTCATGTGACAAATGTTTTATAAGATAAACGGTACTAAGTACCACCCCCTATTATGGTTGAAATCCTTCGGGATTCAACAGTACATGCCCGGTAGAAGGATCTAATCCCCCAGGCAAATGAGATATCTCCATCGACAGTATTGGCAGTAAAATGGGAGTCTGGTTCGAAACAGATTCCGCCTAACAAAAGAGAAAAGATGACAAGTGATTTTGAAAATAGAAGTAGGTATTATCCCTATTCTATTTCACGTGTTTATATGCTTTTAAATTGCATATGCTCTATTTGAAGAAAAGGTGTATTTAGCTTGAATACTTTAAATGTTCAAAGCTATTGTTTTAAGAATGCATATATTCTGTGTTCTAAAATGTACAAGCAATTGGTGGTGAGTATTTCATAAACCCTCATGTGCTAAAACCACTACCAGTTGAAAACCCCATGACGAATGCAGGAATTACTCACAAGCTTTGATTAGCTTACCCGGATTTTATCCGCCCCCCTTTCAGGTGACTAAGGGCAGATCGATTATTGAAGACTATAAGGAGAAACCTAGCTTTTGGGAAGATTTGCTTGAGGAGTTCTTTTGGGGAAAAATCACATGAACTCTGATTAATATGTTTTGTATTAGCTGATATTTTAAGGACGTGTATTAAGCCCTACGGGGCAGTTGAATTAAGATTTTAATTATGAAGCCTTTTAAGTTTTAGTTACGCTCTGATTTAATATGAATGTATGATTATACATGTATACCGAAATGTGAAGAGCGGCAGTATCGGACGGATGTGCAAATTTTAAAATGAGAAAAGAAAAGAAAAAAAAAAGTTTTTCACGCTTCCACAACCACATGACGCACATCTATTCGATACCGCTGCCTATGCGAGCCTTGTCTCGAGGCCTTCGGGTCTCGGGGCGGCGGTCGCGATCCGGTAATCCGCACAGGGTGGGTTTCGGGTCGTGACAGAATCCCCATACCTTGAGGATCACACAGAACCAAACCATTCTAAAAATAGTGAAGAAACGAGCATGAACTAGATCGTTACAGGTCTGGTTATCGTGGCTCGAACCGTGCGATTGAACCAAATTCGAGTCCCAAAAACAATGTAGAAACATGTTTTAAGATGTTAGGAATTGATTGGAAAAGAAAACAGAGAAAATAGGTTCGTAAAATGGCACGAAATCAAACTGAAAAATCTAGGGTTTTGTAGTGAACAGTGTCGAATTCCTGGGGAAGACGACACTGTTCGGGTCGGGTCGGTCTATGGGTCGGTTACGGGTCAGTGTCAAATCCGGTTATGGGTTTATTTAAACGGTGACGTTTGGAGATTTAAAATTTTAAATTTTAAAACAGTTAGGGCTGACGTCATCATGACGTCAGCATTACGTTTCAAGCCAACCAAACCGGATTGGTTCAATTAAAACCGGACCGGTTCACTTTAAATGAGACTGAACCCACTGGTTTTCTTATTTATTTAAAACCAAATAAACCAAACCTTTTCTTAATTACGGTTTGACCCCAGAATACCTGGAAATTGTACTGTGACCCAAGTTTTGGAAAATTTATGCAATTAGTCCCCTGGGAAAAAAATTAAATAATTAATTTAATTATTTAATAAATGAAAGAAAATTACTATTATGCCCTTGGGTCATTAATAGGGCAAATAAAGTCCAAATCAGACATATGAATAGTGAATTCTTACTATTTTGGGCATTCTAAAGTTAATGGCGGGGTCCGTTTTGTGAGACGGGGTCCTGAAAAATAAAGACACGTAAAGGGGTAAATGACTAAAATACCCCTTGACCAAAATTAACAAGTTATTAGTGTATTCTTGCTATCTCGGACCTACTAAGTCCAATGGTGCGGTCCGTTTCACGAGACGAGACACCGAAAAATAAGACATGTTAAGGTGTAAATTATCAAACTGCCCCTGACATGTCCAAAGCCAAATTAAAAGCCGAGAAGGTCTAAATTAACTTTCTTCGACGCTCCGGACCCAATGGTAAGTCCATTCGACCAAAAGAGGTGTCTAAAATGAAAAGACGTAAAATTTGATGAATAGCATCTGTCAGATAACTATAAACTGAAACATTGCCGAAGTAATAAGCTAAGGCAAGAACGGGAAAATAAGTACGAGAAGACGCGACGCGTTAACTTGACAAGTAAATAAATTTAATTTAAAGTTAATAGAGCTACCAGAAGAGTATAAGTTGAAATAAATTAAGTTTCTAACACATTAAATTGTGTCGTAGGTTAAAAGTACGAGTTGAATTAAGTACGTGCGAAGTTTATAGAATGTTAGTAAATCGGTTAGGATAAAATACGATCGAAGCATAAGTTAAGAAGCATCGATAGGTGATATTGTAGTAAATGTGAAGTTGATGAGATTGTTTATAAATTGTTATTAGGAACTACGGAGGAAGTGGGAAAGCGCATTTTTAGCACTAGCCCTAAAGGACCGAGGTGAGTACCTTGTATTTGAACTGGAGATTTAACTCCATATATTTGAAGAAGTTTTAAGTTCAAGTAATTGCAGCCTTTGGATATAAAATTCGGTCTTTATATGATTCCGTTCTTTTAAAATATTCTGTTACGGCATGCTTTATAAATGTTTTAAATTCAGCTCTTTTCTTGAAAATAATTAGCATGTCTAAATCAAATGCAAATCTCTTTAATATTCTGAATTTGATTATCACATGTATTTGAAGCTTCATTGTAGAAGTTATACCCTTCATGTTTTAAATACTCATGAAACGTATCTATTGAGGAAGTCATGTGATAAATGTTTTACAAGATAAATGGTACTAAGTACCACCCCCTATGATGGTTGAAATCCTTCGGGATTCAACAGTACATGCCCGGTAGAAGGATCTAATCCCCCAGGCAAATGAGATATCTCCATTGTAGCATTGCAGTAAAACGGGAGTTTAGTTCGAAACAGATTCCACCTAATTAAAGAGAAAAGAAGACAAAGTGATTTTGAAAATGAAAGCAGGTTTTACCCTCATTTTCAAAATACATACTTATGTGTTTTAAAGTTTATATACTTTATTAACGAAGTACGAGTTTAGCTTGAACACCTTAATTGTTTCAAAGCTATTTGTTTTATGAAATGCATATGTTTCGAGTTTTATATACTCTATTTAAGGATGACATGTTATGTTACATGTTTTGAAGTTCATAAGTATAAGCATAGCTTGAATGTTTCAAATGTTTCGAGCCATCCGTTTTAAGAATACATATATCCTGTGTTCTAAATTGTACGAATAATTGGTAGTGAGTATTTTATAAACTCTCACGTGATAAACCACTACCAGTTGAAAACCCCATGACGAATGCAGGAATTACTCACAAGCTTAGATTAGCTTACCCGGACTTTGTTCGGATCCCCCTTTCAGGTAAATGGCAAAAGACAATTTTTGATTTGAAGACAAAGATGATGGATCTGCCATTTTGGAAGTTGTATTTAAGTAGTTTCCTTATGAAGCCATGTGAATTTTTAGTACGAACTCCTGTAGTAGTAAACAGTACAAAATATGTATTAAGCCCTCAAGGCAGTGATATGTAATATTATAAAGTCTTTAAGTTTTTAGATATGCTCTGAATGTATGTTTATACATGTATACTGAAATGTGAAGAGCGGCAGTACCGGACGGATGTGCAAATTTTAAATAAGAAAGAAAAAAAAAAGTTTTTCACGCTTCCACAACCACTTGAAACACATCTATCCGATACCGCGACAGATGCGAGCCTTCGCCCAAGGGTCCTCGTGTGATATCCCGACCCGGGATACGACACATATACCGAGGCAAGTTGATTGAATAGTGTAACATGGTCTGTTTAGAGATCTATATTATTTTATCATATGTACAGTGTCGGGTAGTACTCGAGCAACTCAGAGCCTTACCCCGAAAAGCGTGCATGCATGCAACCCATGCATGCATACGTACGTACACATGCATAAAACACGAAATATTAGTGTATGTGTACGTGACTAAAATACAGTTATACGTATTTATACTGCTATAAATACATGTATAAAAACTATGTATTTTATATGTATATATATGTATATATGTGATGTATTAGATATATATAAATACAAGTGATTAAAATAAAATAAAGAAAAAGGGGAAAGGAAGCTTCCAACCAAAAATATCAGTGTGTGCATCACTGTGTGTTTGTGTGTGTTGGGAAACCACACCAACCGACTTGGTGAGGTGGTGTGTGTGTATATGTAATATATGTGTATACATGTAATATGTGAGGTACGTGGATGGAGGAGAGTGAATGGGCAGTTCTCTGCAGTCAAGGATGACTGCAAGAGAGAGAGAGAGAGTGATAAGGTAGAGAGAGAAAGAGGCGGTGGGTGTTTTTGTATATATATATATATCTATGGGTTTGTGAATTGAGGGCTGTGAATACTGTCTAAGGGTTGCAAAAAGGTGTGGAGAAGGAACAGAAGTGAACCAAGTAGAACCAAGAAAGGAAAGAAGAAGCAACAGGAAGAAATCCAAATTTTGAAAGGTAAGTGGGTTGCTGCAGTTTTCAATTTAAAAGCATGATAGGTTATTTAAAGAATAGGGTTCAAATCTACATGATTTATAGGTTGTTTTGCAAAAAGAATCAGGTTAAATGGTGTAGAAACCATAGAGAAAAACTGAGTTGCAGGTGGTAGAGAATAATCGGCCGTATGTCATTTCATGTATTAAACCTTGTTCAAATGACCCAAGAATGATCCCTATACATGCAAAAATTAAATAGAATGAAAAGAGGGTCAAAACAGTTGAGAACCGAGTGTAAAAATGAGAAAAACCAGCTCACCGAAAAACCGGCCGGAGCTATTAACCTCCATATTCGAGAAGATTGGGAAGGTTTTGAGGGAAATGGAGGATAGGAATGAGGTCGTGGGGAAGAAAGGAAGAGATTGGCATTGAAAATGGGAGAGAAAACTGATCGGGACAGGTTGCCGTCACCGGAGATGGTGACGGAACCCTACTGTTTTCCTACCGGAGTGATGAAGGGGGTGACCGGATTGTCGTTGGTTTATTCGGGTTAAGTTTAGACCGGATTCGGGTTCGGATCGGGTCGGTACCCGACCAGATATGAAGTGGGCATGATACTGTGTCGTTTTGGGTTTTTAATTTAAATGGGTTTTGGGCTGTTTGGTTGCAGGGATAATAAATAGGAAATGGGTTTGGGGTTATCCAAACCAAGGATAGGGATAGGGAAACAGGGTTATTGAAATCCGGTTTTTAAACTGAAGTGAACCGTTTGGTTCAGGGGAAGGGTGGACCGGTTTAGGGTTTCTGGTCTTGAACCAACTGGTTCAGACCGTAGCTTTAAGAAATTGTGAACCGGCCCCAAATGTTTTAGGAAATTGTACTATGGCCCAAACAGGAAAATTAATTAAATATTACTTTTTACAAAAATGCCCCTATTCCAAATATGGGTCAAACGAAGTCCAAACGATACAAATGAATAGTCAAAACCTATTATCTCGGACGTTCTGAGTCCAATGGTGGGGTCCGTTTTACGAGATGAGACCCCGAAGTATAAAATACCGTGAAAGTGCAAAATGACCATTTTGCCCTTCTTAGTACAAAAGTCCAAATGGAATTCCGCGAAAGCGTAAACCGACTTTTCCGGACTCAATGCCAAAGTCTAAAATAGTATTTGAAATACTTATGATAGAAAGGCATAAAATTTGATGAATAGCATTTATTCTAAAACGTATTCACTAATATATAGGAAACTCGAAAGGCAAAGGTACACTCACGGATTTCTGAGGTAGAATCACGATAGAAGTAAGTGGATCACTTTCTCTTCCATGTGGTGTTTCTAAAGCCAAGTTTATTCATTACTGCCAAACTTGTACTCTTGAAAGTACTTCATGTTATTGCTATCCACAATGTGATATTGTTCTATCTTGTGGACATTGATTGACTATTGTACTATTGTTATCATATTGAACCATGCCTTGAAAGGCTTACTGTTATGCTTTACTGTGTATATGATATTCCATTTTCATACTCCTATGGAATCACAAATGATCATGCTATGTTTATAAATGCTGGAATTGTGCTCAGTCAGAATATCTATCCGATGCTTCTGTGACGAACTAGTCCGTGAACGGACGCGTGGCAAAAGATGTGAGTTTAACTGAGAGGTATGCCGGGCCTCGAATTATGAAGAGGGGCTGCCATTCCCTACTACAGATTATAAGCATCTCCATTGGATTATTGTTATGGATAAATTGTTGAATGGTTACTGTTCCTTATGGATTATTGTTTCTTATGGATTTTCTTACGTCGTTCATTGGTTTGATTGAAATAGTTTTATTGTGGCAGTACTCTTATTGTGACAGGTTATTGTTGAGAAATCCTTATCACTGCTTATTCATTACTCCTGATTGTATATTGTGCCCCACTATTTATTGGCCATCATGGCAACTGTTCTCATTGGCTATTACAGCATCTTACTTCTTATGATTGGCTATCATATTTTATTCATGGATTCATGTTCTTTATAATCATCGATACCAGTGTCGGAGATCTGGTTTACTTGTTGAGCTTCATAGCTCATTCCACCCCACTTACCCCCCATTTCATGTGATGACGCTGGGAGACCCCAGTAGGAGTCTGAGAGCGTAGAGGGACATTTTGAAGTACTGTTCAGTCTATGTTAGTTCTCCCATGTATTCACCACCCCCGGGTGCTAGTTACTTTAGTTCTCATTTTGAATTATGTAGAACTAAGTCATGTATTTAATAGACTTCTGCTGTGTAATTTATTTAAAAAGACTTCCGCTGGATTACTGTAATTGATAAAGACTTCCGCTGTTCATTGTTTAAAATTTTTAGTACATTTGCATATTAGTACTATGATACAGAAATGGAAAAAGTAGGGACAGCTTTCGGGTCGGCCCCGCGACACGAGATCCGCTTAGGGTGGCTTTCGGGTCGTGACACCTCGGGCCTGAGGGTGGCGGTCGCGATGCGAAATCCGCAGAGGGTGGGTTTCGGGTCGTAACACTTGGTCCATCTATAAATGCACAGGCCTCCAAAGCTTGGTCCATAATGTACAAGTCTTCGTACTTGGTCCATCTATAAATGCACAGGCCTCTAGAGCCTTGTCCATAATGTACAAGTCTTTGCACTTGGTCCATCTATAATGCACAGGCCTCTAGAGCCTGGTCCATAATGTACAAGTCTTCGTACTTGGTCCATCTATAATGCACAGGCCTCTAGAGCCTGGTCCATAATGTACAAGTCTTCGTACTTGGTCCATCTATAATGCACAGGCCTTCAGAGGCTGGTCTTTAATATACAAGTCTTCATACTTGGTCCATCTATAATGCACAGGCCTCCAGAGCTTGGTCCATAGTGTACAAGTCTTCGTGTTTGGTCCATCTTTTCTACGGTCCAATCCATCCAAAGACAGAAGTTCAGAACATCTACAAACTAAAGTTTTTTAGATCGGAACACCTCAGATCTGACACTTAGATTATTTGGCTTATCTATCAGCAAACAACAAGTACTATAGTGCCAAGGAGGTGCGAAGTACCTTGATTCAGAACTTCTATAAAGTTTCTTTGATCTATTCTTAGAACAGTCATGTATCAGAAGTGCGCAAGAAGGTGTTTTAAACTCCAAAAAGAGTACATTCAAATACAAAGAACATCAGATCTAAGGAGAAGGAACTCAATTTTATTGATGATTCAGAAGATTTACATCAGTACAATAAGACTGGAAACAGAACAAGTACACAAAAAGCTACAACAAAAGGCAAACATTATACGACATCATGGCTTTCTTCTTCTAATGAGAAAGGGATCCAGGATCCAAAATTCCATTATCGCCACCCCCGGCTCCATTTGAAAAGAAGGAATCCTGAACCCCAATCTGCAGCAAGGAGCACCCAAGCCATTTCATCATCACTATCATTGATCTCAAGACCAACGGAGGATGAGGGCTGTAGGTCTCAGGGGACCTCCATTCATCTCCCTCAGAGCAGTTGTCACACCCCAGCCGATTGGAGCAAGGGTCTCTGCCAAGACACAGAGGGAAGGAGGCGTCCCACCTTCGTCTTCATCACCGACGCTCTAAGCCTCGGTTGAATCAAGGAGGGTCCACCTCCCATCGGAGAAATCTCAACCGGATGCTAAGATGGACAAGAAGATCCTAGCCTCCTCTAATCCTTCCTTGGAGACTGAATCGAAGGGAAGGTTAACTCTCGGCCACAGTTTAATCATTCCCAACTCGGACTGAAAATCGTCAATCATCTCCGGGCAAACGGTAAGCCTCTAAAAGGCATTCAAATTTTCTCCGATAGGGGAACAATATGGGGATACAAGTAAAAGAGATAGGGGGCAACCTTATGCTCCTCCTTCGTATATATAGACCCTCGAAGCCCAAGAGTTGCCCAGACGAACCGTCACAACGTTAAATAAAGGGTTGTTCTCGAAAACCCAAAAGACAGTTGTATAAATGGATGATGTATAGAATCGTCCTTTCGGATACTTAGGCGACAAGATACAAGGCTTCCCCAAGCATACCGAACTGATCAAAGCAAACAAAGTCCGATCCACCTTTATACAAAGGCCTCCGGTCTAACATACAGACCTCATTGTCTTTGCTATTCCGTTGATCCTTGACAGACCACGTAAAGCTTTCAGTTCGGATGTATCTCTATCCAGGTCTGAACGATTTAGGAGGAAGGAGTCTCCATCATCAGAGCAACAGACATAAGACACCGTTCTTACTACAGGACTTGGGTTCAGAGCGAACTGCCTCAGAATTCTCCAGAAATTCACTCTTAATATATATATGACACAAGATCATCGTCAGACCCTTATATATCCTATGTAAGTTGCTTTCCTACCTCATCCAGAGAGGAAGGAGCAATCAGAACTATGCTACAATCGTTATCTTATCACAACTACAGTTCGGAAGATAATTTCCACTTCTTGGAAGCTGATCTGGAGGGATCCAGAACAGCCTTACTTACTCAATTTCTCACATCAACAACAAATTCAAAGGAATGCTACATGGGTCAACCAAGCATAAGAGAAGACATTTGATAAAAGAAAGCTGATCCATTAAAGAAGTCTGTTACACTGAAGTTTTTTTTTTTTTTTTTAAAAAAAAACAAAAAAACAAAAAACCTAAGATAATCATATTTCAAGCCTGGTCGGTAGGCTCAACGGCTGGGAGGGAATCGGCAGAAGCAGCATCAATCGTCTCACTTGGGACGACAACTTCGGTAGGAGCAGCAGGGACAACCTCGACCACCTCGTTCAGAACTGTAACCTCAGAAGGGGTAACCCTTAGAGGCACAATCGAGGATATGAAAAAGTCGAGAAATTTGGCAAGGAACCTATCCCGGAAGTTGTTGAAGTCGAACAGAATCAGGGAGGTGGTCATTCCTTCCAATTCCATCTTCATCTTTATCTCATTGTCCACTTTGGCCTGCTCCACCACATCATCAAGCTTCTGGGTGAATTCATACCGCAGGCTGTCCAACTCCCTCTTCAGCCTCTTCTCCCGCTGAATGGCAAGGTCCTTCTCCGACTCCTGTCACAATCAGAGAATTCTGAAGCTCCTTCAGCTTCTTTGCAGAATCGTAGGCCTCCGACTGGGCAGTGCCAAGCTTAAGCCTAAGTTCGTCCACCTCGGTCTTGAGATCATCAACCTTCTCTGAAGGAGGAGAGACCTTCATCAAGGTAGAAAGGGTGTGTAGGGCCTACAGCGTGCGAAGCACACAGTTCAGTATCAACGAAAGCATTCGAAAAAAGGGGAAGGGAGATAAGAGACCCGAAGAACTTACCTTGACTTGAAGAGAAGCCAGGTCAGCAAGAAGCTTCTCCGGCTTCTAGGGCCTAATTTTGTTTGAGCCCTTGGCCCAAAAGTCCTCCAGAATCTTTTTGGCCCCCACAGCATCAGGGGCTACCGAGGATGACGCCCCCTTGCCCGCTTGCGTGGACGGGATTGGGGGGACCATAGAAATGGGGGCAGACGCCTCTCTTTCCACCTCAACGGGATCAAGAGAGATCGAGAGTATCCTCCTCCTTTTCGCCTAGATAGGAGGGTCCACTAGGGAAGAAGCCTCCCCCGCTGCCACAGATGAAGATGGCTCGGTCTGCCACCGTGCCATCATGTTCTTTGCAAGCTCCTCAACGCTTCCTCTGGCAGCCATCAGTTTGTTAGGATTAACAATGGAGGAATGGCTTCGAATGCTGGGCTTTAAGAGCTTCTTGTATTGCTTATGAATCGCAGAGGAGAATTTCGGTCTTCTCTACACGCTCTTAACTGCACAAGAAACACAGAAATTGATCAGTTCAGTAATTGGTGTACAAAAAGAAGTCAACTCAGCCACGGGAAAATTGGGCCTCACCCTTTCGCCCAGAGGTTCGAGGGAATGCTGAAGGTCAGCCTTCGAAGTCCTTGAACTCCCATCCTCCTTTTATGAAGAAATACCACTTCTTCCAGGTCTTGTTGGAAGAGGGCACGAAAGTAAGGGGTCTGAACCCACTATCAAAAGACATGTAATAAAGGCCTTCCGCCTTTTGAAGTTTTAGATCCATATTACTACGGATCAGGTCAAGAGACACCTTGACATTATTCATATGCCCCAACACAATGAAACTCAACAGATGTCTCTAACTGCTAAGGTTCAGGTCTGCAGGGCAAAGGTCGAACACAGAAGAATTGTTTTACAATATCAGGAAGGGGGAGTGTCAATCCCATTTCAAACCAAGGCCAGATAGGCGTAGATTTCCCTCTCTCTAACATCATTTGGGCGATCCCGAGAGTCAGGGACCCTAAAAGTAACATTGGAGGGAAGTTTGAATTTCTCCTATAACTCCCTCAACATTTTTTCGGTGATTGCACTCTCACCCACCTCTCTGTAACCAGATCGACCAGAGGTCTCACCAGCCCTATTCAGGGGGCTCATCAAATGCATCGACAATCCTAGCCCCCAGACTAGAGGGGGAGTCTATTATTCTATTCTCATCAGCATCTACGGAAGGAACATTTACTAACTGAAGTTGAGGAACGGTCCCAGAAGGACTGCCTGAACCAGAGGGTGACTCAAGACCAGACATGGCGAACAAAAGAAAGAAACGAAGCAAATGAAAAGGAATGTAGAAGGGGACTAAAATCAAACCTGAGATCAAGGAAAGACTATGAACACCGGATATCCTTCAAAATATGTCAAATGGCGGTGGCAGCCTCAAGTACTGTAGATGCAAGTGCAGAAGAAAGGTATACAAGACCTTTCCATCTCTTTATATACTCATTCGAAATATGAGCCTCCCAAGACGAGCCGACACAACGGTTGAAGATAATGATGGCTTCTCAAGTATCGGCTGCGCAATAAATGACTCATTAAACAGACGTCTCGAGAAATGGAGAAACGAAACGTATGACTCTTTACAAAGCCCATAACCCTAGTTAAGCCTTAGCTTCTAACTAGGGCTCGGGGGGGGGGGGGAGTAGCTGGTATACCATAAACAAACACACCAGTCACCGTGAGACACTTGTGCTTACAAAGCTGATATTCTCGATCATACAGAGCAGCCATAAGCCTTCAGGGCATCCTCATATATATACATCATACAGAGCTGATATTCTCGATCATACAGAGCAGCCATAAGCCTTCAGGGCATCCTCATAAATATATCCTACAGAACCGACAAACTCGGTCATACAGTGCAGGCGGAGCCGCCAAGGCATTCTCATGCGCATATCTTCCAGACCTTATGCTCTGGGCAATATTCATTCAACATCTCATATGGTTCCGACCTTATGGCTTCCTTAATAACTGCCAAGCAGAGAATAAGGAAGCAGCATTCAACACGAAAACTACTATCTATGATTATCTCCATCTACGACACAATACTCTATAAGGTAACTGCAATCTCCGATGATCAAATCCCTATATTCATGGCATCGAATCCTAATCAACTTAGGAAGGCCACGACCTATAAATTAAACCCTAAAGGTACGCTTTACTTTTATGCTCATTCTTTGGCTTTCAATTCCTTTTACTTACTTAAGCATTGGAGCGGCTACAGCCGGAGCCAATCCGGTGGTCCTCTGATCATCTTTTTGAGTGTTCTACAGGTCACGGAGCCCACACTTATTGCGAGTCGAAAAGTGCAGCATCAGTTCCGTTACGACATGCGTGCTAAATGTTTTTATATTCAGCTCTTTTATTGGGAATGTTTAGCATGTCGGGGTGAAATACAAATCTCTTTAAATATTCTAAATTTGATTATGACAAGCATTTGAAGTTTTATTGTAGAACTTATACATTTCATGTTTTGAATACTTAAGAAAGTATCTATTGAAGAAGCCATGTGATAAATGTTTTACAAGATAAATGGTGTTTAAAGCACCCCCTATGATGGTTGAAATCCTTCGGGATTCAACAATAAATGCCCGGTAGCAGGATCTAATCCCCCAGGCAAATGAGATCGACAGTATTGGTAGTAAAATGGGAGTTTGGTTTGAAATAGATTCCACCTAATTAAAGAGAAAAGATGACAAATGTTTTTGGAAATGAAAGCAGGTTTTACCCCCATTTTCCTATACATGTTTATATATTTTGAAGTAACATTTTTGGAAATGGAAGCAGGTTTTATCCCCATTTTCCTATACATGTTTATATGTTTTGAAGTAACATTTTTGGAAATGGAAGCAGGTTTTACCCCCATTTTCCTATACATGTTTATATGTTTTGAAGTAACACTTTTGGAAATGAAAGTAGGTTTTTACCCCCATTTTATTATACGTGTTTGTATGCTTCTAAATTGCATATGCTTTATTTGAAGAAATGTGTATTTAGCTTGAATACTTTAAATGTTTCAAAGCTATCTATTTTAAGAATGCATATACTCTGTGTTCTAAAATGTACAAGCAATTGGTAGTGAGTATTTTATAAACTCTCATGTGCTAAACCACTACCAGTTGAAAACCCCATGACGAATGCAAGAATTTCTCACAAGCTTAGATTAGCTTACCCGAATTTATATCCGCCCCCTTTCAGGTGACTGATAGTAGTCTTGATGTGAAGAGGTTGATGTTAGAGCTTACCCATTTTGTCAAGAGTGTAAGCAGCTATTGCAAGACTGGCAGTCTTTTTGGAAAGACTTATAAAGTTTTAAGTTAATCTCTTTTGTATTAGTGAGATGGTACACCATTATGTATTAAGCCCTATGGGGTAACTAAACATGTTGTAATTTTAAAGTTCTTAAGTTTTATTATGCTCTGAATGTTATATCATGTGTACGCTATGTAAAGGGCGGCAGTACTGGACGGATATGAAAATTTTAAAATGAGAAAAGAAAAGAAAAAAAAAAGTTTTTCACGCTTCCGCAACCACATGAAGCACATCTATTCGATACCGCTGCCTATGTGAGCCATGTCCTGAGGCCTTCGGGTCTTGGGGCGACGGTCCCGTTCCGGGATCCGCGGGAGGCGGATTTCGGGTTGTGACAGGGTTAGAGATCAGTTGTATGTATTTAAGAGTCTGATATTGTATATCTGTGTCCATCTACTGACTGACTCTACTTGAACATTGTAATACTAGTACTTTAGTCTTATCTCCCATGAACCACTGTGTTACCTAATGCTCTGATACCAAGTTGACACGACCCGAGACCCACCCTATGTGGATCTCGTATCGTGCACCCGGTTCGACATTGGTTACCGAACCAAGGGTTTTCAACTTGCTACACATTCAATGTTATTAACATGTAACAATTAAATAGCAGAAGACTTAAACAAATATATACATAAAAGTTGCATGCCATACATAAAATGTTCTCAAAATGCGGAATACAAAATTTCTTAATACAACTAGTCTTTCTAGGATGTGGATAACATGGGAGAGCTATAAGACCGTCTGTACTAAGCGTTACCCTACAACTTCAAAAGTATGTCCACTACTATCTAGCTAGCTGCTACCGCTACTGCTGCAGCTCTCCTACAACTTAATTTCTTGAAAAGGGTGGTAAGTTTGGGGTGAGCTAACTAAAGCTCAGTAAGTAATTCTCCTTTACTCTATCATGTGTACAAGAATATAAAAGCACTATCCATAAAAGAACTAGGATAAATGCAGATGTACTAGCCAGTCATGAATATTGAACTCATCAATGAACATTAGATAATAAGAAGCTCAATGACAAAGAAATGAAAATCTGTCTGACAATGTAATCATATGCGCTGGATAAAAGCTATGAAATCTCAGGATCATTCATAAAGAATGAATATGCTCAAGGTGCGAATATCGATAATATCAACAATGTAAGACACTGATATCAAATAAATTTGAGATGCCATGATACTAGACCTCGAAGGTCATAACTAGACCCGAAGGTCATATCTAGACCCGAAGGTCATAACTGGATCCGAAAGTCATATCTAGACCTGAAGGTCATAACTAGCATCAGATGGAGATGTGACTGATCACAAATCCGACACTTAAGAATATATGAGAAGCATATTATCATCCATGAAAAATAAAGTGGAATTATAATTGAATAAACTATCTGGCCCTCACAACCTTGGGTGAAAGTGTATGATATACCATAAAAGGACAAGCCAATCAACACTTGACACGTATGACCACAGTCCGATTTATGTTCAACTAGCATGATTCTCGCTCAGCCAGTGACATTCAGATCATCATATAAGGTCGGAAATGACCAACAAATATATCCAGAACTGACCACAGGGTCCAGACCATAGCTTCAGATCTCATCACCGCCTTAGCGGATTCCGAGCAGAGAATAAGGAAGCAGTCTCCAATACGGAAACTACCATTTATGATTATCTCCATCTACGACTCAATGCTCACAAGGTATCTGCAATCTCCGATGATCATATCCCTATATTCATGGCGTCGAATCCTAATCAACTTAGGAAAGCTTCGGCCTATATATTAAACCCTAGAGGTACGCTTTTAAATTCATGCTCATTCTTTGACTTTCAATACAGTCTTTCAATTCCCTTACTCACTTAAGCATCGGAGCGGCTACCGCCGGAGCCAATCCGGTGGTCCTCTGATCATCTTTCTGAGTGTTCTACAGGTCATGGAGCCCTCACGTGTTGCGAGTCAAAAAGTGCAGCATCAGTTTGGCGCCATCTGTGGGAACGACTAATCTCTACGTGCTTTATTCGTAAATTCATCTTTTTCCCCACCGGAAAACTGTGGCACCAAATCTCCGACCCCGACAGAATACTCAGAGTTCGCAAAACGCTCAGCGTCAGCCGCCTGCTCCACGCACAAGAGGACCAGCGGCCAACCCTATGCGACAAGAGATCGAAGCAATAAAACGACACAATGACCTGGTGCAGGAGCAGTTGCTAGCCATCACTAGAACGCTGGCCACGCTCACTCAGAACCAAGCAGCGGCTTCTCCTAGCCCGCCGGCCAACTTCGTTGCAGGAACGCAACCCCCGGCTGCCACGGGGAATGAAGAACTCCGTGGGCAGGCCCCTACTAACCAGCCTGAGCACCCTTCAGGCGTTGCTCACGATGGCCGAGATCCACAGCCATCAACAGTTCCTGGCTGGGGAACATCCGCTTTTGTCCCCGACGTGCATTACCGGAGCACTACTCGAGCCCCAACTCCGAGGGTTTCGGGAGCACCCCCGGCACCACAGGAACCTTATCATCCAGCGCCAGTCCCACCAGTTCGGATTCCTCCTCCATCCGAAGGGCGCACTCCACCCTATTACCCTGAAGCCGAGGCTGTCAGGCAGGGTTCACAAGATGTCAGACTCAGAGACCCGCGAAGGGTAGAGGAGATTGCCGAGTCTATGGACCGGACAATCGGCTTAAGGGGACCTCAGAACCCTCCAGAGCAAGACGAACTGGCCAGGCTGCTCGGAAGACTAGCCACACCGTTCACCTTCGCCATCATGTCCGAAGAGAGGCCTAGAAAGTTCGTGGTGCCCAAATTCACTCTCTATGATGGATCTGGAGATCCAGGGGATCACCTATCTCATTATCAGCATACGATGGCCCTTCACGGAGCTTCAGATGCTTTCATGTGCCGAACGTTCATCACCAGCTTGAAGGGAACAGCTCTGAAGTGGTTCCACAACCTCCCTCCGAACTCAGTTGCCAGCTTTTACGAGCTCGGTAGACAGTTCTTGGATAGATTTATGACCAACAGAAGGCTCAGAAGGGGGCCAGAATTCCTGCTGAATGTTAAGCAGACCAGGGAAGAATCCCTCCGGGCCTACATTGCCCGTTTCAACACCGAGCTCACTGAGATCACGGATTGCAGCCCGAAGTTCCTTGTTGCGGCCCTTACTGCCGGGCTTGCCCAAGGTGGCTTCAGAGATTCCCTGACAAAGAGCCCCCCGGCCGATATGGCAGCATTGATGGATCGGGCCAAAAAATACATCAACCTGGAAGAAGCCAACCGCCCAGCCCAGAAGGGCAAGGATCAGACCCAGAGGGATAATCCGAAGCGGGAGGACCATAAGAAGGAGGATCACAGAAGAGACTCCAACAAAAAGAGGGTCAGAAGCCCAGAGAAGAAAACAGCTCCCAGAGCGGTGTACAACTCCGCACCAAGGGAGTTCACCAACTTCACGCCTTTGAACACTACTCCGAACCAGGTACTCCGGCAGATCCGAGATCGGGAGAACCTGAGGTGGCCAGAGCCGATCAAAGGAGATCCCAGCCTGCGGGACCAAAGTAAGTACTGCAATTTCCATAAAGATCATGGGCATACTACTAACACTTGCAGGACCCTCCGGTATGAGATAGAACAGCTCATAAAGAAGGGACGTCTTCGGGAGTTCGTCAAACAAGATGGAAGGCAAAACCCCCAAGAAGACAAGCCTCAGCAGCGGCCAGATCAGAGGCCCGAACAGAGGCAAGAGCAGCGGGAAGGACGAAATGAGCCTCAGAGGCAGAACAACCATGTTATCTACGTCCTCCATGCTGACTCCCCTGTTACAGGAATGTCCAACAGGGCGAGAAAAAGATATGCTCGGGAGGCCAGAACCGCCCCAAACATCTTGCAGGTCTCCAACGTCGAAAAGAGGCTCAAGCCAGGGCCAGAGATCCAGTTCACCGAGCAAGATCTAGCAGGGGTACACTGCCCTCACGGTGATGCCCTTATTATCACCCTCAGAATCGCCAACTTCGAAACTAGAAGAGTCCTAGTCGACACTGGCAGCTCAGTCAACATTCTATTCTACGAACCGCTTAAGCGGATGGGCATAGACCAGGACAGCGTCAAGCCCACCACTGCCGTAATGGCAGCTTTTGATGGCAGCCTCAGCACCCCCCTGGGGAGAGTTGACCTTCCTACCACTATTGGGGAAGGTGAAGGGCAGAAGACCACCATCTCAGAGTACATGGTGTTGAACATGAAGTCTCCATACAACGTCATCATTGGGAGACCCTGGTTACACCAGATAGGGGCGGTCACTTCGACCCTTCATCAGTGTCTGAAGTACGTCCACAATCAGAGCGTGCACTCGGTCCGGGGATGTCAGCCAACCTCACGAGAATGTCACGCTATTGCCCTCAAGGAGACAGCTCCAAAATAGCAATTACAGTACACTCGGGACTGTGCAGATCCGGTTTTCACTCACACTCCCGAGGTGGAAGATTGCCCATCCGGCGTTGAAGAGCCCCTGAGCCCAAGGGGACGAGATAGCCGAGCCAAGCCTGTTGGCGAGCCCATCAAGATACTGGTCAGTTCGGAAACAGAAGGGCGTTATTTGTACATCAGCCCAGACCTTACGCCCGCCGAGCAGGAAAAGATAGTCAAGTTTCTAAAGAACAACCTCTCTATCTTTGCTTGGGAAACTAGGGACATGGAGGGAATAGATCCTAATCTGATAACTCACAAACTAATGGTAGATCCAGATCACCCCCCGGTCAGACAGAAGAGAAGACCGATCGCTCCCGAACGGCATCGGGTTATAAACGAAGAAGTCCAGAGGCTGCTGGACGCCAGGATGATACGGGAAGTTTTCTATCCCTAGTGGTTAGCCAACACTGTACTCGTCAAGAAGAAGAACGGCAAGTGGAGAGTCTGTGTTGACTATACAGACCTCAACAAAGCATGCCCCAAGGACAGCTTTCCACTACCGAGAATAGATCAACTGGTTGACGCCACTGCAGGGCATGAGCTTATGAGTTTCATGGACGCCTACTCTGGATACAACCAGATCCAGATGTACCCTCCAGATCAGGAAAAGACCGCCTTCATAACCGAAAGAGGACTCTACTGCTACAGAGTGATGCCTTTCGGTTTAAAGAATGCTGGAGCCACTTACCAACGGTTGGTGAACAAGATGTTCAGCCCACTGCTTGGCAGCACCATGGAGGTATACATCGACGACATGCTGGTAAAGAGCCTCCAAAAAGGCAGCCACCTCAAGCACTTAGCCCAGACCTTCGATATCATCAGACAGCACAAGATGAAGCTCAACCCCTCGAAATGCACCTTCGGAGTTACGAAGGGAAAATTCTTGGGGTACATCGTCTCTCAAAGAGGTATCGAAGCAGATCCCACTCAGATCCAAGCCCTGATTGGACTGAAGTCGCCAAGGACCAGAAAAGAGATTCAGGCACTAAACGGCAGAGTCGCCGCATTGAGCAGATTCATATCCAAGTCCACCGATCGCTGCCTACCTTTCTTTAAAGCTCTGAAGGGCAGCAAGGCCTTGCAATGGACAGAAGAATGCGAGCTTTCCTTCCAAGAACTAAAAGAGTACCTAGCCTCTCCAGAGCTCCTATCAAAGCCTGTACAAGGAGAAAAGTTGCTCCTGTACCTAGCAGTCTCTGAGAACGCGGTCAGTTCCGCACTAATCAAACAGGACAAAGGAGTACAGAGGCCTATATTCTACGTCAGTAGGGCACTACTTGACACGGAGAAAAGGTACCCAGAAGTAGAGAAGCTGGCCTATGCCTTGGTCGTATCAGCCCGAAAACTTCGACCTTACTTCCAGGCCCATCCAATTGAGATTCCAACTGCTTATCCTCTAAAGTCAATACTGAGGAAACCCGAGGTATCGGGAAGATTGGTCAAGTGGTCTGTGGAGCTAGGGGAGTTTGACATAGCATATGTACCCCGAAACTCCATCAAAGGGCAGGCCTTAGCCGACTTTGTAGCCGAGTTCACCCCGGCACTGCAGAACGAAGCACAAAACGCCGAAACTACAGGAACCTGGCTGCTGTATATTGATGGTTCGTCAACCGATCAAGGATCAGGGGTAGGACTGGTACTACAGTCCCCTGATGGACTTACATCGGAAAAAGCAGTCAGCCTGGGATTTAGGGCTTCTAATAATGAAGCTGAATACGAGGCCCTAATCTTAGGGATGAAGCTTGCCCTGGAATGCGAGGCTCAGAACCTCGATGTCTTCTCTGACTCCCAACTGGTAGTAAGCCAAGTTTTGGGAGAGTTTGCCATTAAGGATGAAAGGATGCTTCGGTACTCCGAACTGGTAAACCGTTTAAAGCATTCTTTCCAGACTTTCACTATCCAGAAGATTGAGAGAAGTCAGAACTGCAGAGCAGATGCTCTGGCTAACATGGCCTCCCGCCTCAAGTCTGAAGCAGATTCCACCATTAAAATCTCTTTTCAACCAGGATCCAGCATTGAGGAAGCATCGGTTGCTCAAATCGATGAACAAACCCAGAGCTGGATGACCCCAATCCTCCAATATCTAAGATCCGGGCTCCTCCCAGAGGATAAAAACAAAGCCAGGAGAATCTGAATCAGAGCGGCCTGGTACCTGATCCTGAACGACAAACTTTACAGGAGGTCATACTCTCAACCTCTGTTAAAGTGTTTGGCTCCAGACGAGTCACAATATGTTTTGGCTGAAATTCACGAGGGAATTTGCGGGAATCACAATGGGGGCAGGACTATAGCCCACCGAGCTCTATCACAGGGCTACTACTGGCCCGGTATGCTGAAACAGGCTAAAGAATATGTTCGGAAGTGTGACAAATGTCAGAGATTTGCCTCGTACCAACACCAGCCTCAGCACGAGCTCATCCCGATTCCTAGTCCCTGGCCCTTTGCTCAATGGGGAATGGACATTGTGGGCCCGTTACCACGAGCACCTCCAAACAGGAAGTACCTCCTGGTGGCTATCGACTACTTCTCTAAATGGGCCGAAGCCGAACCTTTAACGCATATTACAGAGAAGGAAGTCGAAAACTTCACCTGGAAGAACATTGTCTGCAGATTTGGCATACCACGTGTAATTATCTCGGATAATGGGACACAATTTACTGGTAAAGGCTTCAAGGCATTCTGCGAAAATCTCAACATCAGGCAGCACTTTGCCTCTCCAGGCCATCCACAAGCAAATGGGCAGGCAGAGGTCACCAACCGAACAATCCTTGATGGGTTAAAGAAAAGGTTGGAACAAGCCAAAGGGAAGTGGGCAGAAGAGCTCCCAGGAGTCCTTTGGGCCTACCATACAACCAGAAGAACTCCCACCTCTGAAACACCCTTCTCATTAGCCTATGGGACAGAAGCAGTAATTCCGGTTGAAATCGGTATGCCAACTCTGAGGACTGAGGCCTTTGAGCAAGAATCCAATGATCAGCAGCTGATGGAGAACTTGGATTTGCTCGAAGAGAGAAGGGATCAAGCCAGCATCAGGATGGAAGCCTACCAACAAAGAATGGTCAATAAATCCAGGATAGGGCTCAAGACAGTCAGCTTTCAAGTTGGAGACTTCGTCTTAAGAAGAGTCTTTCAGAACACCAAGGATCCCACCATGGGAAAATTGTCACCAAATTGGGAGGGCCCCTACAAAGTGACGAAGGTCGTTCGACCTACCACTTACTGGCTTGAAGACACGACTGGGAAACCTGTTCCTAGGCCATGGAACGTAGAACACTTGCGGAAGTATTATCAATAAAATTTTTTTCTTTTACTTCCTTAAAACTGTTCATCTATTAATGCACAGGCCTCCAGAGCCTGGTCCATCTATTAATGCACAGGCCTCCAGAGCCTGGTCCATCTATTAATGCACAAGTCTTATGACTTGGTCCATCTATTAATGCACAAGTCTTATGACTTGGTCCATCTATTAATGCACAGGCCTCCAGAGCCTGGTCCATCTATTAATACACAGGCCTCCAGAGCCTGGTCCATCTATTAATGCACAAGTCTTATGACTTGGTCCATCTATTAATGCACAAGTCTTATGACTTGGTCCATCTATTAATGCACAAGTCTTATGACTTGGTCCATCTATTAATGCACAGGCCTCCAGAGCCTGGTCCATCTATTAATGCACAAGTCTTATGACTTGGTCCATCTATTAATGCACAGGCCTCCAGAGCCTGGTCCATCTATTAATGCACAAGTCTTATGACTTGGTCCATCTATTAATGCACAGGCCTCCAGAGCCTGGTCCATCTATTAATGCACAGGCCTCCAGAGCCTGGTCCATCTATTAATGCACAAGTCTTATGACTTGGTCCATCTACTAATGCACAGGCCTCCAGAGCCTGGTCCATCTATTAATGCACAGGCCTCCAGAGCCTGGTCCATCTATTAATACACAGGCCTCCAGAGCCTGGTCCATCTATTAATGCACAGGCCTCCAGAGCCTGGTCCATCTATTAATGCACAAGTCTTATGACTTGGTCCATCTATTAATACACAGGCCTCCAGAGCCTGGTCCATCTATTAATGCACAGGCCTCCAGAGCCTGGTCCATCTATTAATGCACAAGTCTTATGACTTGGTCCATCTATTAATGCACAGGCCTTCAGAGCCTGGACCATCTTCAACTAGCGGGTTCTGTAATCCAATCTATCCAAAGGCAGAAGTTCCGAGCACCTGTCAACTAAAGTTTACTAGAACGGAATACCTCGGATCTGACACTTACATTATTTGACTTATCTGTCAAATAAACCAGCACCATGGTTTCAACCAAAGGTGAAGTACTTCGATTCTGGCATTTTTCTAAGTTTTTGATTTATTTTCAGAACAATCGGCAACGCATTAGAAGATGCTTAAGTTTCAAAAGAGCACATTCACAGAAAGTATCAGATCAGAGAAGAAAAAATTCAACTTTATTAATAACTCAAAAAGATTTACATCAGTACCAAGAAGCTATTACAGAAGCTACTACAGAAGCTATTACAGAAGCTATTACAGAAGCTACTACAGAAGCTATTACAGAAGCTATTACAGAAGCTACGCTTGGCAACATAATGGCTCTTCTCCTGGGATGATAAAGGGGCACAAGATCCAAAACCTTCAAAACCGCCTTCATCGGCTCCATTTGAAAGGAAGGAACCCTGAACCCCAATCTGCATCACGTAGTGTCACGACCCGAAACCCACCCTGTGCGGATTACCGGATCGCGACCGCCGCCCCGAGGCCCGAAGGCCTCGAGACCAGGCTCCCATCTGCAGCGGTACCGAATAGATGTGTTTCATGTGGTTGCGGAAGCGTGAAAAACTTTTTCTTTTCTTTCTTATTTAAATTTTGCACATCCGTCCAATACTGCCGCTCTTCACATTTCGGTATACATGTATTATAATCATACATTCAGAGCATAACTAAAAACTTAAAAGACTTCATAATTAAAATCTTAATTCAACTGCCCCGTGGGGCTTAATACACATCCTTAAAATGTCAGCTAATACAAAACATATTAATCAGAGTTCATGTGATTTTTCCCCATAAGAACTCCTCAAGCAAATCTTCCCAAAAGCTAGGTTCATCCTTATAGTCTTCAAAAATCGATCTGCCCTTAGTCACCTGAAAGGGGGGGCGGATAAAATCCGGGTAAGCTAATCAAAGCTTGTGAGTAATTCCTGCATTCGTCATGGGGTTTTCAACTGGTAGTGGTTTTAGCACATGAGGGTTTTTGAAATACTCACTACCAATTGCTCGTACACTTTAGAACACAGAATATATGCATTCTTAAAACAATAGCTTTGAACAATTTAAGTATTCAAGCTAAATACACATTTTCTTCAAATAGAGTATATGCAATTTAAAAGCATATAAACACGTGAAATAGAATAGGGATAATACCTACTTCTATTTTCAAAATCACTTGTCATCTTTTCTCTTTTATTAGGCGGAATCTGTTTCGAACCAGACTCCCATTTTACTGCCAATACTGCCGATGGAGATATCTCAATTGCCTGGGGGATTAGATCCTTCTACCGGGCATGTACTGTTGAATCCCGAAGGTTTTCAACCATCACATAGGGTGGTACTTAGTACCGTTTATCTTATAAAACATTTGTCATATGACTTCTTCAATAGATATTTTTCATGAACATTTAAAGCATGAAATGTACAAATTCTACAATAAAGCTTCAAATACACGTGATAATCAAATTCAGAATGTTAAAGAGGTTTGCAATTGATTTAGACATGCTGATGTATTTTCAAGAAAAGAGCTGAATTTAAAACATTTAATAAGCATGCCGTAACAGAATATTTTAAAAGAACGGAATCATATATAGACTGAATTTGATATTCAAAGGCTGCAATGACTTGTGCTTAAAACTTCTTCAAATATATGGAGTTAAATCTCCAGTTCAAATACAGGGTTACTCACCTCGGTCCTTTAGGGTTAGTGCTAAAGTGCGCTTTCCCACTTCCTCCGTAATTCCTAAGAACAATTCATAAACAATCTCATCAACTTCACATTTACTGCAATATCACTTATCGATGCTTCTTAACTTATGCTTCGATCGTATTTTATCCTAACCGATTTTCTAACATTCTATAAACTTCGCACGTACTTAATTCAACTTGTACTTTTAACCTACGACACAATTTAATGTGTTAGAAACTTAATTTATTTCAACTTATACTCTTCTGGTAGTTCCATTAACTTTAAATTAAATTTATTTACTTGTCAAGTTAACGCGTCGTGTCTTCTCGTACTTTATTTCCCGTACTTGCCTTAGTTTAATACTTCGGCAATATCTCAGTTTATAGTCATCTGACAGATGCTATTCATCAAATTTTACGTCTTTTTATTTAGACACTTCTTTTGGCCGAATGGACTTTACCATTGAATCCGGAGCGTCGAGGAAAGTCAGTGTAGGCTTTCTTAGAATTTAATTCGGACTTTTATATGAAAAAGGGCAGAATGGTCATTTACCGTTTTACGTGTCACATTTTTCGTACTTCGTTTCGTAATTTGGACTCCATTATTGGGTCCGGGGTGTCAAAGAAAGTCAGTTTAGACCTTCTCCGGTTTCATTTTGGCTTTAAGGGTACCAGGGGTAATTTGGTCATTTTACCCCTTTGCAGGTCTCCAATTTTTCGGGACCTCATCTCATGTCATGGGCCTCACCATTGGACTCAGAGGGTCCGAGATAATAAAAGTACACTAACAACTTGTTAATTTTGGACAAGGGGTATTTTGGTCATTTACCCCTTCATGAGTCTTCATTTTTCGGGACCTAGTCTCGAAAAATGGACCCTACCATCAGTCTTAGAATGTTTGAAATAGTGAAAATTCACTATTTATTTACTTAATCTGGACTTCGTTTGACTCGTTCATAGAGCAGGGGCACTTTGGTCCTTTTTGACATATTTAAGGGTCTCAAATTTTTCGGGACCTAATCTTGTGTCATGGACCTCACCAATGGACTCAGGAGGTCCGAGATAGTAAGAATATACTAATAACTTGTTGATTTTGGTCAAGGGGTATTTTAGTCATTTACCTCTTTACGTGTCTTTATTTTTCGGGCCCCGTCTCGTAAAACGGACCCTACCATTAGTCTCAGAATATCCAAAATAGTAAGGATACACTATTTATTTGTTTAATTTGGACTTCATTTGTTCTATTTATGCCTCAAGGGTAAATTAGTAATTTAACCTCATTTATTAAATAATTAAATTAATTATTTAATTATTTAAATATTTTCCCAGGGGTGTATTTGTACAAAATTCCCAAAATCTGGGCCATAGTAGAATTCCCAAAAATAGTTGGGGCCAATTCATAATTATAGAAAGTGTTGGTTTATTTTATTTTTAATTAATTAAATAAACCAAAGGGTTCAATTAACATATAAGTGAACCGGTCTGGTTCAGTGGTTACCCAACCGGTCTATCCGGTTTATTACATATGGCTGACGTCATCATGACGTCAGCCCTAAGTCTCTTTTAATTTAACCGACAATCAAAACGGTGGCGTTTTAATTAATCGGTGGCAAGCCCAGAGGCTGCCACCTGTCCGAGTCAACTCAGCCCCATTTTAAAAACGAGTTGACTCATCTTCATCTTCTCCACTCCACCGATTGAAAAACCCTAATTCCCGAAATCCATTTCTTCCTATTTCGTGCATTTATACACAGCCAATCTACACTGTTTTGGTCCCAATTTATCCCCAAGGTATATACAAATCGTTTGGCATTCGTTTTGGAGTTCAAAACTCATTCGTGTGTTCGGTTTTTGACATGATAACCCGAACCTGTAGCATGTCGGTTCATGCTCGTTTCTTCACCATTTTTAGAATGGTTTGGTTGTGCGTGACCCTCAAGGTATGGGGATTCAGGTTTCATTCACAATGGTAGGTTTAACAGTGAGTTTTTGGGTTTGGGTTTTGGAACCCGTACCTGCAACTCGCTTTCTCATGATCATTTCTTTACAATTTTGATCGCGGTCACGTGTTTTGGGGATGTTTGTAGGGTCTACTTGAAGTCTTGATAGGCCAAATTGGGTTTGGGGAAGCTTGATTCAGTTTCTTCATTTCGGTATTGCATTTCAGTAAAATTTTCTTCCCCCCTGTAACCTCCATTTTCTCCCTCGATTTTCCATGATTTTAAACCATTTTTCTTGCAAAATAAAGCCCATTCTACATAGATTAAGACCCTATAGTTTTCAGGCCAAAATATGAATGAAATCAGATTAAATTTTGGTTGGGAACTTACCTGTTTAAGTGGACTGTTCCCAGTTTCCTTCTCCTTCTTCGGTTTCCACTTCACCTTCTTGCTTCAACTTCCTTTTCATTTCCTCTTCCAGAGCTCTCTCTCTCTCTCTCTCTATCTATCTTTCTCTCTTTCCTTCACTATTGTTTCCATGGGTGTGCATATAGTTAACGTGTATAGGTGGAAGAGATTTGGTGGCTGCCACCTTTCCCTCACCCACCTCCCTTCTCATCAGCAATCATACTCTTCACTTTTCTGAATTGGGCCATGCTCTCCTCCATACCTCCTCACCTAATAGCATATAATATACATACATTGCACATCATCCCCTTACCTCCATGTCCCCATGTATATATATATATATATACATATACATATATATATATCACACCCACAACCGTACCATGTATACATTTTATTTATTTATTTATTTATTTTTTTTTATTTTTCCTATATTCAAGCATTTTATGTATATAATTATACATATGTGGTACATAGCCACCTTATCTCTCTCAAATCCATGTCTCCTCCTATATATTTATATATATATATATACGTGTGATATTTAATTTACATATTACACAACACACACACACGGCTGATCTTTATATTTATATATATATATATACATATATATATATATATATATATATTTAATTAATGTTTAATTAATTAATAAATTGGTTATTCAACTAATCATTTATCATTATATTTTATATTAATTTTTAACTAATACTTAATTCCTCATATTAATAAATTAATTACCTTAAATTAATTTATCATATTCTTATGGGAACAATATTTACATTCATCTTTTTATAACTTCGAAATGCGTGTCATATGACCCGGTATTTTTGGGTCGGGGTATTACACGTAGTGCCCAGGCCATTTCATCATCACTATCACTGGTCCCATGACCAACGGATGATGAGGGCTCTGAGCCTCAGGAGACTTTTCATTCTCCACCTTTGTAATCGGCATGACTCCTCAGAAGAATAAAGCAAGGGTCTCTGCCAAGACACACGGGGGGGAAGGTAGTCCACCTTCAATCTTCTTCTTCACACCGTCTGTTTCACCCCAGCCACTTAGAGCAAGGGTATCTGACAGAGCGTGAGGAAGGGGAGGCAACTCACCTTCGTCTTCATCACCAACACTCCAGGCCTCGGTTGAATCAGGGAGGGGCCACCACCAATCGGAGAAATCTCGACCGGATGCCAGAGGAAACAAGAAGACTTGGGCCTCCTTCAATCCTTCCTTGGAGACTGAAAAAAGGGGGAGGTTAACTCTCGGCCACAGGCTCATTATTCCTAACTCAGGCAAGGAATCTTCCATCATCTCCGGACGAATGGGAGAAACTCCGGCAGCATATGAGGTTTCTCTCACGAACAAATCGGGGAGCAAAAGGGTTGAGCACAACCGTATGCCCCGTTTCCATATATATAGACCCTTGGAGTCCAAAAGCCACCCAACTGAACCATCGCAACGGTGAAAAAGAGAGTGGCCTCGAAAACCCAAACGACGGTCGAATGACTAAGCGGTGCATTAAATAAGCCTCTTCAATATACCAAGGGACAGAGTACAGAATTCTCAAGACAGAGACCGCAGTCCAGTACTTAAGCTCCCAAATCAATAAAGAGGGGAACAAAGTCTAAAGTAAATAGACCCCCAATTCAAAGACTCAGACCTACTGGTCTTAACTATTTCATAATGGGTCAAGACACATAACAAAGACCAAGCAGATCGGATATATCCCAATCCCGAGTACTCAGCATACCGAGCATCATAATAACGAGCACAAGCTGCTCAGTGAACCTCACAGACTCTTAAATTCAGAGCAGTCTATCTCAGAACTCTACAGGGATCCACTCCCGCTCTGTCAGGCTCTATCTATCTGGCTATATCTACTTTCTCGTCTTATTTTAATAAGGCAGATCTATATTCACTATTCAATGACAAGTATTGAAGATTAGAAAGCAACTGTTTGATCTAGCATGCAAAGGGTTCAGAGCAGCCACACTTACAACAAAATTCACAAGAAGGAAAAATACAAGCAGAATCTGAAGAAAAGTCAATCTTATTGATTAGAAGGGAAAATATATTCACTACATCAAAAAAAAAAAAAGAAGTCAAAAGCCTATAAAAGCCTCAGGATTTCCCAGAGGGGCCTGCATCCTCTTCCAAATTAAGGGCACGAGCCCCAGCAGTCTTATCCGGATCAGGACGAGATAAGGTAGGTTCAGGAGGAACGATTGATGACACATCAAAGTCCGAAAACTGAAGTTGGAATCTAGTTCGGAAATTCTCAAAGCCGAGCAGGATCAGGTCATCACCCATCTGATCAACTTCCTCTTTTAATTCCATCTCAGCCTCAGCTTTGGCTTGACCAACTGCCTCCTGAACCCTCTGATCAATGGAACTACGGAGACCAACCAACTCCGCCTCAAGCCTCTCTGTAACACCCCGACTTTGCGTAATTAATAATTAGTTATTAATTATTACCGGCTTACAGAATGATTTAGGGAATTAATCATAATCCCGACGGTCGCCATAGACCGATTAAATAAAGAAAATGTCTGGAGGGAAGGGTACTTTACCCGAACTCAAATTACTGATTAATTCGGTGAAATAACGCCGTTTTAATACTAACGGAACCTGAATTAGCAAACCCCGGAAATCCCGAATGATTAATAAATGACACGGAACCTCTGACACTGAAGAATACCGAAATACGGAACTCTCGAAACAAACCGCGTCGAAAAAATGAGCTACGGAATGAAAGTTATGTAGCAAACATGGAAAACTGAATTTCTGCGCAACCAAACGTGGCCTTAACCGAAAATATGGGAAAATGGCCAAAGGGGAGGCCAAGGGAATTGAACCCTTGACCTTTGAGTGAAAGGAAACCTCATCCAAAAAAAAAATACCAACTAGGCTAGGGGTATCTTTGTGTACAAATATACAAAGATATATATATATATAACTATAAATCTGATTTGGTCACCCCCAAGTGACCAATAACCAAACATGCAACACCTCATCCATGCATCACCCTATGCCCCTAGGCCATCATGCCTATGCACCCTAGATCATCATGCCTATACACCACATGATGACCTCTCCTCCAACCAAAATACATGCAAATTAATCATGAGGTTGGGAGATGTATTGAACAAGAAAAATCAGATTTACATTTACACAATCTCCATATATGCATGGAGGGAAAAAAATCAGAACTGTAGAGAGACTGTAATGCTGATTTTATAGAGAGAGATTGGGTTATAGAGAGAGAGATTCCAAGCCATTTGTGAGAAGCCGTGTGTGTGAAACATTGTGTATATGCATGTCCATGGGAGATGCATCAAGAGGAGGGGAACTGAGGCAAGACTAACTGAGGCACACCTGAGGTGCCAAAAATCTGGACTGAGCCGTGTAGGAGCAGTGGCCCGAACCAAGAGGTAACACCTCAAATTTGCTAAATTTTCTGTTTAAAACTTGTTGCTATTTTTGATGGTTTTGAATCCTTTAAAATGCATGCACGAAACCCTCTTGACACTAGAAACATCAGGGTCAATTTAGTAGGCCAACAGGGCTTGAAAACCCACTGACCGTACCTAAGTCCACCATGGATGGACCAAGAATTGCAGGTCTGATTCGACCTCCATAAAACCAAGTTTTGATGGTTTATAAGTGATCTAGACACTGAGGGGGTTCAAAAACCACTGACCCGCGACCCCATTGCCTGAGTTTAGACCCTCAAAACCGAACCTATAGGTCTCGGCCATGGAATCCAAAATCTGGAATAGGCCCTAAAACTGAAATTTATAAATGGGATATTGATCCCCATGAACACACGGTCACAACGAACCAAACCGTGTGCGATTTGGTTGAGGAATAAGGCCATACGGCCGAACTGAAACCCCCATGATAATCGATTAAACAGAGCTTCAACCGTAGATTCGAGGCACCAAACCGATGCCAAAATGATGGCATGACACCCAGGGACTGATTGGAACCGAAAGCAGTTGAAAACCCTACCTAAAACTCCACGAAAATGGAGGAAACCGGAACTGGGAATTAGGGCAACAGTACACTGGTTGGCGAAGAAGACGACGAGTCGACCGAGTCGACTCGTCCAACACGCCTAAACCCACTGAACCGACTCGGACACGTGTCTGTCCACGAACGTGCCACCGTTTTAATGGAACGGCACCGTTTGGCTTACCTGATTTGTTTTAAATCAAATTCGGTCTGTTTGGGTACGGTGATAACAAATTAAAATTGGGAACTAGATAACCTAACCGTGGATAGGGGCCAAATTGGGGATAAAGGGGATATGTAATTCCGGTTCTCTGGCCTAACTGAACCGGTTGGTTTTGGAGGTTTTGGACTGGTTCAATTTTTGAACCCAAAAACCAAAGGGTTTGAACCGTAATTTAATGAAATTATATTTTGACCCTGAAACTTTCTGAAAATTACGGATCTGCCCCAAAAGTTCTGAATATTGCACAGTGGCCCAGATTTTGGGAAAATTATACATTTAAGCCCTTGCCAAATTAATTAAATAATAAAATAATTATTTAATTATTTTATTAATTAGGTAAAATTACGATTTTACCCCTGGACATTAAATATGTCAAACGGAGTCCAAATAAATTAAATAAATAGTGTATTTTCACTATTTCAAGCATTCTGGACTCAACGGTCCAGTCCAAATTGGGAAATTATGTACCGAAAAATACAGACCTGTAAGTGATAAATTACTGTACTGCCCCTGATGGCACCAGACTCAAATAAAAATAAAAGACAGTCTATTCTGACTATGTCGGGCGTTCTAAACTCAACGGTGAGGTCCGTTTAACGAACTGGAGTCCCGAAAAATACAGACACATAAAGTGTAAATGACTGAATTGCCCCTAATGATTCCCAAGGTCAATTAAACGTAACAGATAGTCCAACTTAATTATGTCGGACACTCTGGACCCAATGGTGGGGTCCATTTTATGAACTGACGTGCCGAAAAATATGACGCATGAAATTACCAAATTACCCCTGATACCGTACGAGACCTAAACAAAGTCCGATTGGGACGAAACTAATACCGGTAGGAGCCCAGACACTGGTGAGACTGTATACTTGATTAGATGACGAATCGGAGTCAGAATTACACAAAACGAGAAATGATCGATGTGTCCCTACGATCTAAAGCAGATACCAAATGAAGTCCAAGGGACTTACAAATTTATACATGAGATAGATGGGACGTTCTGAGGACCATGATAGGGCCCGGGACAAAAATGACAAAATTACCATTTTGCCCCTAAGACTAAATAAGTACCCAACTGATACCGATTAGAGTCTAAAAGACTTAGAACTTCATGTATACGATATATGGGATATTCTGAGAACCACGATTGGGTCCGGGGCAAGAATAACAAAATTACCATTTTGCCCCTATGGTTAAAATAAGAACCTAACTGATACCGATTGGAGTCTAAAAGACGTAGAACTTTATATTTAAGATATAAAGACTATTCGGAGGGCCTTGACAGGGCCCGGGACAAGAATGATAAAATGACCGTTTTGCCCCTAAAGCTGAAGAAGTAACTGACTGATAACGATTGAAATCTAAATGACTTGGGTTATAATCCTGATGACTGCTGAGCCTAATTTAAGAATAAAATAGCCCCGGATGAAACCCGATGAGAGGGCGATCGGCTACTAGGCTATCTTAGGTAAACCGATAGATACCTAAGATGAC
Source organism: Nyssa sinensis (assembly GCA_008638375.1). Taxonomy (NCBI): domain Eukaryota; kingdom Viridiplantae; phylum Streptophyta; class Magnoliopsida; order Cornales; family Nyssaceae; genus Nyssa; species Nyssa sinensis. The sequence goes on from CM018046.1 coordinate 29,271,370, forward strand.
AAATGAGACCTGAATGGATGAGTTCTGATCTGTATATGATTGATGATTATTGTTCAGGATATACATGGAGATGCCTGATGTATCTGGAGGTTATCGGATTGTTTGCGCAAGGAGATAACCGTAACAGTTTGTGAGTAACCTGGAACTTCTGACTTGGTGTATAAGTACACCGTCTAGTTACTGTATTTTGTTTTACTGTACTGTTTTGTATACTGTACTGTCCGAATGCATACTTTTTATACTGCATTACACGTAACATGATTTTGTACTGTTCTGCTCTCCTGTTCAGCCCGGATCTGTCCTGTTCTGTTGTATGGTCTGTCCTGGTTTTATTCTGTACTGTTGCGTCTTGCGAGTAAACCTGACTCCTGAATTAGTGTATAAGTTCTGTCTAGATACTGTATTTTGAAGCACTGTACTGTTTTGAACGTTATACTGCTTAAAAGAAAAACATATATTTAAAGTAGCATATGCCTTGTCCTGATTGATATTGTACCAGTTTGTTCCGCCCTGTTCAGTTCCGATATGTCTTGTTCTGATAGATGTATTGTTCCGTTTTGTTCCGTCCTGTTCAGTTCCGATATGTCTTGTTCTGATAGATGTATTGTTCCGTTTTGTTCCGACATGTTCAGTTCCGATATGTCTTGTTCTGATAGATGTATTGTTCCGTTTTGTTCCGACATGTTCAGTTCCGATATGTCTTGTTCTGATAGATGTATTGTTCCATTTTGTTCCGACATGTTCAGTTCCGATATGTCTTGTTCTGATAGATGTATTGTACCGTTTTGTTCCGACATGTTCAGTTTCGATATGTCTTAATCTGATTGATATTATTTCGTTTGTTTCCGTCATATTCAGTTTCGATATGACTTGTCCTGATTGATATTGTTTCATTTTGTTCCATTATGTTCAGTTCCGATATGACTTGTCCTGATTGATGTATTGTTTCATTTTGTTCCGTCATGTTCAGTTTCGGTATGACTTGTCCTGATTGATATTATTTCGTTTGTTTTCGTCATATTCAGTTTCGATATGACTTGTCCTGATTGATATTGTTTCGTTTGTTTCCGTCATATTCAGTTTCGATATGACTTGTCCTGATCGATATTGTTTCGTTTTGTTCCGTCATGTTCAGTTCCGATATGACTTGTCCTGATTGATATTGTTTCGTTTTGTTCCGTCATGTTCAGTTCCGATATGACTTGTCCTGATTGATATCGTACCGTTTTGATCCGCCATGTTCAGCTTCGATATGTCTTGTTCTGATTGATGTATTGCTCTGCTTTGTTCCGTTATGATCCGTCCTGTTATGCCTTTGTCCTTGGATTATGCCTGTGACTTGAACTAGTGTTTTGTCTCGTCTGATCTCGTTATGTACCGTCCGTTAATCATCTGTCTGTCTTGATTGATATATGGTCCAGTTCCGTTATGATCTGTCCGAATTCTTGACTTGGTTTATAAGTTACTGCATAGATACTGTATTTTGATGCACTGTACGGTTTTAAAAGTTAAACTGTCTGAAGCATGTTTTTAAATGCAAACTTTTATACTGTATTGTACGCGGCATGATTTTGTCCCGTCCTACTATTATTTTGTTCGGTCTGTCTTGTTCCGTTTTATGGTATATCTGATTTTTTTCTGCTATGATGTGTCTGACTCTGGGTACCATTCTGATTATGAGCGGTCTGGCATAAGTAGGCTTGATTACGCGCCTAACTGATATATTATTGTTATGCCCTGTTATGTTCCGCCCAGTACTGATCTGTTCTGATATTTGAATTAATTGCCTATACTCTCATTGATATTGGCATCATGCACTGTTCCGTCTGTTTTGATTTGTTGTTCTGTTTAGTTCAGCCCTGTTTTATTCTACTGAAACTGCATTTAAAGTGGATTTATAAAACTGCGATTTCAGAAACAACTGAACTACCCTTGTGCTTTGTAAACAAGAAATGGTTTTGAAACCCTTGACAGGGAACCTGTGTTACTCATTGGGCTTTTCGAAGCTCACCCCATTCCCTAACATTTTTCAGGAATGATATATGTTGGATCTAATGGCACTGATCTGTGGAGACTGGATTACTGAGGATTGAATCTGTTTAATCAGGTGAGTGATGTACTATGACTGACTTGACTGATATGTACTGAATATAGTATGGCTCATGGATTTAGATGGTACTCTAGAGATTATAGTTCTGCTCTGTCGTTATATGTCGAATTATAGATATGCTCTGAGGTTGAGTTGTTAGTTGTTGGATTTTAGACTTGCTCTGTGTGGTACATAACCTTATAGTGAATACATGAGTTGCATTCCCTTGAAAAAAAAAAAAAAAGTTTTAAATTCCGCTGCATCTGACCCTACAGTCGGAGTGCAATTCACTAGAAAGTTCAGAAATTTGCCTTCGGTTGGTCGCGTGGCGACTGACTGGCATCACGTCCTCGACATCCGCGTAGGGTGGGGTTCGGGATGTGACAAGGTGGTATCAGAGCAAAGGTTGGAGATAATTAAGATTCTCATAACTGAAGTTGGTGAAATTTTGGAGATCAACTAGTATCACAGAGCAATATCAGAGCATTAGGTTATGAATTAAGGACCACAGAGTACCTGAGCCATAAATACTGAGTTCCACTTTTGGAGATCTGACGTGGAATTGTAAAGGTCTTCATAATAGACAATAGGCCTATGATTTTGAGGTATCTGAGGATTGGAATTTTCTGAATCTGATCTGAACTGGTGTGATTTGAGGTTGCAGACTCATGATACTTGGAGACATGTCCATAGGAATGATTATGGACATAGCAACCAAAAGGAAAATGACTGTATGTCTGTTAACTCTAGCAATGATGCTTGTGACTATGGATATCAGATGAATCACTTGTGGGATCATATGTGATTAAGTGATCTTAGTAGATGGTTTCTGCCTATTTGAGGATGATCGCCTGGTTGATCTGATGTAATATGGGTCTGATGATCAAATGTTGAAGAGATTATACCGTTATGGTTGTACAATCTGACCAAATGGGAATATTTGTATCTGACATAGAATCTGTGTGAAACTGATATAAAATATCTTCTCGATAGAGAGCAATATCTGGAATGATATGATGATCCGATAGACGAATTAGAAAGGGAGACCATGACGATAGGACCTCCTAGATATGACCAGCCTGTTTTTGTTGATCTCATTGAGACTATACACTTTCACTCCAACCGTCATCCTTTGGAGAATTTGCAGTCAAGTGACTTGCTCCGACCTTTAATTAGGTAGCCACCTCTCGTGTTTCTGTGAGAACATTCGATACAGTCAACATGTTCTGTTACGAGATTCAACCTTGCTTTGTCTCCTATGGCATAATAAAAGCCTCATTGTGGGTTTACTGGATCTCACCTGACATCTGTAAAATTTGGGAATTGATAACTGATGCCAATAGGAGACATGTCAGTAAAAGTGATTACGGTTAAGCCTTGAAACTTTTAGAGTTACCGAATGTTAGATTCCTTTATGGATACACCTGACTGATAGATGACTGTTTTTCCGATATGACCAACTAAGTTTTGAGGACAAAACTTTTCTGAAGAGGGGTAGGATGTAACACCCCGACTTTGCGTAATTAATAATTAGTTATTAATTATTACCGGCTTACAGAATGATTTAGGGAATTAATCATAATCCCGACGGTCGCCATAGACCGATTAAATAAAGAAAATGTCTGGAGGGAAGGGTACTTTACCCGAACTCAAATTACTGATTAATTCGGTGAAATAACGCCATTTTAATACTAACGGAACCTGAATTAGCAAACCCCGGAAATCCCGAATGATTAATAAATGACACGGAACCTCTGACACTGAAGAATACCGAAATACGGAACTCTCGAAACAAACCGCGTCGAAAAAATGAGCTACGGAATGAAAGTTATGTAGCAAACATGGAAACTGAATTTCTGCGCAACCAAACGTGGCCTTAACCGAAAATATGGGAAAATGGCCAAAGGGGAGGCCAAGGGAATTGAACCCTTGACCTTTGAGTGAAAGGAAACCTCATCCAAAAAAAAAATACGAACTAGGCTAGGGGTATCTTTGTGTACAAATATACAAAGATATATATATATAACTATAAATCTGATTTGGTCACCCCCAAGTGACCAATAACCAAACATGCAACACCTCATCCATGCATCACCCTATGCCCCTAGGCCATCATGCCTATGCACCCTAGATCATCATGCCTATACACCACATGATGACCTCTCCTCCAACCAAAATACATGCAAATTAATCATGAGGTTGGGAGATGTATTGAACAAGAAAAATCAGATTTGCATTTACACAATCTCCATATATGCATGGAGGGAAAAAAATCAGAACTGTAGAGAGACTGTAATGCTGATTTTATAGAGAGAGATTGGGTTATAGAGAGAGAGATTCCAAGCCATTTGTGAGAAGCCGTGTGTGTGAAACATGGTGTATATGCATGTCCATGGGAGATGCATCAAGAGGAGGGGAACTGAGGCAAGACTGACTGAGGCACACCTGAGGTGCCAAAAATCTGGACTGAGCCGTGTAGGAGCAGTGGCCCGAACCAAGAGGTAACACCTCAAATTTGCTAAATTTTCTGTTTAAAACTTGTTGCTATTTTTGATGGTTTTGAATCCTTTAAAATGCATGAACGAAACCCTCTTGACACAAGAAACATCAGGGTCAATTTAGTAGGCCAACAGGGCTTGAAAACCCACTGACCGTACCTAAGTCCACCATGGATGGACCAAGAATTGCAGGTCTGATTCGACCTCCATAAAACCAAGTTTTGATGGTTTATAAGTGATCTAGACACTGAGGGGGTTCAAAAACCACTGACCCGCGACCCCATTGCCTGAGTTTAGACCCTCAAAACCGAACCTATAGGTCTCGGCCATGGAATCCAAAATCTGGAATAGGCCCTAAAACTGAAATTTATAAATGGGATATTGATCCCCATGAACACACGGTCACAACGAACCAAACCGTGTGCGATTTGGTTGAGGAATAAGGCCATACGGCCGAACTGAAACCCCCATGATAATCGATTAAACAGAGCTTCAACCGTAGATTCGAGGCACCAAACCGATGCCAAAATGATGGCATGACACCCAGGGACTGATTGGAACCGAAAGCAGTTGAAAACCCTACCTAAAACTCCACGAAAATGGAGGAAACCGGAACTGGGAATTAGGGCAACAGTACACTGGTTGGCGAAGAAGACGACGAGTCGACCGAGTCGACTCGTCCAACACGCCTAAACCCACTGAACCGACTCGGACACGTGTCTGTCCACGAACGTGCCACCGTTTTAATGGAACGGCACCGTTTGGCTTACCTGATTTGTTTTAAATCAAATTCGGTCTGTTTGGGTACGGTGATAACAAATTAAAATTGGGAACTAGATAACCTAACCGTGGATAGGGGCCAAATTGGGGATAAAGGGGATATGTAATTCCGGTTCTCTGGCCTAACTGAACCGGTTGGTTTTGGAGGTTTTGGACTGGTTCAATTTTTGAACCCAAAAACCAAAGGGTTTGAACCGTAATTTAATGAAATTATATTTTGACCCTGAAACTTTCTGAAAATTACGGATCTGCCCCAAAAGTTCTGAATATTGCACAGTGGCCCAGATTTTGGGAAAATTATACATTTAAGCCCTTGCCAAATTAATTAAATAATAAAATAATTATTTAATTATTTTATTAATTAGGTAAAATTACGATTTTACCCCTGGACATTAAATATGTCAAACGGAGTCCAAATAAATTAAATAAATAGTGTATTTTCACTATTTCAAGCATTCTGGACTCAACGGTCCAGTCCAAATTGGGAAATTATGTACCGAAAAATACAGACCTGTAAGTGATAAATTACTGTACTGCCCCTGATGGCACCAGACTCAAATAAAAATAAAAGACAGTCTATTCTGACTATGTCGGGCGTTCTAAACTCAACGGTGAGGTCCGTTTAACGAACTGGAGTCCCGAAAAATACAGACACATAAAGTGTAAATGACTGAATTGCCCCTAATGATTCCCAAGGTCAATTAAACGTAACAGATAGTCCAACTTAATTATGTCGGACACTCTGGACCCAATGGTGGGGTCCATTTTATGAACTGACGTGCCGAAAAATATGACGCATGAAATTACCAAATTACCCCTGATACCGTACGAGACCTAAACAAAGTCCGATTGGGACGAAACTAATACCGGTAGGAGCCCAGACACTGGTGAGACTGTATACTTGATTAGATGACGAATCGGAGTCAGAATTACACAAAACGAGAAATGATCGATGTGTCCCTACGATCTAAAGCAGATACCAAATGAAGTCCAAGGGACTTACAAATTTATACATGAGATAGATGGGACGTTCTGAGGACCATGATAGGGCCCGGGACAAAAATGACAAAATTACCATTTTGCCCCTAAGACTAAATAAGTACCCAACTGATACCGATTAGAGTCTAAAAGACTTAGAACTTCATGTATACGATATATGGGATATTCTGAGAACCACGATTGGGTCCGGGGCAAGAATAACAAAATTACCATTTTGCCCCTATGGTTAAAATAAGAACCTAACTGATACCGATTGGAGTCTAAAAGACGTAGAACTTTATATTTAAGATATAAAGACTATTCGGAGGGCCTTGACAGGGCCCGGGACAAGAATGATAAAATGACCGTTTTGCCCCTAAAGCTGAAGAAGTAACTGACTGATAACGATTGAAATCTAAATGACTTGGGTTATAATCCTGATGACTGCTGAGCCTAATTTAAGAATAAAATAGCCCCGGATGAAACCCGATGAGAGGGCGATCGGCTACTAGGCTATCTTAGGTAAACCGATAGATACCTAAGATGACAAATGAGACCTGAATGGATGAGTTCTGATCTGTATATGATTGATGATTATTGTTCAGGATATACATGGAGATGCCTGATGTATCTGGAGGTTATCGGATTGTTTGCGCAAGGAGATAACCGTAACAGTTTATGAGTAACCTGGAACTTCTGACTTGGTGTATAAGTACACCGTCTAGTTACTGTATTTTGTTTTACTGTACTGTTTTGTATACTGTACTGTCCGAATGCATACTTTTTATACTGCATTACACGTAACATGATTTTGTACTGTTCTGCTCTCCTGTTCAGCCCGGATCTGTCCTGTTCTGTTGTATGGTCTGTCCTGGTTTTATTCTGTACTGTTGCGTCTTGCGAGTAAACCTGACTCCTGAATTAGTGTATAAGTTCTGTCTAGATACTGTATTTTGAAGCACTGTACTGTTTTGAACGTTATACTGCTTAAAAGAAAAACATATATTTAAAGTAGCATATGCCTTGTCCTGATTGATATTGTACCAGTTTGTTCCGCCCTGTTCAGTTCCGATATGTCTTGTTCTGATAGATGTATTGTTCCGTTTTGTTCCGTCCTGTTCAGTTCCGATATGTCTTGTTCTGATAGATGTATTGTTCCGTTTTGTTCCGACATGTTCAGTTCCGATATGTCTTGTTCTGATAGATGTATTGTTCCGTTTTGTTCCGACATGTTCAGTTCCGATATGTCTTGTTCTGATAGATGTATTGTTCCATTTTGTTCCGACATGTTCAGTTCCGATATGTCTTGTTCTGATAGATGTATTGTTCCGTTTTGTTCCGACATGTTCAGTTTCGATATGTCTTAATCTGATTGATATTATTTCGTTTGTTTCCGTCACATTCAGTTTCGATATGACTTGTCCTGATTGATATTGTTTCATTTTGTTCCATTATGTTCAGTTCCGATATGACTTGTCCTGATTGATGTATTGTTTCATTTTGTTCCGTCATGTTCAGTTTCGGTATGACTTGTCCTGATTGATATTATTTCGTTTGTTTTCGTCATATTCAGTTTCGATATGACTTGTCCTGATTGATACTGTTTCGTTTGTTTCCGTCATATTCAGTTTCGATATGACTTGTCCTGATCGATATTGTTTCGTTTTGTTCCGTCATGTTCAGTTCCGATATGACTTGTCCTGATTGATATTGTTTCGTTTTGTTCCGTCATGTTCAGTTCCGATATGACTTGTCCTGATTGATATCGTACCGTTTTGATCCGCCATGTTCAGCTTCGATATGTCTTGTTCTGATTGATGTATTGCTCTGCTTTGTTCCGTTATGATCCGTCCTGTTATGCCTTTGTCCTTGGATTATGCCTGTGACTTGAACTAGTGTTTTGTCTCGTCTGATCTCGTTATGTACCGTCCGTTAATCATCTGTCTGTCTTGATTGATATATGGTCCAGTTCCGTTATGATCTGTCCGAATTCTTGACTTGGTTTATAAGTTACTGCATAGATACTGTATTTTGATGCACTGTACGGTTTTAAAAGTTAAACTGTCTGAAGCATGTTTTTAAATGCAAACTTTTATACTGTATTGTAGGCGGCATGATTTTGTCCCGTCCTACTATTATTTTGTTCGGTCTGTCTTGTTCCGTTTTATGGTATATCTGATTTTTTTCTGCTATGATGTGTCTGACTCTGGGTACCATTCTGATTATGAGCGGTCTGGCATAAGTAGGCTTGATTACGCGCCTAACTGATATATTATTGTTATGCCCTGTTATGTTCCGCCCAGTACTGATCTGTTCTGATATTTGAATTAATTGCCTATACTCTCATTGATATTGGCATCATGCACTGTTCCGTCTGTTTTGATTTGTTGTTCTGTTTAGTTCAGCCCTGTTTTATTCTACTGAAACTGCATTTAAAGTGGATTTATAAAACTGCGATTTCAGAAACAACTGAACTACCCTTGTGCTTTGTAAACAAGAAATGGTTTTGAAACCCTTGACAGGGAACCTGTGTTACTCATTGGGCTTTTCGAAGCTCACCCCATTCCCTAACATTTTTCAGGAATGATATATGTTGGATCTAATGGCACTGATCTGTGGAGACTGGATTACTGAGGATTGAATCTGTTTAATCAGGTGAGTGATGTACTATGACTGACTTGACTGATATGTACTGAATATAGTATGGCTCATGGATTTAGATGGTACTCTAGAGATTATAGTTCTGCTCTGTCGTTATATGTCGAATTATAGATATGCTCTGAGGTTGAGTTGTTAGTTGTTGGATTTTAGACTTGCTCTGTGTGGTACATAACCTTATAGTGAATACATGAGTTGCATTCCCTTGAAAAAAAAAAAAAAAGTTTTAAATTCCGCTGCATCTGACCCTACAGTCGGAGTGCAATTCACTAGAAAGTTCAGAAATTTGCCTTCGGTTGGTCGCGTGGCGACTGACTGGCATCACGTCCTCGACATCCGCGTAGGGTGGGGTTCGGGATGTGACAAGGTGGTATCAGAGCAAAGGTTGGAGATAATTAAGATTCTCATAACTGAAGTTGGTGAAATTTTGGAGATCAACTAGTATCACAGAGCAATATCAGAGCATTAGGTTATGAATTAAGGACCACAGAGTACCTGAGCCATAAATACTGAGTTCCACTTTTGGAGATCTGACGTGGAATTGTAAAGGTCTTCATAATAGACAATAGGCCTATGATTTTGAGGTATCTGAGGATTGGAATTTTCTGAATCTGATCTGAACTGGTGTGATTTGAGGTTGCAGACTCATGATACTTGGAGACATGTCCATAGGAATGATTATGGACATAGCAACCAAAAGGAAAATGACTGTATGTCTGTTAACTCTAGCAATGATGCTTGTGACTATGGATATCAGATGAATCACTTGTGGGATCATATGTGATTAAGTGATCTTAGTAGATGGTTTCTGCCTATTTGAGGATGATCGCCTGGTTGATCTGATGTAATATGGGTCTGATGATCAAATGTTGAAGAGATTATACCGTTATGGTTGTACAATCTGACCAAATGGGAATATTTGTATCTGACATAGAATCTGTGTGAAACTGATATAAAATATCTTCTCGATAGAGAGCAATATCTGGAATGATATGATGATCCGATAGACGAATTAGAAAGGGAGACCATGACGATAGGACCTCCTAGATATGACCAGCCTGTTTTTGTTGATCTCATTGAAACTATACACTTTCACTCCAACCGTCATCCTTTGGAGAATTTGCAGTCAAGTGACTTGCTCCGACCTTTAATTAGGTAGCCACCTCTCGTGTTTCTGTGAGAACATTCGATACAGTCAACATGTTCTGTTACGAGATTCAACCTTGCTTTGTCTCCTATGGCATAATAAAAGCCTCATTGTGGGTTTACTGGATCTCACCTGACATCTGTAAAATTTGGGAATTGATAACTGATGCCAATAGGAGACATGTCAGTAAAAGTGATTACGGTTAAGCCTTGAAACTTTTAGAGTTACCGAATGTTAGATTCCTTTATGGATACACCTGACTGATAGATGACTGTTTTTCCGATATGACCAACTAAGTTTTGAGGACAAAACTTTTCTGAAGAGGGGTAGGATGTAACACCCCGACTTTGCGTAATTAATAATTAGTTATTAATTATTACCGGCTTACAGAATGATTTAGGGAATTAATCATAATCCCGACGGTCGCCATAGACCGATTAAATAAAGAAAATGTCTGGAGGGAAGGGTACTTTACCCGAACTCAAATTACTGATTAATTCGGTGAAATAACGCCATTTTAATACTAACGGAACCTGAATTAGCAAACCCCGGAAATCCCGAATGATTAATAAATGACACGGAACCTCTGACACTGAAGAATACCGAAATACGGAACTCTCGAAACAAACCGCGTCGAAAAAATGAGCTACGGAATGAAAGTTATGTAGCAAACATGGAAACTGAATTTCTGCGCAACCAAACGTGGCCTTAACCGAAAATATGGGAAAATGGCCAAAGGGGAGGCCAAGGGAATTGAACCCTTGACCTTTGAGTGAAAGGAAACCTCATCCAAAAAAAAATACGAACTAGGCTAGGGGTATCTTTGTGTACAAATATACAAAGATATATATATATAACTATAAATCTGATTTGGTCACCCCCAAGTGACCAATAACCAAACATGCAACACCTCATCCATGCATCACCCTATGCCCCTAGGCCATCATGCCTATGCACCCTAGATCATCATGCCTATACACCACATGATGACCTCTCCTCCAACCAAAATACATGCAAATTAATCATGAGGTTGGGAGATGTATTGAACAAGAAAAATCAGATTTGCATTTACACAATCTCCATATATGCATGGAGGGAAAAAAATCAGAACTGTAGAGAGACTGTAATGCTGATTTTATAGAGAGAGATTGGGTTATAGAGAGAGAGATTCCAAGCCATTTGTGAGAAGCCGTGTGTGTGAAACATGGTGTATATGCATGTCCATGGGAGATGCATCAAGAGGAGGGGAACTGAGGCAAGACTGACTGAGGCACACCTGAGGTGCCAAAAATCTGGACTGAGCCGTGTAGGAGCAGTGGCCCGAACCAAGAGGTAACACCTCAAATTTGCTAAATTTTCTGTTTAAAACTTGTTGCTATTTTTGATGGTTTTGAATCCTTTAAAATGCATGAACGAAACCCTCTTGACACAAGAAACATCAGGGTCAATTTAGTAGGCCAACAGGGCTTGAAAACCCACTGACCGTACCTAAGTCCACCATGGATGGACCAAGAATTGCAGGTCTGATTCGACCTCCATAAAACCAAGTTTTGATGGTTTATAAGTGATCTAGACACTGAGGGGGTTCAAAAACCACTGACCCGCGACCCCATTGCCTGAGTTTAGACCCTCAAAACCGAACCTATAGGTCTCGGCCATGGAATCCAAAATCTGGAATAGGCCCTAAAACTGAAATTTATAAATGGGATATTGATCCCCATGAACACACGGTCACAACGAACCAAACCGTGTGCGATTTGGTTGAGGAATAAGGCCATACGGCCGAACTGAAACCCCCATGATAATCGATTAAACAGAGCTTCAACCGTAGATTCGAGGCACCAAACCGATGCCAAAATGATGGCATGACACCCAGGGACTGATTGGAACCGAAAGCAGTTGAAAACCCTACCTAAAACTCCACGAAAATGGAGGAAACCGGAACTGGGAATTAGGGCAACAGTACACTGGTTGGCGAAGAAGACGACGAGTCGACCGAGTCGACTCGTCCAACACGCCTAAACCCACTGAACCGACTCGGACACGTGTCTGTCCACGAACGTGCCACCGTTTTAATGGAACGGCACCGTTTGGCTTACCTGATTTGTTTTAAATCAAATTCGGTCTGTTTGGGTACGGTGATAACAAATTAAAATTGGGAACTAGATAACCTAACCGTGGATAGGGGCCAAATTGGGGATAAAGGGGATATGTAATTCCGGTTCTCTGGCCTAACTGAACCGGTTGGTTTTGGAGGTTTTGGACTGGTTCAATTTTTGAACCCAAAAACCAAAGGGTTTGAACCGTAATTTAATGAAATTATATTTTGACCCTGAAACTTTCTGAAAATTACGGATCTGCCCCAAAAGTTCTGAATATTGCACAGTGGCCCAGATTTTGGGAAAATTATACATTTAAGCCCTTGCCAAATTAATTAAATAATAAAATAATTATTTAATTATTTTATTAATTAGGTAAAATTACGATTTTACCCCTGGACATTAAATATGTCAAACGGAGTCCAAATAAATTAAATAAATAGTGTATTTTCACTATTTCAAGCATTCTGGACTCAACGGTCCAGTCCAAATTGGGAAATTATGTACCGAAAAATACAGACCTGTAAGTGATAAATTACTGTACTGCCCCTGATGGCACCAGACTCAAATAAAAATAAAAGACAGTCTATTCTGACTATGTCGGGCGTTCTAAACTCAACGGTGAGGTCCGTTTAACGAACTGGAGTCCCGAAAAATACAGACACATAAAGTGTAAATGACTGAATTGCCCCTAATGATTCCCAAGGTCAATTAAACGTAACAGATAGTCCAACTTAATTATGTCGGACACTCTGGACCCAATGGTGGGGTCCATTTTATGAACTGACGTGCCGAAAAATATGACGCATGAAATTACCAAATTACCCCTGATACCGTACGAGACCTAAACAAAGTCCGATTGGGACGAAACTAATACCGGTAGGAGCCCAGACACTGGTGAGACTGTATACTTGATTAGATGACGAATCGGAGTCAGAATTACACAAAACGAGAAATGATCGATGTGTCCCTACGATCTAAAGCAGATACCAAATGAAGTCCAAGGGACTTACAAATTTATACATGAGATAGATGGGACGTTCTGAGGACCATGATAGGGCCCGGGACAAAAATGACAAAATTACCATTTTGCCCCTAAGACTAAATAAGTACCCAACTGATACCGATTAGAGTCTAAAAGACTTAGAACTTCATGTATACGATATATGGGATATTCTGAGAACCACGATTGGGTCCGGGGCAAGAATAACAAAATTACCATTTTGCCCCTATGGTTAAAATAAGAACCTAACTGATACCGATTGGAGTCTAAAAGACGTAGAACTTTATATTTAAGATATAAAGACTATTCGGAGGGCCTTGACAGGGCCCGGGACAAGAATGATAAAATGACCGTTTTGCCCCTAAAGCTGAAGAAGTAACTGACTGATAACGATTGAAATCTAAATGACTTGGGTTATAATCCTGATGACTGCTGAGCCTAATTTAAGAATAAAATAGCCCCGGATGAAACCCGATGAGAGGGCGATCGGCTACTAGGCTATCTTAGGTAAACCGATAGATACCTAAGATGACAAATGAGACCTGAATGGATGAGTTCTGATCTGTATATGATTGATGATTATTGTTCAGGATATACATGGAGATGCCTGATGTATCTGGAGGTTATCGGATTGTTTGCGCAAGGAGATAACCGTAACAGTTTGTGAGTAACCTGGAACTTCTGACTTGGTGTATAAGTACACCGTCTAGTTACTGTATTTTGTTTTACTGTACTGTTTTGTATACTGTACTGTCCGAATGCATACTTTTTATACTGCATTACACGTAACATGATTTTGTACTGTTCTGCTCTCCTGTTCAGCCCGGATCTGTCCTGTTCTATTGTATGGTCTGTCCTGGTTTTATTCTGTACTGTTGCGTCTTGCGAGTAAACCTGACTCCTGAATTAGTGTATAAGTTCTGTCTAGATACTGTATTTTGAAGCACTGTACTGTTTTGAACGTTATACTGCTTAAAAGAAAAACATATATTTAAAGTAGCATATGCCTTGTCCTGATTGATATTGTACCAGTTTGTTCCGCCCTGTTCAGTTCCGATATGTCTTGTTCTGATAGATGTATTGTTCCGTTTTGTTCCGTCCTGTTCAGTTCCGATATGTCTTGTTCTGATAGATGTATTGTTCCGTTTTGTTCCGACATGTTCAGTTCCGATATGTCTTGTTCTGATAGATGTATTGTTCCGTTTTGTTCCGACATGTTCAGTTCCGATATGTCTTGTTCTGATAGATGTATTGTTCCATTTTGTTCCGACATGTTCAGTTCCGATATGTCTTGTTCTGATAGATGTATTGTTCCGTTTTGTTCCGACATGTTCAGTTTCGATATGTCTTAATCTGATTGATATTATTTCGTTTGTTTCCGTCACATTCAGTTTCGATATGACTTGTCCTGATTGATATTGTTTCATTTTGTTCCATTATGTTCAGTTCCGATATGACTTGTCCTGATTGATGTATTGTTTCATTTTGTTCCGTCATGTTCAGTTTCGGTATGACTTGTCCTGATTGATATTATTTCGTTTGTTTTCGTCATATTCAGTTTCGATATGACTTGTCCTGATTGATACTGTTTCGTTTGTTTCCGTCATATTCAGTTTCGATATGACTTGTCCTGATCGATATTGTTTCGTTTTGTTCCGTCATGTTCAGTTCCGATATGACTTGTCCTGATTGATATTGTTTCGTTTTGTTCCGTCATGTTCAGTTCCGATATGACTTGTCCTGATTGATATCGTACCGTTTTGATCCGCCATGTTCAGCTTCGATATGTCTTGTTCTGATTGATGTATTGCTCTGCTTTGTTCCGTTATGATCCGTCCTGTTATGCCTTTGTCCTTGGATTATGCCTGTGACTTGAACTAGTGTTTTGTCTCGTCTGATCTCGTTATGTACCGTCCGTTAATCATCTGTCTGTCTTGATTGATATATGGTCCAGTTCCGTTATGATCTGTCCGAATTCTTGACTTGGTTTATAAGTTACTGCATAGATACTGTATTTTGATGCACTGTACGGTTTTAAAAGTTAAACTGTCTGAAGCATGTTTTTAAATGCAAACTTTTATACTGTATTGTAGGCGGCATGATTTTGTCCCGTCCTACTATTATTTTGTTCGGTCTGTCTTGTTCCGTTTTATGGTATATCTGATTTTTTTCTGCTATGATGTGTCTGACTCTGGGTACCATTCTGATTATGAGCGGTCTGGCATAAGTAGGCTTGATTACGCGCCTAACTGATATATTATTGTTATGCCCTGTTATGTTCCGCCCAGTACTGATCTGTTCTGATATTTGAATTAATTGCCTATACTCTCATTGATATTGGCATCATGCACTGTTCCGTCTGTTTTGATTTGTTGTTCTGTTTAGTTCAGCCCTGTTTTATTCTACTGAAACTGCATTTAAAGTGGATTTATAAAACTGCGATTTCAGAAACAACTGAACTACCCTTGTGCTTTGTAAACAAGAAATGGTTTTGAAACCCTTGACAGGGAACCTGTGTTACTCATTGGGCTTTTCGAAGCTCACCCCATTCCCTAACATTTTTCAGGAATGATATATGTTGGATCTAATGGCACTGATCTGTGGAGACTGGATTACTGAGGATTGAATCTGTTTAATCAGGTGAGTGATGTACTATGACTGACTTGACTGATATGTACTGAATATAGTATGGCTCATGGATTTAGATGGTACTCTAGAGATTATAGTTCTGCTCTGTCGTTATATGTCGAATTATAGATATGCTCTGAGGTTGAGTTGTTAGTTGTTGGATTTTAGACTTGCTCTGTGTGGTACATAACCTTATAGTGAATACATGAGTTGCATTCCCTTGAAAAAAAAAAAAAAAGTTTTAAATTCCGCTGCATCTGACCCTACAGTCGGAGTGCAATTCACTAGAAAGTTCAGAAATTTGCCTTCGGTTGGTCGCGTGGCGACTGACTGGCATCACGTCCTCGACATCCGCGTAGGGTGGGGTTCGGGATGTGACAAGGTGGTATCAGAGCAAAGGTTGGAGATAATTAAGATTCTCATAACTGAAGTTGGTGAAATTTTGGAGATCAACTAGTATCACAGAGCAATATCAGAGCATTAGGTTATGAATTAAGGACCACAGAGTACCTGAGCCATAAATACTGAGTTCCACTTTTGGAGATCTGACGTGGAATTGTAAAGGTCTTCATAATAGACAATAGGCCTATGATTTTGAGGTATCTGAGGATTGGAATTTTCTGAATCTGATCTGAACTGGTGTGATTTGAGGTTGCAGACTCATGATACTTGGAGACATGTCCATAGGAATGATTATGGACATAGCAACCAAAAGGAAAATGACTGTATGTCTGTTAACTCTAGCAATGATGCTTGTGACTATGGATATCAGATGAATCACTTGTGGGATCATATGTGATTAAGTGATCTTAGTAGATGGTTTCTGCCTATTTGAGGATGATCGCCTGGTTGATCTGATGTAATATGGGTCTGATGATCAAATGTTGAAGAGATTATACCGTTATGGTTGTACAATCTGACCAAATGGGAATATTTGTATCTGACATAGAATCTGTGTGAAACTGATATAAAATATCTTCTCGATAGAGAGCAATATCTGGAATGATATGATGATCCGATAGACGAATTAGAAAGGGAGACCATGACGATAGGACCTCCTAGATATGACCAGCCTGTTTTTGTTGATCTCATTGAGACTATACACTTTCACTCCAACCGTCATCCTTTGGAGAATTTGCAGTCAAGTGACTTGCTCCGACCTTTAATTAGGTAGCCACCTCTCGTGTTTCTGTGAGAACATTCGATACAGTCAACATGTTCTGTTACGAGATTCAACCTTGCTTTGTCTCCTATGGCATAATAAAAGCCTCATTGTGGGTTTACTGGATCTCACCTGACATCTGTAAAATTTGGGAATTGATAACTGATGCCAATAGGAGACATGTCAGTAAAAGTGATTACGGTTAAGCCTTGAAACTTTTAGAGTTACCGAATGTTAGATTCCTTTATGGATACACCTGACTGATAGATGACTGTTTTTCCGATATGACCAACTAAGTTTTGAGGACAAAACTTTTCTGAAGAGGGGTAGGATGTAACACCCCGACTTTGCGTAATTAATAATTAGTTATTAATTATTACCGGCTTACAGAATGATTTAGGGAATTAATCATAATCCCGACGGTCGCCATAGACCGATTAAATAAAGAAAATGTCTGGAGGGAAGGGTACTTTACCCGAACTCAAATTACTGATTAATTCGGTGAAATAACGCCATTTTAATACTAACGGAACCTGAATTAGCAAACCCCGGAAATCCCGAATGATTAATAAATGACACGGAACCTCTGACACTGAAGAATACCGAAATACGGAACTCTCGAAACAAACCGCGTCGAAAAAATGAGCTACGGAATGAAAGTTATGTAGCAAACATGGAAACTGAATTTCTGCGCAACCAAACGTGGCCTTAACCGAAAATATGGGAAAATGGCCAAAGGGGAGGCCAAGGGAATTGAACCCTTGACCTTTGAGTGAAAGGAAACCTCATCCAAAAAAAAAATACGAACTAGGCTAGGGGTATCTTTGTGTACAAATATACAAAGATATATATATATAACTATAAATCTGATTTGGTCACCCCCAAGTGACCAATAACCAAACATGCAACACCTCATCCATGCATCACCCTATGCCCCTAGGCCATCATGCCTATGCACCCTAGATCATCATGCCTATACACCACATGATGACCTCTCCTCCAACCAAAATACATGCAAATTAATCATGAGGTTGGGAGATGTATTGAACAAGAAAAATCAGATTTGCATTTACACAATCTCCATATATGCATGGAGGGAAAAAAATCAGAACTGTAGAGAGACTGTAATGCTGATTTTATAGAGAGAGATTGGGTTATAGAGAGAGAGATTCCAAGCCATTTGTGAGAAGCCGTGTGTGTGAAACATGGTGTATATGCATGTCCATGGGAGATGCATCAAGAGGAGGGGAACTGAGGCAAGACTGACTGAGGCACACCTGAGGTGCCAAAAATCTGGACTGAGCCGTGTAGGAGCAGTGGCCCGAACCAAGAGGTAACACCTCAAATTTGCTAAATTTTCTGTTTAAAACTTGTTGCTATTTTTGATGGTTTTGAATCCTTTAAAATGCATGAACGAAACCCTCTTGACACAAGAAACATCAGGGTCAATTTAGTAGGCCAACAGGGCTTGAAAACCCACTGACCGTACCTAAGTCCACCATGGATGGACCAAGAATTGCAGGTCTGATTCGACCTCCATAAAACCAAGTTTTGATG
The DNA here is from genome assembly GCA_008638375.1 of Nyssa sinensis. Lineage (NCBI taxonomy): Eukaryota > Viridiplantae > Streptophyta > Magnoliopsida > Cornales > Nyssaceae > Nyssa > Nyssa sinensis. The sequence goes on from CM018046.1 coordinate 29,289,969, forward strand.
GTTTATAAGTGATCTAGACACTGAGGGGGTTCAAAAACCACTGACCCGCGACCCCATTGCCTGAGTTTAGACCCTCAAAACCGAACCTATAGGTCTCGGCCATGGAATCCAAAATCTGGAATAGGCCCTAAAACTGAAATTTATAAATGGGATATTGATCCCCATGAACACACGGTCACAACGAACCAAACCGTGTGCGATTTGGTTGAGGAATAAGGCCATACGGCCGAACTGAAACCCCCATGATAATCGATTAAACAGAGCTTCAACCGTAGATTCGAGGCACCAAACCGATGCCAAAATGATGGCATGACACCCAGGGACTGATTGGAACCGAAAGCAGTTGAAAACCCTACCTAAAACTCCACGAAAATGGAGGAAACCGGAACTGGGAATTAGGGCAACAGTACACTGGTTGGCGAAGAAGACGACGAGTCGACCGAGTCGACTCGTCCAACACGCCTAAACCCACTGAACCGACTCGGACACGTGTCTGTCCACGAACGTGCCACCGTTTTAATGGAACGGCACCGTTTGGCTTACCTGATTTGTTTTAAATCAAATTCGGTCTGTTTGGGTACGGTGATAACAAATTAAAATTGGGAACTAGATAACCTAACCGTGGATAGGGGCCAAATTGGGGATAAAGGGGATATGTAATTCCGGTTCTCTGGCCTAACTGAACCGGTTGGTTTTGGAGGTTTTGGACTGGTTCAATTTTTGAACCCAAAAACCAAAGGGTTTGAACCGTAATTTAATGAAATTATATTTTGACCCTGAAACTTTCTGAAAATTACGGATCTGCCCCAAAAGTTCTGAATATTGCACAGTGGCCCAGATTTTGGGAAAATTATACATTTAAGCCCTTGCCAAATTAATTAAATAATAAAATAATTATTTAATTATTTTATTAATTAGGTAAAATTACGATTTTACCCCTGGACATTAAATATGTCAAACGGAGTCCAAATAAATTAAATAAATAGTGTATTTTCACTATTTCAAGCATTCTGGACTCAACGGTCCAGTCCAAATTGGGAAATTATGTACCGAAAAATACAGACCTGTAAGTGATAAATTACTGTACTGCCCCTGATGGCACCGGACCCAAATAAAAATAAAAGACAGTCTATTCTGACTATGTCGGGCGTTCTAAACTCAACGGTGAGGTCCGTTTAACGAACTGGAGTCCCAAAAAATACAGACACATAAAGTGTAAATGACTGAATTGCCCCTAATGATTCCCAAGGTCAATTAAACGTAACAGATAGTCCAACTTAATTATGTCGGACACTCTGGATCCAATGGTGAGGTCCATTTTATGAACTGACGTGCCGAAAAATATGACGCATGAAATTACCAAATTACCCCTGATACCGTACGAGACCTAAACAAAGTCCGATTGGGACGAAACTGATACCGGTAGGAGCCCAGACACTGGTGAGACTGTATACTTGATTAGATGACGAATCGGAGTCAGAATTACACAAAACGAGAAATGATCGATGTGTCCCTACGATCTAAAGCAGATACCAAATGAAGTCCAAGGGACTTACAAATTTATACATGAGATATATGGGACGTTCTGAGGACCATGATAGGGCCCGGGACAAAAATGACAAAATTACCATTTTGCCCCTAAGACTAAATAAGTACCCAACTGATACCGATTAGAGTCTAAAAGACTTAGAACTTCATGTATACGATATATGGGATATTCTGAGCACCACGATTGGGTCCGGGGCAAGAATAACAAAATTACCATTTTGCCCCTATGGTTAAAATAAGAACCTAACTGATACCGATTGGAGTCTAAAAGACGTAGAACTTTATATTTAAGATATAAAGACTATTCGGAGGGCCTTGACAGGGCCCGGGACAAGAATGATAAAATGACCGTTTTGCCCCTAAGGCTGAAGAAGTAACTGACTGATAACGATTGAAATCTAAATGACTTGGGTTATAATCCTGATGACTGCTGAGCCTAATTTAAGAATAAAATAGCCCCGGATGAAACCCGATGAGAGGGCGATCGGCTACTAGGCTATCTTAGGTAAACCGATAGATACCTAAGATGACAAATGAGACCTGAATGGATGAGTTCTGATCTGTATATGATTGATGATTATTGTTCAGGATATACATGGAGATGCCTGATGTATCTGGAGGTTATCGGATTGTTTGCGCAAGGAGATAACCGTAACAGTTTGTGAGTAACCTGGAACTTCTGACTTGGTGTATAAGTACACCGTCTAGTTACTGTATTTTGTTTTACTGTACTGTTTTGTATACTGTACTGTCCGAATGCATACTTTTTATACTGCATTACACGTAACATGATTTTGTACTGTTCTGCTCTCCTGTTCAGCCCGGATCTGTCCTGTTCTGTTGTATGGTCTGTCCTGGTTTTATTCTGTACTGTTGCGTCTTGCGAGTAAACCTGACTCCTGAATTAGTGTATAAGTTCTGTCTAGATACTGTATTTTGAAGCACTGTACTGTTTTGAACGTTATACTGCTTAAAAGAAAAACATATATTTAAAGTAGCATATGCCTTGTCCTGATTGATATTGTACCAGTTTGTTCTGCCCTGTTCAGTTCCGATATGTCTTGTTCTGATAGATGTATTGTTCCGTTTTGTTCCGTCCTGTTCAGTTCCGATATGTCTTGTTCTGATAGATGTATTGTTCCGTTTTGTTCCGACATGTTCAGTTCCGATATGTCTTGTTCTGATAGATGTATTGTTCCGTTTTGTTCCGACATGTTCAGTTCCGATATGTCTTGTTCTGATAGATGTATTGTTCCGTTTTGTTCCGACATGTTCAGTTCCGATATGTCTTGTTCTGATAGATGTATTGTTCCGTTTTGTTCCGACATGTTCAGTTCCGATATGTCTTGTTCTGATAGATGTATTGTTCCGTTTTGTTCCGACATGTTCAGTTTCGATATGTCTTAATCTGATTGATATTATTTCGTTTGTTTCCGTCACATTCAGTTTCGATATTACTTGTCCTGATTGATATTGTTTCATTTTGTTCCATTATGTTCAGTTCCGATATGACTTGTCCTGATTGATGTATTGTTTCATTTTGTTCTGTCATGTTCAGTTTCGGTATGACTTGTCCTGATTGATATTATTTCGTTTGTTTCCGTCATATTCAGTTTCGATATGACTTGTCCTGATTGATATTGTTTCGTTTGTTTCCGTCATATTCAGTTTCGATATGACTTGTCCTGATCGATATTGTTTCGTTTTGTTCCGTCATGTTCAGTTCCGATATGACTTGTCCTGATTGATATTGTTTCGTTTTGTTCCGTCATGTTCAGTTCCGATATGACTTGTCCTGATTGATATCGTACCGTTTTGATCCGCCATGTTTAGCTTCGATATGTCTTGTTCTGATTGATGTATTGCTCTGCTTTGTTCCGTTATGATCCGTCCTGTTATGCCTCTGTCCTTGGATTATGCCTGTGACTTGAACTAGTGTTTTGTCCCGTCTGATCCCGTTATGTACCGTCCGTTAATCATCTGTCTGTCTTGATTGATATATGGTCCAGTTCCGTTATGATCTGTCCGAATTCTTGACTTGGTTTATAAGTTACTGCATAGATACTGTATTTTGATGCACTGTACGGTTTTAAAAGTTAAACTGTCTGAAGCATGTTTTTAAATGCAAACTTTTATACTGTATTGTACGCGGCATGATTTTGTCCCGTCCTACTATTATTTTGTTCGGTCTGTCTTGTTCCGTTTTATGGTATATCTGATTTTGTTCTGCTATGATGTGTCTGACTCTGGGTACCATTCTGATTATGAGCGGTCTGGCATAAGTAGGCTTGATTACGTGCCTAACTGATATATTATTGTTATGCCCTGTTATGTTCCGCCCAGTACTGATCTGTTCTGATATTTGAATTAATTGCCTATACTCTCATTGATATTGGCATCATGCACTGTTCCGTCTGTTTTGATTTGTTGTTCTGTTTAGTTCAGCCCTGTTTTATTCTACTGAAACTGCATTTAAAGTGGATTTATAAAACTGCGATTTCAGAAACAACTGAACTACCCTTGTGCTTTGTAAACAAGAAATGGTTTTGAAACCCTTGACAGGGAACCTGTGTTACTCATTGGGCTTTTCGAAGCTCACCCCATTCCCTAACATTTTTCAGGAATGATATATGTTGGATCTAATGGCACTGATCTGTGGAGACTGGATTACTGAGGATTGAATCTGTTTAATCAGGTGAGTGATGTACTATGACTGACTTGACTGATATGTACTGAATATAGTATGGCTCATGGATTTAGATGGTACTCTAGAGATTATAGTTCTGCTCTGTCGTTATATGTCGAATTATAGATATGCTCTGAGGTTGAGTTGTTAGTTGTTGGATTTTAGACTTGCTCTGTGTGGTACATAACCTTATAGTGAATACATGAGTTGCATTCCCTTGAAAAAAAAAAAAAAGTTTTAAATTCCGCTGCATCTGACCCTACAGTCGGAGTGCAATTCACTGGAAAGTTCAGAAATTTGCCTTCGGTTGGTCGCGTGGCGACTGACTGGCATCACGTCCTCGACATCCGCGTAGGGTGGGGTTCGGGATGTGACACTCTCAACCGTCTGAGCAAATATATCCCTCTCAGACTCTGCTACCTTAAGGCTGGTGGTAGCTCTCTCCAGACCCTCTTCAGCAGACTGAATTTTGGAACGGGCTGTTCCGAGCTCCAGTCTCATCTCGTTCACCTCCGTCCTCAGCTTCTTGGCCTCCTCAAGGCCCATGGGGGTCACCATCAGAGCAGCTAAACTATGCATGCTCTGTATAAAGCAAGACAGATAAATTAGAGTGAAACAAATGAGCAAACAAAAGGCCAGGGAAAGGCTTCAGAAGTTACCTTCATCTGGAGAGTCATCATCTCAGTCATCAATTTGGAAGGATCATCCCCTCTGTACCGATGTGGGCCCTGAGCCCATATTTGATCAAATGCCTTCTTGGCAATTTGATAATCCGGCTCAACAAATGGCTCAGAAGGTGCGGCAGGAGCTTTCCTCTTCCTAGACCTCTTGCTCGGACCAGAAGGAATAGCCGATACAGGAATGGCAGGCTCGGCTTCCTCAGCCTCGGCAGGGGAGGGCTCAGGGGAACCAGAGATCAACCTTCTCCTCTTCACTTCTAAGGGAGCATCAGGTTCAGCTGGGGAGGAAGACTCCCCCACCACTTGAGGCTTCGGCACGTCCCACCTCGAGGCTAGCCTCCTCTTAAACTCTGCGCTACGGGTGGCCATCACTTGGTCCGGAGTGACGATAATAGTATGAGCCCGGTTAGAAGTTGAAAGCAAAGCCCGGTACTGATCCTGCAGAGCCTTAGTAAACTTGGGCCTCTTCCGAGCACTCTTGACTGCACAAAGGAAATGAAAAATACCAAGTTTGTCAGTTCTGAGGATATAAGCAAAGCTAAAGCAAACCCAAGAGAATAAGTCTCACCCCTATGGCCCGTAACACAAGGAAACGACGAGGTCTCTCCGGCCTGGAAGTCCTTATGCTCCCATCCTCCTCCAACGAAGAAGTACCACTTCTTCCACGTCTTGTTGGAAGTAGGAACGGAAGACAGGGGTCGGAACCCCTTCTCGAAGGACATATAATAGAGGCCCTCTGCCTGCTTGAACTTCAGATCCATATTGCTACGGATCAAGTCCAGAGACACGTCCACTTTGTTCAGGTGTCCCAGCACCATAAAACCTAGAAGATGCCGCCAGCTATTGAGATTCAGGTCGGCAGGGCAGAGCTTGAACCAGCAAAAGAATTGCCTGACTAAATCCGGCAATGGAAGCCTTAAGCCCATTTCAAACCAGGCAAGGAAAACGCAAATCTCCCCGGCTTTAACATCTTGGGGACGGTCCATGGGTCCTGGAACTCTGCAAGTCACATTTGGGGGAAATTCGAATTTCACCCTCCATTCATCCAAGAGGCTTTGAGTGACGGCACTCTCACCCTCTTCTCTATGAGAAGACCTACCAGAGGTCTCCCCGGCCCTGTCTCGGGGCTCTTCGAAAGCATCAACTATTCTAACCCCTGGACTAGGGGGAGGATCAACAGGCCTCTCCTCAATAATTTCAAGAGCAGGGTTACCTACATTTCCTACAACAGACGGACCAGCCATCTCAGAATGGTCTCCTACTCCCTCATTCACAATTCGAGATTCCGAAGGAACAGACATTATTCTCAAACTCAAGAAGAAAGAAGCAAGAGAGGGGGAAAAATCAGTCGAACCTGTTTTCACTTAGGGGATCTGTATTCTTCAAGGTCGCACGAACCAACAATGGCGAATGAAATCTTCTAGCACAGTAAAAATGTCGAGGGAAAGGTCATTTCAAAAATCTCATCCTGTATTTATAAACACGATATCAGAAGGGACCCACCAAGCCCAAACGCCATGACGGTTCAGAACAATGATGCTCTCGAGAAAACCAACTGTCCGCCTAGTGTAATTGTGACCTTGAAAAGACTTAATCGCCAACTACGCAATAAATGGCGCCCCAACAATTGTCTTGGAAGGCGAACAAGCGAGATACATAACTCTCTTAGCCCTAGTTACTTACATCAAACTAGGACTTGGGGGGGGAGTAACTGATATACCATAAAAGGACAAGCCAATCAACACTTGACACGTATGACCACAGTCCGATTTATGGTCAACTAGCATGATTCTCGCTCAGCCAGTGACATCCAGATCATCATATAAGGTCGGAAATGACCAACAAATATATCCAGAACTGACCACAGGGTCCAGACCATAGCTTCAGATCTCATCACCGCCTTAGCGGATTCCGAGCAGAGAATAAGGAAGCAGTCTCCAATACGGAAACTACCATTTATGATTATCTCCATCTACGACTCAATGCCCACAAGGTATCTGCAATCTCCGATGATCATATCCCTATATTCATGGCGTCGAATCCTAATCAACTTAGGAAAGCTTCGGCCTATATATTAAACCCTAGAGGTAAGCTTTTAAATTCATGCTCATTCTTTGACTTTCAATACAGTCTTTCAATTCTCTTACTCACTTAAGCATCGGAGCGGCTACCGCCGGAGCCAATCCGGTGGTCCTCTGATCATCTTTCTGAGTGTTCTACAGGTCACGGAGCCCTCACGTGTTGCGAGTCAAAAAGTGCAGCATCAGTGTACAACAAGAATTCTATGCGCAATGTACAAATGTGATCAAGATATATACAAAAATCAGTAAATGCTTCCCACATGATAGAGCAATATCAATGTAGCTCAATAAATACTAGAAAGTGTGTAAAGAGTACAACAAGCAAGGTATATACAAGAAACTATGACTTGGCCCGGAATGTAACACATACAAAGATCAGAGATTACTTACTCTTTACTGATCCTTAGACCTCAAGCTACTTCCTCCTCTTTATCTTTTGACGGCATGTCATTGGAAAATAAACTCAGTCTATAGTCGTAACTGATCTATGCTATGTATTTTATATATCTCTCATAGCTTTAAGTATTTTATTTACTAATTTAGACCTCATCATCGTGTCTGGAACGTCGACTAAAATTAGTTTAGGCTTTTACGGATCTTAAATCGGACGCTTGGATTGAAAAGGGCAAAACTGCCATTTGCACTTTTACGTGTCCTTTATTTTTGGGACCTCTTTTTATAATTTTGACATCACCATGGGGTTTAGAAGGCTCGAGATAATAAAAATTGACTATTTATTTGCCTCGTTTGTGTAATACCCCGACCCGAGAATGTCGGGTAATGTGACACGTATTACGAGGATATGAAAAATAGGGGCAAATATTATGCCTTTAAGATAATGATAAAATAAATTAATAAAATTTATTTATTAATATGATAAATCAAGTATTTAATATAAGTAATATAAAATAAAATGTTTAGTTGATAAAGTAAAATTATTAGAATAAATAATTTAATAATAAATTTAAAAAATGGAAGATTAAGTAAAAATATATATGTATATATATACATATCAGCCGTGTGTGAGTGTGAGGGGTAATATGTGATGTTATATATATATATATATATATACATGAAGAAACATGAGAATTAATATAGGTAAGGTGGCATGTACTTTATGTGTATATTATATGGCCATTAGGTGAAGATGAATAGGGAGAGGTATGGCTATGGTCTGATGGAGTAAGGGAGTGAAATGAGGGGCAATTAAGTGAGGTGATAGCCATTTAATTTCTCACCTATACAAATGGTCATACATGGCTTACACACAAGATCTCCACCGATCAGCCACAGAGAAAGAGAGGGAGAGTTCTGGGCATTTAGAAGAAGAGAAGAGAGCTCTCGGAGGAAAGAGGAAAGAGAGAAAAAGCCACTGTTAGAGGTAAAACACCAAGAACCATTACTTTCTCTCTCTAGAAAATTTTGCATGCATGAACTGTTTTAGTTCTAGATTTTGTAAATATGATGTTTTAAACATATTTAGGCATGATTAAACATGAAATTAGGTCATAAAAACACCTAGAACTACGTGACCCAACAGTGATCCGCCATTAAAGACCATGCTATAGCAGGTCTGAAATGATGGAAGCCAAACTCTTTTTGGTGCATAGAGACTTCAAGAAGAAGTCATGAGGGTCATGAAAACCTATACCCGCGACCAAAAATCACAAGAAATGACCATCGACCATTGACTTGCAGGTTTCGGGTTTTCAACCCAAACCCTTAAACTTGCCTTTAAACCTACCCTTATGAACGAAAATTTAATCCCCATGAAGAGGGGATTAAAACAAGCAAAACCTCGTGAAAAACCATCAACAAACGAGCATGAACGACCCATGAACAGCTCGGATTATCACGACTTAAATCGAGTCATTGAGCTACATTCGAACCTCCAAATCAATGTAGAAGTGTTCTATAATGTATTAGGAGGTGTTTGGGAAAGAAAGCAGAAGAAACGGAGTTGTAGAAATCCACGAAATAGGAAAAAAATGAAAACCTGCAACTAGGGCAACACTGGGGAGAAATGGGGAAGACGACAGTGAGTTGACTCGGTTTTAAAAACCCTGACCGAGTCGACTCGGACGCGTGGCAGCCTCTGGGCTTGCCACCGAATTAATGGGGCGACGTTGTTTTGGGCCTTAGGTATATATATATATATATATATATATATATATATATACGGTTAAGTTTTAAAAGAAAAAGGGGGAGAATCTCGGTCAGTGGGGTTCGAACCCCTGACCTCACGTGCCCCACGCGTTCCTTTCCACTTGGCCACGCATGCGCGTGTGTCACATATGGGGCAGTATTTATATATAAAATATATATAAAATAAAAACCGAAATTTAAAAGGTGCAACCGCACCTGGTGAGATTCGAACGTGCGTGGTATGGGGAGGGAGATGGCACGCTGGCCAGCGTGCCATCCTATTCAACCTATCCTATTTTGTACAAAATAATATATATATATATATATTATGCTTAATCAAGATTTAATTTAATTAAATGAAATTAATTAAATTAAATACTCCGAAATGGCCCGTTGTCCAAAAATTACAAGTTATATATGTAACCTTACTATCTTGGACCCTCTGAGTCCATTGGTGAGGTCTGTGACATGAAATGAGGTCCCGAAAAATTAAAGACCCCTAAAAATGTCAAAATGACCAAAATGCCCCTGCCCCATGAATAAGTCAAACAAAGTCCAAATTAAATAAATGAATAGTGTATCTTTGCTATTTCGGATATTCTAAAGCCAATGGTAGGGTTCGTTTTACGAGGCGGGACCCAAAAAAATAAAGACGCGTAAAGGGGTAAATGACCAAAATGCCCCTTGACCAAAACTTACAAGTTATTAGTGTATTCTTACTATCTTGGACCTTCTGAGTCCAATGGTGAGGTCCACGACATGAGAAGGGGTCCCGAAAAATAAAGACACATGAAGGGGTAAAATGACCAAAATACCCCTGGCACCCTTAAAGCCAAAATGAAATCAGAGAATGTCTAAATTGACTTTCTTCGACGCTCCGGACTCTATGGTAGAGTCTATTCGACCAAAAGAAATGTCTAAAATAAAAATACATAAAATTTGATGAATAGCATCTGTCAGATGACTATAAATTAATGTAATGTCAAAGTACCAATCTACGGCATATACGAGGACATGAAAACACATCAACCTTAGAATAAAATTTCTAACTCATAAATTGATCTTAGGTGAATTATGGAAGAACAACGACCCAAGTACACGATCATGACCAAGGCCCAAAGCAACAGGCTTTCATGCAAGAACTGTTGCATCGACAGAGAGTGATCGACAGATTCGTCAGGATAGCTAAGGCGACAGAAGTCGTCTTGGTAAGCCCCTTCATTTTCAAATCACCCACCAAGGCCATGGTGGCAGAAGCTAAAAAGAAGAAGGAGGAAAAAAGGAAATTGGAGGAGGAAAGAGAGAACACGGAAACCTTAGCCGAATGGCGTCGCAGGTATTATTATTATTATCATTAAGAACATAAGTTACTAGATCTGTAATACAGCTATAAGTCGGACAGGTATAAGAATTTAGGCTTCTCATAGGCTACACTTAGTGAGTTATGAAGTTGATTTAGCACATATGAAATTTATGGAATTTTCATAAATCTTGATAGGCTAAGGAAAGAGAAAGGTAAAGGGAAGGCGCCTCTGTAGAGCTAACCCTAAAGGACCGAGGTGAGTAACCCTGTATTTGAACTGGAGATTTAACTCCATATATTTGAAGAAGTTTTAAGTTCAAGTTATTGCAGCCTTTGAATATCAAATTCAGTCTTTATATGATTCCATTCTTTTAAAATGTTTTGTTACGGCATGCTTATAAATGTCTTTATATCCAGCTCTTTTCTTGAAAATAATTAGCATGTCTAAATCAAATGCAAATCTCTTTAATATTCTGAATTTGATTATCACATGTATTCGAAGCTTCATTGTAGAAGTTATACTCTCCATGTTTTAAATGCTCATGGAAAACATCTATCGAAGAAGTCATTTGAAATTATTTTATAAGATAAACGGCACTAAGTGCCACCCCCCTATGATGGTTGAAATCCTCCGGGATTCAACAGTACATGCCCGGTAGAAGGATCTAATCCCCCAGGCAAATGAGATATCTCCATTGTAGCATTGCAGTAAAACGGGAGTCTGGTTCGAAACAGATTCCGCCTAATAAAAGAGAAAAGATGACAAGTGATTTTGAAAATAGAAGTAGGCATTATCCCTATTCTATTTCACGTATTTATATGCTTCTAAATTGCATATGCTCTATTTGAAGAAAATGTGTATTTAGCTTGAATACTTAAATTGTTTCAAAGCTATTGTTTTAAGAATGCATATATCCTGTGTTCTAAAATGTACGAGCAATTGGTGGTGAGTATTTCATAAACCCTCATGTGCTAAAACCACTACCAGTTGAAAACCCCATGACGAATACAGGAATTACTCACAAGCTTTGATTAGCTTACCCGGATTTTATCCGCCCCCCTTTCAGGTGACTAATGGCAGATCGATTTTTGAAGACGTTAAGGATGAACCTAGCTTTTGGGAAGATCTGCTTAAGTAGTTCTTTTGGGAAAAATCACATGAACTTTGATTAGTATATTTTGTATTTCCAGACAGTTTAAGGACATGTATTAAGCCCCACGGGGCAGTTGAATTAAGATTGTAATTATAAAGTCTTGTAAGTTTTAGTTATGCTCTGAATGTATGATTATACATGTATACCGAAATGTGAAGAGCGGCAGTATCGGACGGATGTGCAAATTTTAAAATGAGAAAAGAAAAGAAAAAAAAGTTTTTCACGCTTCCGCAACCATATGGAGCACATCTATTCGGTACCGCTGCAGATGGGAGCCTGGTCTTGAGGCCTTCGGGCCTCGGGGCGGTGGTCGCGATCCGGTAATCCGCACAGGGTGGGTTTCGAGTCGTGACCGAATGGTATCAGAGCACTGGGTTTACTTGAACAAACTTAGAGACATTAGGAGAATTAGGATCAAACCATAAGTTAGGTAGGGTTTTAGACTACCTAGGATATACGAAGTACACAATACGATATGAAGGCGAGGTATGGGACTCGCGTTATGGGAATTAGATATGAGAAATACGTAATATGAAGGCGGGGTATGGGACCCGCAGTACATGAAGTTAGTGTTCTGAAGTAACGTGATAGGAAGGCGGGGTATGGGACCCGTAGTACATGAAATGGATATGTGAAGTACGAAGGCGAGGTATGGGACTCGCAGTATGTGAAATGGATACGTGATAGGAAGGCAGGGTATGGGACCCGTAGTACATGAAATAGATATGTGAAGTACGAAGGCGAGGTATGGGACTCGCAGTATGTGAACTGGATATGTGATAGAATGGCGGAGTATGGGACCGTAGATGAATAAGGAGTAAAAGTAGATCGTAAAACACCATGAAATCAAAGATAATAGTATATCAAACTTTGAAACATAAAACGAATGTAATTGTATGTGATGAAAAATTAACAAATACGTGTTTTCTTTCAGTAATCATGGTGAACACGAGAAGGGATACGGGACACTCGGAGGACAGGCTAGACCGAGTTGAGCACCTCTTAGAGGCTATGGCCCGGAATATGATTGATATCCAAAACCAGGGTAGAGCACCACCACAAGGGCAGGACCCCGGGCAGCCAATTAACCCTGGACAACCCAATGAGGCTGCAATTACCTCAAGCTATAAAACATTCCAAGGCTTTAAGCCCCCTAGGTTTGATGGAGTGGACACCACCATCGATGCGGAATCATGGGTAAAGGAAATGGAACGTATCTTTTCGGTCATGCCATGTACAGAGGAGCAAAAGGTCTCCTATGCCGCATTCACTTTCAAGGATGCAGCTCACGAATGGTGGCTCCTGGAAATGGAAAGAGAGCCGCCAATGACCTGGACTAGGTTCTTGGAGATATTCTATGACAAGTTTTTTCCAAGGTCGTTAAAAAATCAAAAGGTCGCAGAATTTGCTGTCTTGACACAAGGAGCAATGACTGTGACGGAGTACGAAACCAAGTTCATGAGGTTAGCCCGATTCGCGCCCCACATGGTCCAAACAGAAGATCTAAAAGCACGGAAATTTGAAACTGGACTAAGGGATGGCATCAGGTACCGATTAGAACCTTTTGAACTCCCCACGTACAATGCCGTCGTGGACCGTGCCAAAATTTTTGAGAGAGCTGGGGTTGCCTTATCTCAAAAGAAAGACAAGAAAAAGATGGGCCCCGGTCCCCAGTCAATGAAAAAGATGAAAACAGGGGATAAAAGTGAGACTAGCGTTAACAAGAAGGGTGACACTAGCAAAAAGTCAGGAGAAATTCCGACATGCCCCACCTGCCAGAAAAAGCATCATGCACCCTGTTGGCGCGACACCGGAGGCTGTTACAAGTGTGGCCAGGCTGGGCATCTCATCAAGGATTGCCCAAAGTGGAGCTCAACTGCTAAAGAGCCTACTACGGTGGCTTTATCGGCTACACCACGTGCACCGACCGCAACGGCTGGGAAACAAGGAGGGGGCAAGGAACCTGTGAGGCACGGGCGAGTGTACAACATATTCGGGGAGGCAGCACAAGCCTCCGAGGACCAGTAAGGTACGTCGTTCGAATGTTTCATTCTGCTAAATATATAAACTTGTCATTCAAAATTCGACTACTAGACATGTAAACATGTGCGATCGAAGCAGAAATTAAGAATAAAGGACCCCGAGTTTTGAGGACAAAACTCTTTTAAGGAGGGAAGAATGTAATACCCCGACCCGAGAATGTCGGTTAATGTGACACGTATTACGAGGATATGAAAAATAGGGGCAAATATTATGCCTTTAAGATAATGATAAAATAAATTAATAAAATTTATTTATTAATATGATAAATCAAGTATTTAATATAAGTAATATAAAATAAAATGTTTAGTTGATAAAGTAAAATTATTAGAATAAATAATTTAATAATAAATTTAAAAAATGGAAGATTAAGTAAAAATATATATGTATATATATACATATCAGCCGTGTGTGAGTGTGAGGGGTAATATGTGATGTTATATATATATATATATATATACATGAAGAAACATGAGAATTAATATAGGTAAGGTGGCATGTACTTTATGTGTATATTATATGGCCATTAGGTGAAGATGAATAGGGAGAGGTATGGCTATGGTCTGATGGAGTAAGGGAGTGAAATGAGGGGCAATTAAGTGAGGTGATAGCCATTTAATTTCTCACCTATACAAATGGTCATACATGGCTTACACACAAGATCTCCACCGATCAGCCACAGAGAAAGAGAGGGAGAGTTCTGGGCATTTAGAAGAAGAGAAGAGAGGTCTCGGAGGAAAGAGGAAAGAGAGAGAAAGCCACTGTTAGAGGTAAAACACCAAGAACCATTACTTTCTCTCTCTAGAAAATTTTGCATGCATGAACTGTTTTAGTTCTAGATTTTGTAAATATGATGTTTTAAACATATTTAGGCATGATTAAACATGAAATTAGGTCATAAAAACACCTAGAACTACGTGACCCAACAGTGATCCGCCATTAAAGACCATGCTATAGCAGGTCTGAAATGATGGAAGCCAAACTCTTTTTGGTGCATAGAGACTTCAAGAAGAAGTCATGAGGGTCATGAAAACCTATACCCGCGACCAAAAATCACAAGAAATGACCCTCGACCATTGACTTGCAGGTTTCGGGTTTTCAACCCAAACCCTTAAACTTGCCTTTAAACCTACCCTTATGAACGAAAATTTAATCCCCATGAAGAGGGGATTAAAACAAGCAAAACCTCGTGAAAAACCATCAACAAACGAGCATGAACGACCCATGAACAGCTCGGATTATCACGACTTAAATCGAGTCATTGAGCTACATTCGAACCTCCAAATCAATGTAGAAGTGTTCTATAATGTATTAGGAGGTGTTTGGGAAAAAAAGCAGAAGAAACGGAGTTGTAGAAATCCACGAAATAGGAAAAAAATGAAAACCTGCAACTAGGGCAACACTGGGGAGAAATGGAGAAGACGACAGTGAGTTGACTCGGTTTTAAAAACCCTGACCGAGTCGACTCGGACGCGTGGCAGCCTCTGGGCTTGCCACCGAATTAATGGGGCGACGTCGTTTTGGGCCTTAGGTATATATATATATATATATACGGTTAAGTTTTAAAAGAAAAAGGGGGAGAATCTCGGTCAGTGGGGTTCGAACCCCTGACCTCACGTGCCCCACGTGTTCCTTTCCACTCGGCCACGCATGCGCGTGTGTCACATATGGGGCAGTATTTATATATAAAATATATATAAAATAAAAATCGAAATTTAAAAGGTGCAACCGCACCTGGTGAGATTCGAACGTGCGTGGTATGGGGAGGGAGATGGCACGCTGGCCAGCGTGCCATCCTATTCAACCTATCCTATTTTGTACAAAATAATATATATATATATATATATTATGCTTAATCAAGATTTAATTTAATTAAATGAAATTAATTAAATTAAATACTCCGAAATGGCCCGTTGTCCAAAAATTAGAAGTTATATATGTAACCTTACTATCTTGGACCCTCTGAGTCCATTGGTGAGGTCTGTGACATGAGATGAGGTCCCGAAAAATTAAAGACCCCTAAAAATGTCAAAATGACCAAAATGCCCCTGCCCTATGAATAAGTCAAACAAAGTCCAAATTAAACAAATGAATAGTGTATCTTTGCTATTTCGGATATTGTAAAGCCAATGGTAGGGTTCGTTTTACGAGGCAGGACCCAAAAAAATAAAGACGCGTAAAGGGGTAAATGACCAAAATGCCCCTTGACCAAAACTTACAAGTTATTAGTGTATTCTTACTATCTTGGACCTTCTGAGTCCAATGGTGAGGTCTACGACACGAGATGGGGTCCCGAAAAATAAAGACACGTGAAGGGGTAAAATGACCAAAATACCCCTAGCACCCTTAAAGCCAAAATGAAATCAGAGAAGGTCTAAATTGACTTTCTTCGACGCTCCGGACTCTATGGTAGAGTCTATTCGACCAAAAGAAATGTCTAAAATAAAAATAAATAAAATTTGATGAATAGCATCTGTCAGATGACTATAAATTAATGTAATGCCAAAGTACTAATCTACGGCATATACGAGGACATGAAAACACATCAACCTTAGAATAAAATTTCTAACTCATAAATTGATCTTAGGTGAATTATGGAAGAACAACGACCCAAGTACACGATCATGACCAAGGCCCAAAGCAACAGGCTTTCATGCAAGAACTGTTGCATCGACAGAGAGTGATCGACAGATTCGTCAGGATAGCCAAGGCGACAGAAGTCGTCTTGGTAAGCCCCTTCATTTTCAAATCACCCACCAAGGCCATGGTGGCAGAAGCTAAAAAGAAGAAGGAGGAAAAAAGGAAATTGGAGGAGGAAAGAGAGAACACGGAAACCTTAGCCGAATGGCGTCGCAGGTATTATTATTATCATTAAGAACATAAGTTACTAGATCTGTAATACAGCTATAAGTCGGACAGGTATAAGAATTTAGGCTTCTCACAGTCTACACTTAGTTAGTTATGAAGTTGATTTAGCACATATGAAATTTATGGAATTTTCATAAATCTTGATAGGCTAAGGAAAGAGAAAGGTAAAGGGAAGGCGCCTCTGTAGAGCTAACCCTAAAGGACCGAGGTGAGTAACCCTGTATTTGAACTGGAGATTTAACTCCATATATTTGAAGAAGTTTTAAGTTCAAGTTATTGCAGCCTTTGAATATCAAATTCAGTCTTTATATGATTCCGTTCTTTTAAAATATTTTGTTACGGCATGCTTATAAATGTCTTTATATCCAGCTCTTTTCTTGAAAATAATTAGCATGTCTAAATCAAATGCAAATCTCTTTAATATTCTGAATTTGATTATCACATGTATTCGAAGCTTCATTGTAGAAGTTATACTCTCCATGTTTTAAATGCTCATGAAAAACATCTATCGAAGAAGTCATTTGAAATTATTTTATAAGATCAACGGCACTAAGTGCCACCCCCCCTATGATGGTTGAAATCCTCCGGGATTCAACAGTACATGCCCGGTAGAAGGATCTAATCCCCCAGGCAAATGAGATATCTCCATTGTAGCATTGCAGTAAAACGGGAGTCTGGTTCGAAACAGATTCCGCCTAATAAAAGAGAAAAGATGACAAGTGATTTTGAAAATAGAAGTAGGCATTATCCCTATTCTATTTCACGTATTTATATGTTTCTAAATTGCATATGCTCTATTTGAAGAAAATGTGTATTTAGCTTGAATACTTAAATTGTTTCAAAGCTATTGTTTTAAGAATGCATATATCCTGTGTTCTAAAATGTACGAGCAATTGGTGGTGAGTATTTCATAAACCCTCATGTGCTAAAACCACTACCAGTTGAAAACCCCCTGACGAATGCAGGAATTACTCACAAGCTTTGATTAGCTTACCCGGATTTTATCCGCCCCCTTTTCAGGTGACTAATGGCAGATCGATTTTTGAAGACGTTAAGGATGAACCTAGCTTTTGGGAAGATCTGCTTAAGTAGTTCTTTTGGGAAAAATCACATGAACTTTGATTAGTATATTTTGTATTTCCAGAAAGTTTAAGGACATGTATTAAGCCCCACGGGGCAGTTGAATTAAGATTGTAATTATAAAGTCTTGTAAGTTTTAGTTATGCTCTGAATGTATGATTATACATGTATACCGAAATGTGAAGAGCGGCAGTATCAGACGGATGTGCAAATTTTAAAATGAGAAAAGAAAAGAAAAAAAAGTTTTTCACGCTTCCGCAACCATATGGAGCACATCTATTCGGTACCGCTGCGGATGGGAGCCTGGTCTCGAGGCCTTCGGGCCTCGGGGCGGCGGTCGCGATCCGGTAATCCGCACAGGGTGGGTTTCGGGTCGTGACAGTTTGGACTTCGTTTGACTTACTTTTGATTTAGGGGTAGTTTTATAAATTATTAATTTTTCTGTTGGGCCTTAGTGGAATTATTTATAATTTCTGGGGTCAAAGTGGAATTTCCTTAAGTCTCGGTCTGAACCAGTGGGTTCACAGTCAGAAACCCTAAACCGGTTCAAACCCTCACTGGACCGACTGGTTCACTTTATTGTGGAAACCGAAACTCAATAACCCAATTTCCTGTTCCATCCACAAATTAGTTAACCCTCAACCCAAATTTTCAATTTCTTATATCTGTATCCAAACAACCCAAAACAATATAAATTCCAAATCTCACAAACTCAAAATGACACAGCATCACTGCCCTATTCATAACCGGTTGGGTTTCAGCCCAACCGACCCAAGACCCGATAGACCCCTCGAAATTCCAGTCATCCCTTCCGACCACTCGCCGATGCTGGAACAGTGTTCTACCCACTATTTTTCATGTTTTTTACACTCAATTCTTCTTGTTTTTGGTTCCTTTTTTCACCAAACTAACCCCAAAGTTTTAAGATTTTATTTTGGATAGTTTTAAACTTCAAAAGGTACAGTTTTCATCACCCATTTTCCCCAGTTTTCTGGGTCACTGCTCTATTCTTGGCCAACTCAGTTTTCCTTCAATTTCATGTCATTTGAACCTCTGTTTTCACTTAAATGTATTTCAGACTTCAATTAAAAATTATATTGAACATTTCTACATCATTTGGATCAATAAATACACAAAATAATATTTTTTAATTCTCACACCATAGCCTGCAACTCACGTTTTCTCCTTCATTTTTACATGGTTTTCTATGATTCTTTTTTGTGGTTGAATCCTCAAGTTACGCTTCCTAAGGTCCTCTAAATGCATGTCAAAAATAAACTCGTTTAATGACTAAAATTAAATATAAACTTACTGTGTTTTTCTAGAGTTCCTTCCTCCTGTTCCTGTTTTGCGCCTCAGTTCTTCTCTCTCAACTTCAGTTTCTCTCTAGTTCTCTCTCTCTCTCTCTGTCTCTCTGTCTCTCTCTCTTACTCTTTTTATCTCTCAATTGATCTAACCAACCCTATGGTTGGTGGCTTTCCAGCTGGTACATGAAGAATATCACATACACACACCTGCACACATGTAGCTCTTGAGGTTGCCACCTGTCGCATGCAATCCTTGTTGCTTTACTTCTCATAAACCATGTGCTAGCCGCACATGGTTTCTACACCACTTGTTCCACTCACGATATATATATATATATATATATAAATATACTCTTTCCTTTTTATACATACTACCTTATATTAATATATATATTACATAATATTACATTTATATATAACCGTATATAAACATATATATAAAATTATATACATATATACATATATTTTAATATGTGCACGTCATCTCGTAAAAATTTTGGTTTCCGATTCGGCGGCACCCAGACACCCGTGACTGCTTGCCTTTCGTACCCATGCATCGCAATTAAACATAACAGTCCAGTGACGTCCAATTTTATTTATGTCATATATTGGCTTACAGTTCAGGGTTACACATCATAGGCCGGTCTAACCCGGGTCGGGCACTGGCTACCTCGGGTCGGGGTATTACAATCAGTTCCTCATGTTTTGCATCAAGTTTAAAGCATGAATTTACAAAACTTCAATTTATCCTAACAACCGGTAACTGTTTCATTCTATCTCAGTTCTACACCATTTTTCCTACTTTTTCTTGCAATATTTTTCATTTTCCATGCTCTTCTAGGCTCTCAATTCCAAACTATGATTCATGCTAGGATATTTATAAAACAAAATGCAAAATTTCTTACTTACTTGTTGAAGATCAATTCTCAGTGCCTTCTTCTTCTAAGCTTTCGGAATTCCTCAATTTCTCCCCCACACTTCAGTTTTTGTGTATCTTTCTATTCATTTTACGCATATGTATGTATATATATAAGTGGAGGAGTTTGCACTGCCCTTCACATCTCTCTCTCTCTCTCTCGGTTCCTGTTTTTCCCTCACACAGCCCCTTTCCTTGACTTCTTCCCTCTTTCCTGATCCTTTTTTCTTTTTTCTTCTGCTCCTTATTACTTTAGTTCAGCTTTACATTTAATTGCATGTGAAGATTTTTGTGTTATATACATATTATATAGCAACACACACAAACTCACACACATTGTTGTCGACAGTCCTTCCTCCCTTTCACACCTTCTTCTGCTTTTCCTTTTATTTCCTTTTTTTATTATTTTTCCATATACATACATATATATATATATGCTAATACACATGTATATTAGAACATATATATATATACATAATAAATATATATATATATATATATTTATACACATGAATTAATATTTTTCCTATGTTTATATACAAATGATTATTTTATATATTTTCATGAACATATATATATATATATATATACATGTGTACTTATCCACATGTTGCATATACACGGATATACGTACAGTTGGTTCCTTAATCGAACGATTTCAGTGTACTCGGGTAATTTCGTAGTTATTTAAACTATTTTAATCTCGATATGAGAGCTGAATTACTCGGGTGTTTTGGGTCGGTGTATTACATTTCTCCCCTCTTTATTAGAGTTTTGTCCTTAAAACTCGAGTGTTCCTTGTCCTTATAAGATTCTATTCCCTTTTTTTCTTCTTCGTTTGTTCTATCTATTATTTTCATATGTCTAATAGTCAGATTAAATGACGAGCATATATATTTCTTATCACATAAGCTTATATTCAACTACCTTGTAAATTTAAAATTTAAAATTTTATCATTTATCCTCTTCTAATTCCTGTGGTGGTTCTATAGTCCACATTTACTTCTCATTTTCATTTTACTACTACTCATTTAGTTACGGGTCCCATACCCCGCCTTCCTATTAAAACACGTACTTTTAATCATTTAGTTTACTCTAATGCGGATCCCATACCCCGCCTTCACATTAGGTCACATACTTCTAGTATTTATTTCATGTAATACGGGTCCCACACCCCGCTTTCAAATCAAATCACGTACTTCTAATATCTAATTCGTGTAATGCGGGTCCCATACCTCGCCGTCAAATCAAATCACGTACTTCTAATATCTACTTCATGTAATCCGGGTCCCATACCCCGCATTTAAATCAAATCACGTACTTCTAATATCTTAGGTAGCCTAGGACCTACCTATCTCATAGTTCTGTTTCTATTTCTTCAAGTGTCACTAAGTTTGTTGAAGTCAAACCTAG
Source organism: Nyssa sinensis (assembly GCA_008638375.1). Classification (NCBI taxonomy): domain Eukaryota; kingdom Viridiplantae; phylum Streptophyta; class Magnoliopsida; order Cornales; family Nyssaceae; genus Nyssa; species Nyssa sinensis. The sequence goes on from CM018046.1 coordinate 29,311,190, forward strand.
TGCTCTGATACCACTCTGTGGTATTAGTATATTTTAATTATTTCCCAACCTCAATCATGACTTGGTCTTCCCCAAAGACCATTAACATAAGCTCTGATACCACTCTATCATGACCTGAAACTCACCCTGTGCGGATCTCGTCTCACGACCACCACCCTTCAGCCTAGGGGCCGTCGGGTAAGATTCACATAAGCGGTGGTATTGGACGGTGGTGCGACCTGTGTTTGTGAAAGCGTGAAAAATTTTTTCTTTTCTTTTCTTCATATAAATCATTCGCACATCTGCCCGGTACTACCGCACTTCAAAGTGGTACACATAAATATACATTCAGAGCATAATAGAAACTTACAGATGTTATAAATAATACATGTTCAGTTATCCCTCAGGACTTAGTTACATAACATTAAAATATTTTCTAACAAAAGTGACTAACTAAAGTTCCATAGTGCTTCCCAAATACTGCTAGTCCTGTAAGGTACTGCTTATGCCCTTCCTCAAAATGGGCAAAGCTTTAATCATCATCATCAAAAGTTAGGACTGCTGTCAGTTACTTGAAATATGGGTCGGATAAAACCGGGTAAGCTGAACTAAGCTTGTGAGTAATTCTAGTATTTGTCATGGGTTTTCAATTGGCAGTGGTTAGTGTAAGAGATTTTATAAAACATTCACTACCAACCGCTTGTAGACTTTAAATACAAAATATAGGCATTCTTTAAAACAGATAGCTTTGGAACAATTCAAGAATTCAAGCTAAACATGTACTTCTTCAATTATATCAAAGAGACTTCAAAACATGTAGATATGTGTAGAAAAATAAGGGTAAAACCTGCTTTCATTTCTAAACATAACATCTTATCACTTTCATTAGTAGAATTCATTTCGAACTAGACTTTAATATTACTTCCTGTGGAGATATCTCATGCTTGGGGGATTAGATCCTACTACCGGGCATTTTTACATGTTAATTGAGCTCCGAAGAACCCAAAGTCAATGTTAGTGCTTATGCACGCTTAATCTTGCATTACCAGTGGCAACATAAGGTATAAAATATTTACAAGTAGATGCTATTTAAAAGCATTAAAACATGGTTTCCTTGTAGTTTCATTTAAAGTATTTATCACATGACTTCTTCAAATGGATGCTTTTTATGAGCATTTAAAATATGACTTCTTCAAATATATGCATTTAAGAGCATTTGAAATATGATTCCTTCAAATAGATGCTTTTATGAGCATTCAAAACATAGTACTCATGACTTCATGATAGAATCTTCAAATACTTGGAATATGCAAATTCAGAATATTTTACAAGATTTGGCATTTTAAACTTAAGACATACTGAAACTATTTTTTCAAGAGAAACTGTAGTAAAAATCATTCACTGAGCATGTCATAATAGGGTTTATAAGAACATAAATATTTTAAAACAGGAACCACGTAAATACTAAATTCGATATTTAAATGCTTCAGATATTTTGAACTTAAAACTTCTTCAAATCCATGGAGTTAAATCTCCACTTCAAATACAGGATTACTCACCTTTGTCCTTAGGGTCAGTGCTACCAATGCGCTTTCCCTCTTCCTCTATAGTTCCTAAGAACAATTTATAAATTGTCTATTAATTTCACATTCACTTCAAATATCTCTTATTGATGCTCTTAACTTATTCTTAGATCGTGTTAGATCCTAGTTTCCCTCTTAGGCTTATACTTTTTAAATATACTCTTCTGGTAGCTTCATTAAATTTTATAGTTACTTTCATAACTTCACAGATTTACATGTCATATTTTTCTGTACTTTATTTCACAACTTGGACCTCACCATTGAGTCCGGAATGTTGAAGAAAGTTAATTTAGATCCTCTTGGATTTCTATTTGACTTTAGGGAGACTAGGGGCAATTTGGTCATTTTACAATTTTAAGCGTCTTTATTTTTTGGTGTCTCGTCTCGTAAAACAAACCTTACCATTGGATTCAGAATGTCCGAAAAAGTTAAAATACACTATTCATATGTTTAATTTGGACATTGGATCAATTTATCATTATTAAATTAATTTAATTAATTAAATGTTGCATTTATATAATATATAAATTCCCACAGGCGTGCCTGTCACAGTGGGTTAAGGGTGGGGTTTAGGGTTCTTGGCTTGTGAATGGTTGGCGGTTTGATTCCCAGAGGCTGCGGTGCCTTTTATTTTTCAAGGGTTTTCTAATCTAAACGGCGCACAAGGTTCTTAAAATAGGAAAAGCTATCTTATTCCTATAATGGATATCAAATCAAACCCTTGTCCCCGTAACCAAATAGGTTCAATTGGGATTTAAATTTAAAACAGTTTTAACAAAACGATGTAGTATCGGTCTTATTTAAAACCAAACGACGTCGCACCCTAATTTACTGTTCATCCTCACCCCTGAATTTCAGGCGAGGGTCCGTTAGGGTTCCGTCACCTTCTCCGGCGACGACGATCTTTTTTTGATTGATTTTCAACCCATTTTTAATGCAAATCTCTTCCTTTTCCCCTCTAGATCACAACCCTACCCTGGGTTTTCTTCGAAACACTTTCAAACCCTACGAATATGAAGTTTTTTATAACTCTCGCTAACTGTACTTTTTCATTTTCTAGCTTATTTCTTTGCTGTTTTTATTCTTTTCTCTCTTAGTTTCCTTTTTGCACCATCGAGGACCAGTTCCTCATGGTTTGCATTAAGGTTAAAGCATGAATTTACAAAACTTCAATTTATCCTAACAACCTGTAACTGTTTCATTCTATCTCAGTTCTACACCATTTTTCCTACTTTTTCTTCCAATATTTTTCATTTTCCATGCTCTTCTAGGCTCTCGATTCTAAACTATGATTCATGCTAGGAAATTTATGAAACATAATGCAAAATTTCTTACTTGTTGAAGATCAATTCTCAGTGCCTTCTTCTTCTAAGCTTTCAAAATTCCTCAATTTCTCCCCACAATTCCGTTTCTGTGTATTTTTCATTTTACGTATATGTATGTATACATATAAGTGGAGGAGTTTGCACCGCCCTTCACATCTCTCTCTCTCTCGATTCTTGTTTTTCCCTCACATAGCCCCTTTCATTGACTTCTTCCCTTTTTCTTGATCCCTTTTTCTTTTTTCTTCTGCACCTCATTACTTTAGTTCAACTTTAAATTTAATTGCATGTGAAGATTTTTGTGTTATATACATATTATATAGCAACACACACTAACACACACAAACTCACACATTACTGCTGACTGTCCTTCCTCCCCTTCACACCTTCTTCTACTTTTCTTTTTATTTCCTTTTTCTATTATTTTTCCATATACATATATAAATATGCTAATACACATGTATATTAGAACATATATATACATAATAAATATATATATATATATATATATATTTATACACATGAATTAATATTTTTCCTATATTTATATACAAATGAATATTTTATATATTTTCATGAATATATATATAAATATATACATGTGTACGTATCCACATATTGTGTATACACAGATATTTGTGCAGTTGGTTCCTTAATCAAACGATTTCGGTGTACTCAAGTAATTTCGTAGTTATTTAAATTATAAAATTTTAATCTCGATATGCAAGTCGGATTACCCGAGTGTTTTGGGTCGGGGTATTACGCTTAATCCTAAGGTGTTTCTGGAAACTTAATAAACACTTTGGCATTTTTTTTTTTTTTTTGGATTGGAATGAGCTCACAAGCTCAATTCCATCGTTAATGGCTGACGGGATATTTTCATCATACACGCTCATTTCTCCACCAAAGCTGATAATTTTTGGCTTGTTGTAACCGTACAATCATAGGGGTTATTATTCCATTCAGAAAACCAAGGTTGAGGTCCGATTTGAGGTGCCAAAAATCAAACCCGTGACCTGCAACTCTAGTTTTAGGGCTCGTCCTTAAGCCTTTTCACTAGATTCTTGTTGTGTTGTTCATCCTTCTCTTCCTAGTTTCAATCCTCAAACCTAAATAAAGGTTTGCTTCAAATCGACTTAGAGCTAGTTTAAGCAAGGTCTTTTAATGGCGGTTGTTCCTAGTTGAGGGCTTTTCAAGCCTTTTTTGGCCCTCTCATTACATGCATAACACCCTAGGTTGATAGAGAAATTCATGCATGCAGTTTAATTTTTAAATAAAACTAAAATAACTCAAAAATATCAAAAGAAAAAATTTCAGTTTAAGGTGTCTTATACCTTTCAGACAGTGAGCTTCTGTCTTTATTTGTGGCTCAACTTGATCTTCTCAAGCTCCCTCAAATCGGCTCAGTTTCCTCCTTCCTTGAGCACCTCCGAGTGCACACACACACATGTATGCACACACACTTCACTCACACATACAAGGCCTCACACTCGCATGCACTAATGGCTTCTCACGCACAAGATAACCCATGCACACACACACACACACTGTCTGGTTATGCAGCACACCACACTTAGTGTATTTCTCACAACCTCTCTTTCTCTCTTCATAATCTCTCTCTCTCTAGGTTCCTTTTCTATAAGTCTGAATGTCATTTTCCATACGCAATAGGCTTATATAATTGAATAAATTTTAATTTTATATTTTAGTTTACTGCATGAAATCTTATTGGCTCATTTGGGAGGTGGGCTTGATTAAATTAAGCTTATATATATTTTTGGTGCATAATTAAGTACAAAAGTGCTGGCAATCCACTTGGTAAATTTTTTAGGTGTAATTACTTTCCTTACTTAGTCAAGGGTTCAAATCCCCTTGGCCTCACATTTTGGCATTTTCCCCCCATTTTGGGCTTATGCCTCATTTGGCTGGTGCAGATTTCCGTTTTAGCTATTTCTGTTATATATTTTTTTTCCATTGCTCTTTTTACGAAGCGATTTCTTTAGGTCGCTTCCTATTTTGGTTAGCTTCGATGTCGAATGCCTCGTGTTGATTATTATTTCTTTGTGTTCTCTGTAGCTTGCTAATTCGGATTCATGTAGCGTTAAAATTAGGCTAAGAGGACTAAATTAATCCTTCCTCTCTTGACGTATTAAATTATTTTATTGGTTTATCGTGACTATCGAGAAATTTCTGATTAATTTCCTTAATTATTATTTATGTTGTTTCTAATTAATAATTAGCAAACTAATTATGAATTAATCAAGGTCGGGGTGTTACATCTTACCCCCGTTTAAAAGAAGTTTTGTCCTTAGAACTGACTTGGTCATATATAAGAGGCTCTAACCTCTCTTTATGCTAGTATTATCATCATAGTTTCCTCTTTTTAGTTGTCTCTTGATCTATCATGGCATTTTAGATACTGTTTCTCCATCAAGAAGATATTTTATACAAGTTTGACACAAATTTCAAATTAGATACAAGAATCTCCATTAAGTCTTATTTATAACCACAATTGTATGATCTCATCAAGATTCGATTATCAGACCCATATCACATTAAATCAAACTGGGCAATCATCCTCAAATAAGTAGAAATCTTCTAATGAGATCATTTAATCATATGTGATCCCACAAGTGATTCATTTGATATCCACAATCACAAGTATCAATGCCATAATTAGCATACCTATAGTCGTTTTCCTTTCGATCGCTATATCCATAATTATTCATATCATTATCGACATGTCATAGTGTCACTTGTCATTCAATGTCCTTATGACTCCAACAAAAATGTTGATCCCTAGTCCATAGATGCCTTAGAATTAGAGATATATCATCTATTATGAAGACTTCCATAATTTCACGTCAAATCTCCAAAAGTGGGACTTAGTATCCATGGCTCAGGTACTCTATGGTTCTCAATCCTTAACTTAATGCTCTGATGTTTAGTATCCATGGCTCAGGTACTCTGTGGTTCTCAATCCATAACTTAATGCTCTGATGTGGATAATAATTCCCAAACCATTTCACACCTTATTGTGCTCAAGTTCCCATATTGTATAGGTAACCTTAACCTTTTGCACAAATATCACTCTTTGGTACTAGTGGATCTTTACTATTTACAAATCTCAGCTCTGATACCACTTTTTGTTATCATTAGATCATAAATATTTACCAACCTTAGCTCTGATACCACTAAGTCACATTCCGCACCCTACCCTATGCAGATGCCGACGACGTGATGCCAATTAGCCGCCTTGCCAGTTTACCGACTGACAATGCGACGAACCAAAGATAAACTTCTGAACTGTCCAATGAATTGCATTCCAAATGTAGGGTCAATGCAGCAAAATTTAAAACCTTTTCACCTCAGGAATACAACTCATATAGATACCACTCATCTATGTACCACAGAGCTATATATCACAGAGCACGTCTATAATCAGTCACCAAATATCTCTAGAGTACCAATATACATGAGCCATGTCCCAATGCATCTATTCTGTATTAATGAATTCAATAACATAGTACCACGAAGTTGAATAGCATGATTCAGATCCCAATAATCCAAGACTCCATAATTCATTGCCATTAGGTCTTAGCTTGGGATGCCTCCGGGCTATTAGTTTCATTTCTTTGTGCCTTCTAATCTACCAGAGATAAATCTTAAAAAATGTTAGGATAATAGAGTGAGCTTTAACAAGCCCACTGAGTGACAGAGGTTCTTTTCATGGGTTTCAAACCAATTTTTATATACATGATATCAAATAAAATACATGATCAAATACAGCTCAAATAGAACAAACAGACCAGATCAAAACAGAACAAAATAGATCAGAACAGAGCTAGAATAGAATAGATCAAAACAGAATAGAACTGGACTGAGTATCAATTAGTCAAAGGCATGTCATCAAATGTGTTTGAACCTTTCCCAACTACCCATGAGCGGACTACTCGAGGGGTCTCTACCCTCTGGGATCAGATCAGAACGGAACAAGATAGAATTGAGCGGAACAGAAACAGAATAGGATGCTAATTAGACATATGAGCCTTTCCTAGTTGCCCATCGCGGACTACTCGTGGGGCCGCTACCCTCTAGGTTATGCTTTGGCATAAGCCAAACCGCTCAATCCTGGAGTAGGCCCAGGAGTAGACGCAACATAACAAAACAAAATTGAAACAGACTCCAAATGACGTATAACAAAACAAAACACAACCGAACAGAATCAAGATATATCAAAAGGCATGACAGAATAGAATCATGCCAGATGTAATGCAATACAAAGGGTATGCATGAAAGCATATGCATTAAAATTGTACAGTGTATAAGGAGTACATTATATGAAACAATACAGTATATAAATCTAGATAGTATAGTAAATATACACCAAGTCAGGAGTTCGAGTTATTCACAAACTGTTATGCTTATCTCCTTGTACAAATAATCAGATAAGCTCCAGATAGATCAGGCACACCGTTGCATATCCTGAATAATTGTCATTAATCACAGACAGATCAGAATTCATCCATTTATGACTTATCCATCATCTTAGGAGTCTATCGGATCACCTACGACAGTCTAATGGCCGATTACCCATTTATCAGTTTTCAACTAAGGCTATTAGATTCCTTAATTAAGCTTAGTAGCTTTCAAAATCATATTTTAAGTCATCTATACTTCATTTGTTATTAATTAAGCACTTATTTCAACATAGGGGAAAAATGGTGATTTTGTCATTCTTGCCCTGGATTTTATTGGGGTCCTAAGAATATTCGTCATGTCTTATGCACAAATTTTTAAGTCTTTTGGACTTCATTTGGTATCTGTTTTTTATCATTGGGACAGATTTTTCATTTCTCATTTTATACTTTGATTGTTTCGGAGTCTTATTTAGACCCTCAATTGACATTATTATTCTTATGACAGTCAACCATATTAGATTTATGCTTAGGGGTATTTTGATCATTTCATACTTTCACGTGTCACGCTTTTTGGTACTTCGTTTGTTAATATGGACATCACCGTTGAGTCTAGAGTGTCCAACATAATTAAAATAGGCTACCTTTTATGTTTAATTGGCATTGGGTACTATTAGGGGCAATACAATCATTTACAATTTCTGTGTCTATATTTTTTGGGACTTAATTTCACAAATCAGACTCCACTGTTGAGTCCGAAATGCCTCGAAATAGTAAAAATACACTATTTATTTATTTTATTTGGACTTCGTTTGGTTTATTTAGTGTCCAAGGGTAAAATAGTCATTTTACCCAATTAATAAAATAATTAAATAAATTATTTTATTATTTATTTATTTTTCAAGGGCTTATTTAAATTAATTCCTTAAAATCTAGGTTAGAACATAATTATTCAAAACTGTTCGGGCCAAACCGTAATTAAAACAAGTTAGGGTTTTTCTTCTTTTATTTAAATTATTGAACCGATGGGTTCATCAACCCAAACCCTAGACCGGTTCACATTTTCCCTGAACCGACCGGTCCAAACTTCCAATTAAACCAAAATCAAATAACCCTCTTAATTTCCTTACCCATGGTTGGATCAAAACCTCAATCCAATTTCAATTTTCTATGGCTGTAACCAAACAACCCTAAATCAAATTAGAATTAAAACTCATTTCCCCCGAATCGGTGCCGTCTCAGTGACCCAAGTGCGTGTGCGGTTGGGCGGGTTTGACCCAACCTGAACCGCCTGACCCGACCCGTTTTCGGTACTCTTTATCGTCTTCCCTAGGACGATGAACAGTAACCCTAAAGCCGAAAATTTTAAAGGCTAGATTCGTGAGTTTTTGGCCATGGATTTCCATTGTTCTTGATCCTAAGGTGTTTCTAGAAACTTAATAAACACTTTGGCATTTGTTTTGTGAAATGGAATGAGCTCACAAGCTCGATTCCATCGTTAATGGCTGACGGGATATTTCCATCGTACACGCTCATTTCTCCACCAAAGCTAATAATTTTTGGCTTCTTGTAACTGTACAATCATAAGGGTTATTATTCCATTTATAAAACTAAGGTTGAGGTCCGATTTGAGGTGCCAAAAATCAGACCCATGACCTGCAACTCTAGTTTTTGGGCTCGTCCTTGAGCCTTTTGACTAGATTTTTGTTGCGTTGTGCATCATTCTCTTCCTAGTTTCAATCCTTATACATAAATCAAGGTTTGCTTCAAGTTGTCACGACCCGCAACCCACCCTATGTGGATTAACGGACCACGACCATCCGACCTGGCCCTTTCGTCGAACCGGACCTACTCATCCTGTTACACTACTCTTAGTGCACTAACATGTAACACAGCAGAAGACAATACAATAAAAAGTTTGTTAATATAAAACTAGGGTCTGTAAAATTTCCAAGCATCACCTCATCCCCAGGACGCGATTACACGAGAGTGCTACAAGACTGTACTACTATTACCTTTACTTGGTCAAAATGTCCAATCTTTAGCCAGAGTCTCCTACCTTTTGTACTCTGTATCATTTCCTGAAAAATATATATATATATATAAATAGGAGTGAGCTGCACAAGCTCAGTAAGTCCCCTACTCTACCATGTGTACAAGATTTGAAAGAAACTGAGTACTAATGGATATAATAGCTAGTCAATATCATATAACAATCATAGCTCATCAATGGATATCAATGATTAGGGATATAGTTGATAATTATGAATATCAAGTTTGAAGGATAACATCATATGCAATAGTCAAAGTTGTCAAATACAAGATCACAGAATGTAATCAAATAAAGTTGTGTAACTGCCTGATCATTCATACAAGAACATGGTCATACAATGAATCTCAATAAAAGATAGTGATGTCAAACTGGTGGATCATAACTAGTTCAAGGCAACATAATATAACTATAGCTTTTTACGGCTATTGTAACACCCTGACTTAAATTAGGGATCATTAGTTCATGGATTATAAATTAGTAATCGATGCCTTAAGTAACGAGGTCGGTTTCAACACCAACACGAAGGCTTTTTGTAAAAGTCCTGAAAACCCAAGATGATTGTACATCACTTTCGTTGTAATCACCAACCTGTCTCTATTGATTCCGTAGTAATTATATGTTTAATACCTCGACCCAAAAAAATATCGGGTCACATGGCACGTATTACGAGGTTATGAAAAATTAGTGTAAAGACCATACACTTAAGTGAATAATTAATTTAATATAAGAAAATATTGGTTAGTTATAATTAAATATGATGACACACACATACACACATTGAAGGTGTATTGTGTGTGTGTACATGTGACCATGTATGTATGCATGTGTGTATGTTGAAACATACATGTATGTATATAAGAGAATTAAAAGTATATATGTGTAAATATCTAATGTATGTGCAAAATAGTGAGATTGTGTGTGTGTGTGTGTGTGTTAGTTGTGAAGGGTGTGTGTCACGACCCGAAACCCACCCTCTGCGGATTACCGGATCGCGATCGCCGCCCCGAGACCCGAAGGCCCCGAGACAAGGCTCGCATCTACAGCGGTATCGAATAGATGTGCTACACATGATTGCAGAAGCGTGAAAAAATTTTTCTTTTCTTTTCTCATTTTTAAATTATGCACATCCGTCCGATACTGCTGTTCCATACTTAACATACATGGTTACACATTCAGAGTATAACTAAAACTTAAAGATTTCATACATCGATACAATACATATTCAGTTACCCTGAGGGCTTATTACATATTCTTACTTTGTCTATTAATACAAAACGTACTACTAATGTTCATAGGTTCTTCAAGAGAAACTAATTAAACATATCCTTCCAAAAACAGCTAGACTCATCGTCGTCGTTCTTAAGACCCTGTCTGCTACATCACCTGAAAGGGGGGTCCGAACAAAGTCCGGGTAAGCTAATCTAAGCTTGTGAGCAATTCCAGTATTCGTCATGGGGTTTTCAATTAGCAGTGGTTTTTAGTACATAAGAGTTGTAAAACATTCACTGCCAATTGCTTATACAATTTAGAATACAAAGTACATGCATTCTTAAAACAGATAGCTTTGAAACATTTAAAGTATTCAAGCTAAACTCGTTCTTCGTCAAATAGAATATATAACTCAAACATATGCATTTCATAAATAAATAGCTTTGAAACATTTAAAGTATTCAAGCTAAACTCGTTCTTCGTCAAATAGAGTATATAACTCAAACATATGCATTTCATAAATAAATAGCTTTGAAACATTTAAAGTATTCAAGCTAAACTCGTTCTTCGTCAAATAAAGTATATAACTCAAACATATGCATTTCAAATAACTTGGAAACATTTAAAATATCCAAGCAGAACTCGTACTTCATCAGATAAAGTATATAAACTTTAAATCACATAAATATGTATTTGAAAATGAGGGTAAAACCTGCTTTCATTTCCAAAATCACTTTGTTATCTTTTCTCTTTAATTAGGTGGAATCTGTTTCGAACCAGACTGCCATTTTACTGCCAATACTGCCGATCTCATTTGCCTGGGGGATTAGATCCTGCTGCCGGGCATTTACTGTTGAATCCCGAAGGATTTCAACCTTCATAGGGGGTGGTACTTAGTACCGTTTATCTTCTAAAGCATTTATCACATAACTTCTTCAATAGATACTTTCATGAATATTTAAAACATGAAATGTATAATTTCTACAATAGGACTTCAAATACTTGTAACTATCAAATTCAGGATATTTAACATAATTTGGCATTTAAAACTTTAGACATGCTGAAATATGTTTTAAGAAAACTATGATAGATACCAATCACTGAGCATGTCATAAAAGAGTTATAAAATAGTACAATTAAAAGCTGAATCATGTAAATACTGAATTTGAAACTTCAAATACTTTACATCTTTGAACTTAAAACTTTTTCAAATCCATGGAGTTAAATCTCCAATTCAAACACAAGGTTACTCACCTCGTACTTCTGGTTTTCGATCTATTTAGTCGCCTTTCCTTTGGCTTCCTTCACCTTGTGAAGCCATTCTTGCAGCGTTTCGGTGTCCTCCTGTTTCTTAATCTTTTTCGCGGCTAGTTGCTCCTTGGTTATAGTCTTGTAAATGAAGGGGCGAACGCAGGCCACTTCATTTGTTTTGGCAATCCGGATATTTTTCTGAACTACCTGGAGCTATTTTTCTAGCTTCTCCTGGAAAACTTTCTGTTTCGGATCATTTGCTATTTGTGCCCTTGTCATCATTGGGGGAACTTCTCGTTCTTGATTCATTTTTGTGTCTATTAAATTCTCTGTTTAAAACACAATTTAACGTGTCAAGAAAACAGATTTCTACAATCATATTCTTCTGGGAGTTCCATTAACTTTAATTTAAAGTTATTTATTTGACATGTTTACGTGTCGTGTCTTTTCGTATTTCATTTCTCGTACTTGCCTCAGTTTAGTTCTTTAGCAATATTTCAGTTCATAGTCATCTAACAGATGCTATTCATCAATTTTATGTCTTTTTTATTTTAGACATTTCTTTTGGTCTAATAGACTCTACCATTGAGTCCGGAGTGTCGAAGAAAGTCGGTTTAGGCTTTCCTAACATTTAATTTGGACTGTTATATGTAAAAGGACAAAATGGTCATTTACCGTTTTACGTGTCACATTTTTTTGTACTTCGTTTCATAATTCGGACTCCATTATCGAGTCCGGGATGTCAAGGAAAGTCAATTTAGACCTTCTCTGATTTCATTTTGGCTTTAGGGGTACCAGGGGTATTTTGGTCCTTTTATCCCTTTACGTGTCTTTATTTTTCGGGACCCCGTCTCGTGTTGTGGACCTCACCATTGGACTCAGAAGGTCCAAGATAGTAAGAATATACTAATAACTTGTAAATTTTGGTCAAGGGGTATTTTGGTCATTTACCCCTTACGTGTTTTTATTTTTCGGGCTCCGTCTCGTAAAACGGACCCTACCATTAGTCTCAGAATATCTAAAATAGTAAAGATACACTATTCATATGCTTAATTTGGACTTCGTTTGCTCTATTTATGCCACAAGGGCAAAATAGTAATTTAACTTTATTTATTAAATAATTAAATTAATTATTTAATTATTTTTTCCAGGGGTCTAAATGCATAAATTTTCCCTCAGTTGGGCCTCAGTATAATTTTTCTAAAGCCCAGGGGTCAATTCGTAATAACCAAAAGTCTTGGTTTATTTTATTTTGAATAAAACAGAAAACCAGAGGGTTCGGTCCAAGTATAAGTGAACCGGTCCGGTTCAGTTGCAAACCAACCGGTCTATCCGGTTTATTTACATGTGGCTGACGTCATGATGACGTCAGCCCTAGCGTCCATTTATTTAAACCGACATTCAAAACGTCACCGTTCCATTTAATCGGTGGCAAGCCCAGAGGCCGCCACCTGTCCGAGTTGACTCAGCCTCATTTTAAAAGCCGAGTCGACCCGTCTTCTTCTTCCCCACGAGACCGACTGAAAACCCTAGTTGCAGTCTTCCATTTCTCTCTATTTCGTGGGTTTCTACTCAGTCAATCTCCACTATTTCTAACCTAATCCATTTCTGGGACATTGCTTAAGTGTTTGGCATTCATTTTAGACTTTAAAGCCCCTTCATATGTTTGGTTTAGGACATGATAATCCGAACTGTAATTCGGTCACACATGCTCATTTCTGAGCCAAATCACTTACGGTTTGTTTCTTTGTGATCCCCTCTTCATGAGGTTTTACTCTTCATTCAAAAACATGGATTTAAAGGCAGATTTGTAGGTTGGGTTTTGAAACCCGTACCTGCAATTGGATTTTTGGAGGGCTTCCTTTGAGTTTTGTGATATCGTATAAGTGTTTTTAGCATGCTCATAGTATCTACCTTAAGTCTTGATAAGCCAAATCAAGCTTAAAGGAAGTCGATTCAGACCTGCCATGGGCAAGGTCTTCAATGGAGATTTTTCGTGGGTTTCATGTTTTCAGTCGTTTTCATAGCCCATTTTCATGCCTAATACATGTCTAGATATACATTTAAGCATTATATATACAAATCATAACCTAATCTCTTAACACATGCAAAATATTCTAGAGAGGGAATTTTAAAAGTTTTGGTGGGTTCACCTTCCACCACTGATTTCTCTTGCTTTCTTGCTCTAAAACTATTCTTCTCTTCTCCTCAGTTCTTCCTCTTTTGGTTTCTTTCGTGAGAGAACAACATGCTTTGCATGTTTTGGTTTTTAAAGCAAGGATAACCGACCTCTCTCTCTCTCCTCATTTTCTCTCTCTACTGTTCTCTCTCTCTTCTTTCTGATTGTAGCCCTACACTAGCCCTCACTTCTCATCAATTTTGCTTTTTCTCTTTTCTTCTTTGCATTAAATTTCACAAGATATCTATACATATAATATATACATATATATACATATACACCTATATACAAGACAACACACACACACACCAGCCGACACATACACACCATTCACACCTGTTCACACTTTTTTCATATATATATATACTTGCATACATACATGCTTCCATATACATGCATATATATATTTTACTTTATACATATATATATATTATTTGATTAATATATATAACATTTCTTTACTTTAATTAATTAATTAATTAATAATTAAATTAATTAATTATTTTTTTATAAATTCTCGTAATACGTGTCATATGACCCGGTATCCCGGGTCGGGATATTACAGTGTGTGTGTGTGTACCTTAGTGTATTAGTGTGTGAGTGTAATATTAAATATATATGTATACACATACAAAACACTACACACACACACACAGCTACTTGATGGCCTGCCCAAAACAGTAACAAAGAAGACACTCATAAGAGAAGCTGCCACAAGTTAAGCTAGTTAGTGGGGGAAATCAGATTTTTGCAATGATCATGTATAGTTATATACACTTATATACACATTGCATACACACTCCACACATCATTCAGTCACTAGGAGAGAAGGTGAGGAGTTTCTGAGAAGAAGGAGGAAGGATCTGAAGTGAAAAGGGTCACCAATCACAACCCAAAAAAGGTGTGAATACATGAAACTATCATTTTCTCTCTCTAAAATTTTGCATGAATATAAATTGTATTGAAGATTGTTTATATTATCATGATATCAAATATGTGTTTTTAAGCTGATTAGGCATGAAAATTTGTTATGAGAACACTTTAAACATGAAAACCTAGAAGGCCACCATTAGAGGACCTTGCTTACAGCAGGTCTGAATCCATTACCACCAAACTATGTTTGGCTTATCAAGACATCCAACAGAGACCCTGAGGGTTTTAAAAACCCTAATGCGTGATCACAAAACCTAAAAAATGATCTTCAAAAATCGAGTTGCAGGTTTCTGGTTTGAAACCCAATCCCTCAAACTCAGTACAAAACACACTTTTGTGAATGAAAAATGAAACCTTATGGAAAATGAAGCACAACAGAACAAACACCATGAGATTTGGCTAAAAAATGAGCATATACAACTGAGTTGCAGGTTTGATTATCAAACCTTCAACTGAGCTGATAAGACCAAATTTGATCCCTCAAACGAATGCCAAAACAGTTCTTAATGTTCCAGAAACATTTTTGATTAAAAACAGTGCGAGATCACCAAGCTAGAACTCACGAAATTAAAGAAAATGGAAGTCGGGAATTAGGGCAACAGTAGCCAAAATGGTGAAGAAGACAACAATGAGTCGACTCGACTTGTTTGAAACGGGCAGGGGCGACTCGGACACATGGCAGCGTTTAAAGCTACCATCGAATAAATAAAACGACAGCGTTTTGGCTTAAGGGTTTTTAAACGCTGATCCTACCTCGTTTGGTTACACGTATATGGGCTCAATCAATTATCCTGGACGCGACTAAGATGGCCTATCCACGAATAAGGCCTTTGTCCACCGTTTGGATTGCAAAAATCAGGAAAAATAAGGGAACCCCGGTTCTTGAGACTCGAACCCTAGACCTCACGCGCCCCAAACCCTTTTCCTTCCACTCGGCCACGCGCCTGCGTGTGACCCATATGTGACGAGATGTATATATATATATATATATATATTATATGTTTAAATTAAAATCAGAAATTAAAAAGGTGCGATTGCACTTGTTGGGACTCGAACGCAGTATCTATTAAAGGGGAGGTGACACGCTGGCCAGCGTGCCACCCATTTCATTCGAGCTTTTTTTGCAAACAAAATATATATATATATATATATCATACTTGATAAATTTAATTTAATTAAATTAAATAGCCACAAAATGCCCGGCATCCAAATTGGACAAGTTATTAGTGTATTCTTACTATCTCGAATCTCCTGAGTCCAATGGTGAGGTTCATGTCACGAGACGAGGTCCCAAAAAATAAAGACACGTAAATGGCTAAAATGACCAAACTACCCCTAGTACCACTAAAGCCAAATTGAAACCAGAGAGGGTCTAAGTTGACTTTCTTTGACGTTTCAGACTCAATGGTGAGGTCCAAATTGTGAAACGAAGTACGAAAAAATTAAGACACGTAAAAATGCTAAATGACCAAAATGCCCCTACTGCTACCAAACCCAAATGGACTTCTGCGAAAGCCTAAATTGACTTTCTTCGATGCTCCGGACCCAATGGTAGAGTCTATTCGACCAAAAGAAGTGTCTAAAATAAAAAGACATAAAATTTGATGAATAGCATCTGTCAGGTGGCTATAAATTAAAACATTGCCAAGGTACTAAACTAAGGCTCGTATTTCGAGGTAAAATACGGAAAGACACAACACGTGAACATGTGAAGTAGATAAATTAAACCTAAAAGTTAATGAAGCTATCAGAAGAGTATACGTTACAAAAATAGCGTTTAAGATTTAAGTTAGGATTTAATACGATATAAGCATAAGTTAAGAAGCATCAGTAGGAGATGTTTCAAGTGAATGTGAAGTTAATGAACTATTATGAATTGTTCTTAAGAACTACGGAGGAAGTGGGAAAGCACAACAGTAGCTTCAACCTAAACGTATAAGGTGAGTAACCCTGTATTTGAAGTGGAGATTTAACTCCATATGTTTAAAGAAGTTTTAAGTTCAAGTTATGTGACACATTTGAATATCAAATTCAGTCTTTATATGATTACTGTTTTAAAATATTCTGTTATGACATGCTCCGTAAATGTTTTTATACAGTCCATTTCTTAGAAATATTGAGCATGTCTGAGTAAAATGCCAATTTTCTTAAATATTCTGAATTTGAATATTCTAAGTATTTGAAGTCCTATTGCAGAAGTTATATATTTCATGTTTTAAATACTCATGAAAAGTATCTCTTAAAGAAGCCATGTGATAAATGTTTTATAAGATAAATGGTACTTAAGTACCACATGCGATGTTGAAATCCTTTGGGATTCAACTATGACACAAAGAAATGCCTGATAGCAGGATCTAATCCCCCTGGCAGATGAGATCGTAGCATTGCAGTAAAATGAGAGTCTGGTTTGAAACAAATTGCACCTAATTAAAGAGAAAAGATGACAAACGCTTTTGAAAATGGAAGCAAGTTTTACCCCTATTTTATTATGCATGTTTATATGTTTGAAGTGCATATACTCTATTTGAAGAAACGTATGTTTAGCTTGAATACTTTAAATGTTTCAAAGCTATCATTTATGAAGAATGCATGTACTTTATGTTCAAAATGTACGAGTAATTGGTAGTGAGTATTTTATAAACTCTCATGTGAAACCACTACCAATTGAAAACCCATGACAAATGCAGGAATTACTCACAAGCTTAGATTAGCTTACCCGGATTTTTATCCGTCCCTCTTTCAGGTAATAGAAAGCAAGTTCGGGTTTTTGATGAAGAAAGTGTTTGATCTATGCTCATTTTGTGGAAGGGCGTAGGAAGTTCATCATAAGATTAGCTAATTTTGGGAAGCACCAAGACTAATAGTTAGTCGTTTTTGGTTATAGACAATATGTAAATGTTAGGTAGTTAAGTTTCGAAGGACAAATGAATATGTAGTGTATAAAACTTTAGAATTTTATTTATGCTCTGAATGTATTATCATGTGTACCGCTTAGAAGAGCGGCAGTGTCGGGCGGAGGTGTGAAAGATTTAAGTTAAGAAAAAAAAAAAAAGTTTTTCACGCTTCCACAAACCAAGGCCGTATCGCCATCCGATATTGTTGCTTATGGGAGCCTTGCCCTAAGGCCTCCGGGCCGAAGGGTGGTGGTCGCGATACAAGATCCGCACATGGTGGGCTTCGAGTCGTGATAGAAACCAATTTAACCAAGGCCACCTCCCAAGCTAGCCAATGGCCATACATGCAAACCTCTCATCATTAGTTGAACCTCTCCACATCAACTCCCATCATCCCACCTCAGCTTCTGTACTAGCCACATGATCACACTTGGGCCTACAAGAACATGCATATAGAAGTATATCTATAGGTGTACACTAATATATATATATATATATATATACTCTTTCAAAAATACATCAGGAGTACTTGTACTCTGCACTCAGACTGTGTGGGTTACCTTGTGGGTGAAAAGCTATGAGATCTGTGTAAGTGTGTGCATGTGGGCTACTAGAGAGAGAATAGAGAGAGAAACATTGTGTGTGAGATGGTGTGTGCATGGTGTTTCCATTGGAGGTGCACAAAGAGGGACGGGCTGAACCCTACCAACAAGGTGGACAAGATCTAGAAGCTCAGTCGTGAGCCATGAAGAAGCAGTGGTTGACTAGAAGGTAAAAAATACCAAAACCCTAAATTTTTCCTTTTTAGTTTTGGTTAGTGTTTCAGTCTTTTAAGGAGCCAAAACTGCATGCATGAGTTACTGTGACATTGAGGAATTGTTATAAATTAATTGAGAAGGCCAATAGGGCTCGAAAGACCCTAAACTAGTGAGAAACTGCCATTGATGACCTCTATTAGAGCAGGTCTGATTCAACCCTAACCAAACTCATTTTGGCTTGTTTAGACCTGACCTAAATGATGTAAGGTTTGCACTGCAACGAAAACTAGACCAAATGGCTAAAAAATGAGCCCTAAAACTAGAGTTGCAAGTCACGGGTCTGATTTGGGGTATCTTAAACCGAACCTCAATCTCAGTTTTATGAATGCAATATTAATCCCTATGATTGTACAGTTATAACAAGCCAAAAATTATCACGTTTGGTTAAGAAATGAAGGTATATGACCGAGTTGTAGGCCCCACGATAATGGAGTTGATCTGAACTCCATCCGTAGATTCGAGCCACAAAATGAATGCCAAGATGTTTGCCTGACTCCTAAAAATGATTTGGAACCAAAAGCAGAGAGAATCCGCACTTGAAAATCCACGAAATTGGAGAAAATGAAAACTGGAAATTAGGGTTACTGTTCATCGTCATGGGAAAGACGATGAACAGTGCTGGACACGGGTCAGATCGGATCTGGGTTCAGGTCGGAACCCGTCCGTCGCACAAATGGGCTTAAGTGGCACGATGCCGTTTAAGGTTAAATTTAAATTTATTTCCCCCTGTTTGGTAACACAGTTAATAAATCTGAAATGGGAATTAGGTATAAGTGAAACGCGGATAAGGGGCGAAATTGGGATATAACAGGTTATGTTATTCCGATTTTGCATGGTCTAGTGAACCGGTTGGTTCACCAAGGTTTTGGACTGGTCTAGGGTTTGAACTAGTAAACCCAATGGTCCAAGGGCTTAATTGAAAAGAATTAAACTAGTATTTTTACGAATTACACTTAGACCCCAACTGTTCTGAATATTTGTATTCTGGCCCAGCTTCTGAGAAATTTATGCATATAAGCCCCTGAAAAATAATTAAATAATAAAATAATTATTTTATTAATTGGGTAAAATTACTATTTTACCCTTGGACATTAAATGACTCAAACGAAGTCCAAATTAAATAAATAAATAGTGGATTTCTACTATCTCGGGCATTCTAGACTTAATGGTGGAGTCTGATTTGGGAAATTAAGTCCCGAAAAATAAAGACACGTAAATAGTAAATGACTGTACTGCCCCTAATGATACCTAGGGCCAAATAAAAATAAAAGATAATCCATTTTGATTATGTTGGGCGTTCTGGACTCAATGGTGGAGTCCGATTTGGGAAATTAAGTCCCAAAAGATACAAACTCGTAAATGGAAAATGACTGTATTGCCCCAATGATACCCGGGGCTAATTAAAAATAAAAGATAGTTTAATTTAACTATGTCGAACACTCTGAACCTACTGGTGAGATCCATTTTATGAATTGAGGTCCCGAAAAGTTTAGCCATACAACAGGTGAAATTACCAAAATGCCCTTGATGCTATATGAAGTCTAAATGAAGTCCAATTGGGACAAAATTGATACCGATAAAAGCCCAAACACTCCTGAAACTGTATACATGATTAAATGACGAATCAGGGTCAGAATTTCACAAAACGTAAAATGACCAAAATGTCCTTGAGCATGGTAAGTGCAAGTAGAGGCCGAATAAAGGCGAATTTGATCTAATAAATTGTCATAAGCCCAATTGTAATATCCCGACCCGGGATACCGGGTCATATGACACGTATTACGAGAATTTATAAAAAATAATTAATTAATTTAATTATTAATTAATTAAAGTAAAGAAATGTTACATATATTAATTAAATAATATATATATGTATAAAGAGAAATATATATGTATGTATATGGAAACATGTATGTATGCATGTAGATGAATAAAGTAGAAAGTGTGAACAGTGTGTGAATGTGTGTGTGTGTGTGTCGTCTGGTGTGTGTGTGTGTGTGTGTCTTGTATATATGTGTATATGTATATATATGTATAGATTATATGTATAAATATCTTGTAAAATTTAATGCAAAGAAGAAAAGAGAAAAAGCAAAATTGATGAGAAGTGAGGGCTAGTGTAGGGCTACAATCAGAAAGAAGAGAGAGAGAACAGTAGAGAGAGAAAATGAGGAGAAAGAGAGAGGTCGGTTATCCTTGCTTTAAAAACCAAAACATGCAAAGCATGTTGTTCTCCTACGAAATAAATCAAACAAGGGAGAAACTGAGACGCTAAGGAAGGATTCAAAGCAAGAAGAAAGGGAGAAAACAGTAGTGAAAGGTGAACCCACCAAAACCTTTGAAATTCTCTCTCTAGAATTTCTTTATGTATAAACCGATTTAAAGCTTTCATTTTATATATATCATGTTTAGAACACATTTTAATCATAACGAGCATGAAATTTAAGCTTAAAAACACCTAAGATCACAAGACCCATAAGCTACGGCCATGGATGGACCTTGCTCAAGCAGGTCTGAATCCATGGTGATTAAATCATGTTTGGGTTATTGGAACCTCAACTAGACTCCAATGGTATTTTAAAAACCTACACCCGCGACCATGAAGCTCAAGAAATGGACCCCATATGGTGACTTGCAGGTTACGTGTCACGACCCGAAACCCACCCTGTGCGGATCTCGGATCGCGACCGCCGCCTTCAGGCCCGGGAGCCTGAGGGCAAGGCAAAACATGGGCGACGGTATCGAATAGCGGTGCGGCCTTGATTTGCGGAAGCATGAAAACCCTTTTCTTTTTTTTTTTCTTTTTTTTTTTTTTTAAAAAAAAATCTTTTAAAAACTTTCGCACAGCCGTCCGGTACTGTCGCTCTTCATAGCGGTACACATGAATAATCACATCAGAGCATACTAAAAATTAAAGTCTTATACATGATACATATTCGAATGCCTCAAGGGCTTAAGTACATATGTGGTTGCCTCTTGGGCTTTAATACATAATTGTCCCAAAAGTACGACATCAAAATTCGACCAACCATAGGCCCTAATACTTCCCAAAATATCTCCAGAATCCTAATGGAGCTGCCTATCATTCCTCCCCAAATTGGGCAAGGGTCCACCCATCGTCATCACCTGAAAAATGTTAGGGAATGGGGTGAGCTTCGAAAAGCCCAGTGAGTAATTCTAACATCTGTCATGGGTTTCAATTGGTAGTGGTTTCGCACGTGAGAATTTTGTAAAATACTCACTACCAATTGCTCGTATACTTGGAACATAGAGTACATGCATTCTTTAAACAATGGCTTTGAAACATTACAGTATTCAAGCTAACTTGTACTTTCGAAATAAAGTATATGAATTTCAAATCATGTAAATATGCATGGTGAAAATGAGGAAAAAGCCTGCTTCCATTTTCAACACACACCTTATCACTTTCATTAACAGAATCCGTTTCGAACCAGATTCCCATTTTACTTTTCGTGGAGATATCTCATATGCCTGGGGGATTAGATCCTGCTACCTGGCATTTATTCGTATCGTAGTTAGGTTCCTAAGAAACTCGATAGAAATTCGTGGTGCTTATGCACAATTTATCTTGCATTTAAAAGCATTTAACCCATAATTCCTTCGTGTGGATGCATTTAAAAGCATTCAAAACATATAGTTCATAATCTCATGATAGGGTATCGAAATACGTGAAACATGTAAATTCAGGATATATAATAACATTTGAAATCGAAATTTTAGACATGCAGAAGTATATCTCAAAGAACAGTAGTAAATTATTCAGGAAGCATGTCATAACAGAATATTTAAAACGGAATTGTGTAAAGACAGAATTTGATATTTAAAACATCATTCAAATCCGTGGAATTAAATCTCCACTTCAAATGTGAGGTTACTCACCTTGATTCCCCGGGTTTGCACTACTGGTGGGCTTTTCCCTTTCCTTTGTATTTCCTAAGAAAATTATAAAGAACTCGTTAACTTCACATTTACCTTAAATCGTCACCTATTCATGCTCTTTCATTTAATTTTAGGCCTGATGTATTCTAACTTCCTAGGATTGGTCTTACTAGTCAACTCGTGGTGACTTGATGAGTTTTATTTTTCACGTGACTAAATTTTCAGTACCTATTTTGGTGTTATAGACTTCACTGTTGGGTTTGGAATGTCCGACATAGTCAAAATAGACTATCTTTTAGTTTCATTTGGGCTCCGGGTACCTTAGGGGTAGTTTGGTCATTTCGCACGTCATATTTTTCGGAGTCCCATCTCATGAATCGGACCTCACTGTTGACCTCAGAAGGCCCAAGAAAATAAGATTACACTAATAACTTGTCTTATTTGGACATCGGCTACATTAGGGGCAATTTGGTAATTTACACTTTATCGTGTCTTAATTTTTCGGGGTCCCATCTCATGAAACGGACCCCACCGTTGGGTTCAGAAGGTCCAAAATAGTAAAAATCCACTATTCGTTTACTTTATTCGGACTCCGTTTGACTTGTTTGAGGACTAGGGGCAATTTCGTAATTTTGGTATTTAAATATTATTAATTTAATATTAATTTATTTTAAAGTGGGCCACAGTGGAATTTCATAAAATTTTTGGGGTCAAATTCCAATTTCCCTAACTTCCGGACTGAACCAGTGGGTTCAGTTGCATTGGAATTGAACCGGTCCGGTTTTGACTGAACCAACCGGTTCAATTTGGTTAAACACATAAAGCTGACGTCACGATGACGTCAGCCCTGATTTTTAAATTTAAAACCAACCAAAACGTCGTCGTTCTAATAATTCGGTGGACTTGGTCTCGTCCTGACACGTGTCCGAGTTAACCCGTCTGACTCGATCTAAATGGCGAGTCCACTCGGTCGTCTTCTTCACGTTTTTTACCAGTGTTGCCCTAATTCCGAATTTCTTTGCTTTCTATTTCGTGTGTTTTGAAACACTGATTCTCTCTGTTCTTAGTTGATACACATTCCTAAGGGTTTGGCCTACATCTTGGCATTCATTTGAGGTCGTGTAACTAATCCAAATGCTCGGTCTAAGACATAATAGCCGAACTGGATAATTTGACAATAAACCCTCATCTCGCAACCATTTTCAATGGGGTTGGGTTCTCTGAAATCCCCACAGCAAGGGCTTCGATCCCCCATCCTTAAATCTCAATTTGGTTGCGGTTTTGGTAGGGTTGGGTTGAAGGCCGTGACCTGCAACTCACGGTTTGGGGGTCAAAACTGAAGGGTTGAGGTCGCGGAATAGGGTTTTAGTGATCCTAGGGTGGTCTATTTCAGGTCCAAAGCAACCAAAACCGATTTGGTGCAGGTCGGACCAGACCCTCCTCAGTTCAGGTCATCCATGGCGGTTTGCTTACGGGTTGGTGGTTTGGGCAGTTCTGTTGGTCCAAAAGGTTCACAACCAACCTAGTTTTCATTTTTAAATCTCTTTACATGCATTAACAGTCCCAAAAGAAATAAAACAGTGGCCGAATCTTACAAAAAGGAAAAATCTAAAACTTGGCTCACTTACCTTCGGACAGTGGTTCCTCTAATGGTTAGTTCAGGTGAACCCTCAGTGATGGTCCTTCTCAGTCGAGCAGCCCTTCAGTTCCCAGTCCTTAGCCCCTTCAATGGATTCCCACAACTCAAGCTTTCTCTCTCTAACTTCCTCTCTCTCTAACCCACTTTCTCTCTCTAAAAATCAGTATACAGGATCATTTTTGCAGATCTGTTTTTCCCTCCAATGCATATATGGAGATTATGTAAATAAAAATCAGATTGTCTTTAGTGTTTCATCTCCCCAAGTGCATGATGGATTTGCATGCAACTTGGTTGGGAGGAGATGCAATCATGGGTGTATAGGCACATGATGGTCTATGGGGGCATAGGAGTGATGCATGCTGATGTGTTGCATGCTTGGTGATTGGTCACTTGGGAGGTGGCCAAATCAGATTTATACTTATATACATATCTTTGCACATATGTTCACAAAAGTGCTCCTAGCCTAGATGGTAATTTTTTGGTAAACCAAATTCTGCCTAGTTTGGTCAAGGGATCAAATCCTCTTGGCCACAATTTTTGGCCCCTTTTCCATATTTCGGGCTTAGGCCCTGTTTGGCTGCGCATTAATGCAGTTTCACTATTTCCTACTTAAATTTTATTCTGTAACTTATTTTTCGACACCGTTTCTTCTGGTCAACTCCTAATTAGGTTAGCTTCTTAATTATTCTTTATGTTTGGTTCAGATAAATGATTAGTAACTAATCATTACTTAATCAGGGTCGGGGTGTTACATTACGGGTTTGGAAACCAAACCCCTAAACTCTGTGTTAAATCTATTTTTAAGAATGGGGAATGAAACCCCTTTAACTAAGGAACAAAACAAGCCAAGCCTCATAAAAAATGGTCAAGAAATGAGCATGAACCGAGGGTAATACAGGTTTAGCTATCGCGACCAAAACCGAGCACACGAACCATTTTTAATCCTTCAAATGAATGCCAAGCTAGTCGGTTGTGTCTTAGGAATAATTTAGGACCAAAACAGTGGAGATTGGCTGAGTAGAAACCCACGAAATAAAGAGAAATGGAAGACTGCAACTAGGGTTTTTCAGTCGGTCTCGTGGGAAAGACGAAGACGAGTCAACTCGGTTTTTAAAATAAAGGCTGGGTCGACTTGGACAAGTGGCAGCCTCTGGGCTTGCCACCGATTAATTGGAACGGCGACGTTTTGAATGGGAGTGAATTAAAATTGGACGCTAGGGCTGACGTCATCATGACGTCAGCCACATGTAAATAAACCGGATAGACCAGTTGGTTTGCAACTGAACCGGACCGGTTCACTTCCAATTTAACTAAACCCTTTGGTTTTCTGTTTTATTTAAAATAAAATAAACCATGACTTCCTATATTTACGGATTGACCCCTGGGCTTTAGAAAAATTATACTGAGGCCCAACTGAGGGAAAATTTATGCATTTAAACCCCTGGAAAAATAATTAAATAATTAAATAATAAATTTAATTATTTAATAAATGAGGTTAAATTACTATTTTGCCCTTGTGGCATAAATAGAGCAAACGAAGTCCAAATTAAACATATGAATAGTGTATTTTTACTATTTTAGACATTCTAAGATCAATGGTAGGGTCCGTTTTACGAGACGGGGCCCAAAAAAAAATAAATACACAAAGGGGTAAATGACCAAAATACCCCTTGACCAAAAATTAACAATTTATTAGTGTATTCTTACTATCTTGGACCTCCTGAGTCCAATGGTGAGGTCCACAACACGAAATGGAGTCCCGAAAAATAAAGACACGTAAAGGGGTAAAAAGACCAAAATACCCCTGGTACCCCTAAAGCCAAAATGAAATCAGAGAAGGTCTAAACTGACTTTTTTCGACACTCCGGACTCAATGGTAGAGTCTATTCGACCAAAAGAAATGTCTAAAATAAAAAGGCATAAAATTTGATGAATAGCATCTGTTAAATGACTATGAACTGAAATAATGCCAAAGTACTAATACTAAGGCAAGTACGAGAAACGAAATATGAAAAGACACGACACGTAAACATGTCAAATAAATAACTTTAAATTAAAGTTAATGGAACTCCCAGAAGAGTATAAATTGAAATAAATTCAATTTCTGACACATTAAATTATGTCATAGGTTACAAGTACGAGTTAAATTAAGTACCTATGAAATTGTGAAATCATTTTAGGATCTAATACGGTTTAAGCATAAGTTAAGGAATATCGAGATGATATTACAATGAATGTGAAGTTGATGAGGTGTTTATGAATTGTTCTTAGGAACTACAAGGAAAGTGGGAAAGCGCATTTTAGCACTAACCCTAAAGAATCAAGGTGAGTAACCCTGTGTTTGAATTGGAGATTTAACTCCATGGGTTTGAAAAAGTTTTAAGTTCAAAGATGTGAAGTATTTGAAGTTTCAAATTCAGTATTTACATGATGCAGCTTTTAAATTGTACTATTTTATAACTCTACATGACATGCTCAGTGATTGGTATTTATCATAGTTTTCTTAAAACATATTTCAGCATGTCTAAAGTTTTAAATGCCAAATTATGTTAAATATCCTGAATTTGATAGTTACAAGTATTTGAAGTCCTATTGTAGAAATTATACATTTCATGTTTTTAAATACTTATGAAAGTATCTATTGAAGAAGTTATGTGATAAATGTTTTACAAGATAAACGGTACTAAGTACCACCCCATGTGAGTTGAAATCCTTCGGGATTCAATAGTAAATGCCCGGTAGCATGATCTAATCCCCCAGGCAAATGAGATCGACAGTATTGGCAGTAAAATGGGAGTCTGGTTCGAAACAGATTCCACCTAATTAAAGAGAAAAGATGACAAGTGATTTTTGGAAATGAAAGCAGGTTTTACCCTCATTTTCAAATACATTTTGATGTGATTTAAGTTATATACTTATCTGATGAAGTACGAGTTTAGCTTGAATACTTTAAATGTTTCAAAGCTATTTATTTATTTGAAATGCATATGTTTTGAGTTATATACTCTATTTATCGAAGTACGAGTTTTGCTTGGATACTTTAAATGTTTCCAAGTTATTTGAAATGCATATGTTTTGAGTTGTATACTCTATTTATCGAAGTACGAGTTTAGCTTGAATACTTTAAATGTTTCAAAGCTATCTGTTTTATGAATGCATGTACTCTGTATTCTAAATTGTATAAGCAAAGTGGCAGTGAATGTTTTACAACTTTTATGTACTAAAAACCACTGCTAATTGAAAACCCCATGACGAACACTGGAATTGCTCACAAGCTTAGATTAGCTTACCCGGACTTTGTTCGGACCCCCCTTTCAGGTGATGCAGCAGACAGGGTCTTAAGGACAACGACGATGAGTCTAGCTGTTTTTGGAAGGATGTGTTTAAGTAGTTCTTTTGAAGAACCTATGAACATTAGTAGTATGTTTTGTATTAATAGACAGAGTAAGAATATGTAATAGGCCCTCAGGGCAACCGAATATGTATTGTATTAATGTATGAAGTTTTTAAGTTTCGTTATACTCTGAATGTGTAACCATGTATGCTATGTATGGAACAGCAGTATCGGACGGATGTGCATAATTTAAAATGAGAAAAGAAAAGAAAAAGTTTTTCACGCTTCCGCAATCATGTGTCGCACATCTATTCGATACCGCTGCAGATGCGAGCCTTGTCTCGGGGCCTTCGGGTCTCGGGGCAGCGGTCACGATCCGGTAATCCGCACGGGGTGGGTTTCGGGTCGTGACACCAATTATGGAAATTGAGAGGTTAACTACGACTTCGGAACAGTCAACGTATAAAATGAGAAATGACTGATGTAGCTCGATGAACAAAAGTAGATACCAAATGAAGTCCAAAGGGCTTAAAAATTTATATATGAGATATATGGAACATTCTGAGGACCACGATAGGGTCCGGGACAAGAATGGTAAAATTACCATTTTGCCCCTAAGGTTAAATGAGTACTTATCTGATAACGATTTGAGTCCAAAAGACTTAGAACTTTATATTTAAGATATATGGACTACTCTGAGGACCACGACAGGGTCAAGGACAAGAATGGCAAAATTACCATTCTGCCCCTAAGGTTAAATAAGTACTTAACTAATGACGATTTGAGTCCAAAAGACTTAGAACCTTATATTTAAGATATGTGGACTATTCTGAGGACCATGATAGGGTCCGGGGCAAAAATGGTAAAATTACCATTTTGCCCCTAAGGTTAAATAAGTACTTAACTAATAATGATTTGAGTCCTAAAGACTTAGAACCTTATATTTAAGATATGTGGACTAGTTTGAGGACCACGACAGGGTTCGGGACAAGAATGGTGAAATTACCATTTTGCCCCTAAGGTTGAAAAAGTACTTAATTGATAACGATTGAAGTCTAAATGACTTAGATTATAATCCTAATAACTACTAAGCCTAATTAAAGAATGAAATAGCCTCGGATGAAACACAATGAAAGGGAAATAGGCTATTAGGCTATCTCAGGTAATCCGATAGATGCCTAAGATGATGAATAAGACATGCATGGATGAATTTTGATTTGTCTGTGATTAATGATGATTATTCAGGATATGCAAGGATGTGCCTAAGACAATATTTGGAGATTATCAAATTATCAGAACAAGGAGATAAGTGAAAAGCTTGTGAGTAACTTGGAACTTCTGACTTGGTGTATAAGTTGCACTACCTAGATATTGTATCTTCGTACACTGTACCTTTTTATGTGCTATAGTGTTTAAATGCGTATACTTAAATGCATACCCTTTTGCACTGCATTACACGTGGCATGATTTTTGTTCTGTCCCGCCTAATTATTGTCTTGTCCTGTTTTGTTTTGTCCTGTTTCGCTCAATACTGACCTGTTCTATTCCTTAATGATATGCCTATGTCCTTGATTGATATACTCAACTCCGTTATGTTCTGTTCCGTTGATGATATGCTTGTGTCTCTGATTGATATATTGTTTTCGCTCAATTTCGTTATGTTCCGTTCCGTTGATGATATGCCTGTGTCTTTGATTGATATATTATTTCTGCTCAAATCTGTTATGTTCCGTTCCGTTGATGATATGCCTATGTCTTTGATTGATATATTGACATCGTTTACTATTTTGATCTGATTTGTTATGTTATGTTGTGTTCTATTCTGATCTGTTTGTACTGTTTGGTTCGATTTTGTTTTACTCTACTTAACTGCATTAAGTGGATTTATTAAACTGCTATTTCTGATGTAACTAAACCCTTCATGTGCTTTGTAAGCAAGAACTAGTTTTCAAACCCATAACAGGGAACCTGTGTTACTCACTAAGCTTATTTAAGCTCAACCCATTATCCTAACATTGTTCAGGATTTATCTCCATTAGATTAGAAGGCACTATGATATGACATGGATAGACCGAGTGGCATTCTAAGTAAAGGATCTGATGGCACTGATTTGTGGGGACTTGGACTCTTGTGGATTGAATCTGGTTATTCAGGTGAGTGACATGATTTGATTGACTTCATTGATATGCATTAGATGTATTGAGACATGGCTCATGGTAATGGTACTCTAGAGATTATTTGGTGACTGATAATAGACGTGCTCTGATGTCTAAAGATATTAGATGTGCTTTGTGTTATATGTCTGATTATAGATGTGCTCTGTGGTTAGAGTTATTAGCTATCTGGTTTTAGACTTGCTCTGTGGTACATACCTCTATGGTATTTATAAACGAGTTGCATTCCTGAGATGAAAAACTTTTAAATTCTGCTGCTCTGACCCTATATTTGGAATGCAATTCATCGGTAAGTTCAGAAGTTTGCCTTTGGTTGGTCGCATTGTCAGTCGACAGACCAGTAAGGCGGCTAACTGGCATCACGTCCTCGACATCCACGTAGGGTGGGGTTCGGGATGTGACAGTGGCAGTCGCGATTTGGGATCTGTAGAGGCCGGATTCCGGGTGTGACACAAATTTTATTGTTGCTTTAAGTATAATGCATTATGTAAAGCATGCTCTATGTGTTAATAAAATGATTTATTGAGATTGCATTGTTGCATGGTGAAATCAAAGCATGTTGGCATGATGTAATTCCTTGAAACATAGTGTGGGTTAAGCACTTAGTGCTGTGCATTATGAGGGTGTAGATCCTGTGGTGAAAAACCCAAAATTGGCCATTGGTACTCATGCCAATGGGGACGTACCGTGAAGTGAGACATACGATTGGTACTCATGCCAGCAGGGAAGGACCGTAAAGTGAGACATGGGTGTGGCATAGATTTTTCATGGGTGAGTTACATAATGTTAATGCATTGTGTTGATGAATTAGAAGGCATGTAGACCATAAATGTACACTTGCATATGCCACGCCTTAATTTTGTTCCTTGCATTAGTGTTGTATCATACTAGTAGTTGCGCTGACCCATTCGTGGGATATCATATTACAGATGACGCTCCTGGTACTTGAGACTTGATGAAGTCTTGAAGGAAGGAGGGGAAAAGAACCTTGAAGTATATTTGGCCCTTGGGGCGTATTTTGTGATGTAAGGGCTTAAGCCCAAATGACATGTAAGATGTATTTATAGAATGTGCCTTACGTGTATATATGTTGAAGGGAATGAATGTATGTTTAATTGAATCTATTAAAAATTATCTTTTATTCTCTTTTCTTAATTCACTTCATTCACTCCCCATGTTTGTGAAAATTCGGGGCGTGACAAAGAACACTACCGTCAATCACAAAAGTTAAAAAATTGCAATGTGGTTTATACGTACACTGCAATCAGATTGTGAAGCGATTGATGATAATATTTCCCAACTAATTAAACTCTCGTTAGGCCAAATGTCAATTAGGTTTTGTTTATCAAATTTTTTAATTCATTTTGTCGACAAATGATTAAAAAATTAATTCTCTAACACTTTCTAAATAAAATTAAATTAACATGTTAACGTCATAGAAAATAATTAAAAGATCTTATAGAAAAGATGTAAGCAAAATAGAGATTATATGTGTATGATAAAAATGAAAGCACAGAGTATTTACCTTCAGCCATACAATCGAATCTTTTACCATGATCCACTATTCATATCATCTAATATTAAATTAATCATGAGCATCCTGCAAAACCCTCATACTAATCTGTATGGTCAGGGAAGGATTGGGATATATAACCTATACATAATCAATTTGTTTTTACCATATTATAAACTTTAAGACTCAAAACCTACTCTTCAACCACTCTTTTCGTGTGTAATTTTTTAACATACATATATGGTTCAAAACAGATCTTCAATTGAAAAGATTCCAAATCAAACCACATTTTTTTTTTAATATCTAACGATCAAAACTTAACCTAGAGTGTATCTGATGAATCAGCTTCAAGTCGTAACAAGCACACAACATATATAGACTCAATATATATATATATAGACAGAGAAATAAAGAGCTCAATCATCTACCTGAAAGCAACGAAAGGTCATTGAAGATCTCTGAACGAAGTGAGAGAGATGGAAAGAGAAAGAGGCTACGTTCGGCCATTGTCGAAAACGAGGGGAGACAGTGACAGAGAGTAAGAGTGTGAGAGGAAAAGCGAAGAAGAAGAAACAGCGTTGGTATAAAAATGAGGGAATTTTTTTGCGACGCGCAAAGTATGTCTCTAATACGTTAGTGTGCATCTCCCAAACTCCACTACGACGACGTCGTTCAATGAATAAAACTATTAACGACGCACTGTGTGCTTCGCTAATATTAGCAACACACGGTGTGCGTCGCTAATAGTCCATTTTCCATCGCCAAAAGTTGTGCGCTTATTTTTTTACTCCTTTTAGCGACCACACCTTGTACGTCGCTCATAGTGTCCTTTAGCGATGCTCAGGCGTGCGTCGCTGATAATGAGCGTCGCTAAAAATAGTATTTTTTGTAGTGATTCTTTAAAACATAAGCATATAACTGAGTTGCAAAATATATTTATTGAAATAATGAAAGAGCTTTATGCTAGATAGTTTTGCAATATAAAACATCATTTCACAAATTTTGATATTGTAATAGTAGTAATAAAAACAATAAATGCCACATCTATAAGCTTGGTCCTATAGGGCTGTCTGTTGTCACCGTAGCGACCATATTGTAATTGTAAAGATCTAAAAAATCAGGACAAATTTTTCATTTTTGCCAGTAGGGCACTATTCATGCACTGTTTGCCGGTAAAGCATTATATATGCATCATTTAGGAATAAGTCATGTTTAGGAGCATAATTTTAGTATGTCATAGAAGAGAAACATGCTTAGAATGTTAAAATACACCTCTTGCGAAAATTTGAGCCTAAACGGAGATAGTTTGAAAAATTAGACCAAAAGAGTATCCCAAGTGGCTCGGGTGGACCCGGCCAAACCCGCCCACAGGCTGTAACGGCCCGATACACATGGCATGATATTGTCTACTTTGGACTTAGGTCCCCACACAATTTTGTTCTTGGCAGTGGGCTTGCCCCACCCCACAAGGCCTCATACCATTGGAAAGCAGTACCCGTACTTATGAATACCTTCACTTCTTCCCCCCCAAGTGATATGGGATACCTTCATGTTGTCATGAATTGAAACCCACCCTGTGTGGATTCCCTAATCGCGACTGCCACCCTCAGGGCCGGGGACCTTAGGGCGAAGGCTCACATAAACAACAATATCGGATGGTGGTGCGGCCTTGTGTTTTGCGGAAGCGTGCAAATTTTTTTCTTTTCTTTTCTTATTTTTAAATTACGCACATCCGCCCGGTACTGCCGCTCTTTACATTGTGGTATACATGATCATACATTCAGAGCATGACTAAAAACTTAAAGACTTTATAACATTACATATCCACTGCCCCGAGAGGCTTAATACATATTCTTACACTATCTACTAATACAAAATATACTAGTAAATTTCATTGGGTTTCTTAAAAGAAACTACTTAAACATATCTTCCTAAAACAACAAGACTCATCACCATCAACATCATAATCAGATCAGCCATGAATCACCTGAAAGGGGGGTCCAAATAAAAATCTGGGTAAGCTAATCTAAGCTTGTGAATAATACCAGTATTTGTCATGGGGTTTCAATTGGCAGTGGTTTAGCATATAATAGTTTATAAAACAATCACTACCAATTGTTCGTATAATTTGAACACATAATATATGCATTCCTTAAAACATATAGCTTTGAAATATTTAAAGTATTCAAGCTAAACATATACATATAACTTCAAAACATATAACATGTATAGTGAAAATGAGGGTAAAACCTGTTTCCATTTTCAAACATAACATCTTATCACTTTCATTAGTGGAATCCGTTTCGAACCAGACTCTCATTTTACGTATGCGTAGAGAGATAACCCCACTGAACCGATCAGGATCATCTTTCTGGTCCCTAAAAGGTAGGTAAGACTCACTCCCTAACAGAACAGATA
Organism: Nyssa sinensis; assembly: GCA_008638375.1. Classification (NCBI taxonomy): domain Eukaryota; kingdom Viridiplantae; phylum Streptophyta; class Magnoliopsida; order Cornales; family Nyssaceae; genus Nyssa; species Nyssa sinensis. The sequence continues at coordinate 29,344,807 of CM018046.1, forward strand.
GGGTTTCTCGAGATATCTCATGCTTGAGGGATTAGATCCTGCTACCTGGCATTTGACAGGGTAATTGAGTTCCGAAGAAACCCAAAATCCTATCTATATGGCACATGATAGGTCAATTGAGTTCTCAAGAAACCCAAAATCCTATCTATATGGTACATGACAGGTCATTTGAGTTCCGAAGAAACCCAAAATCTTGTCTATGTGCTTATGCATTGTTTATCTTGCATTTAAAAATACATTTAACACATGAATATGTCAAATAGATATTTTTCGTGAGCATTTTAAAACATAACATTCACGACTTCGTGATAAACCTTCATATACTTGAAATAAGAAAATTCAGAATATTTAACAGTAATTGCATTTTAACTTAGACATGCTGAAATATATTTGAAGGAAAAACTATTGCAGAAAACCAATCATTGAGCATTTCACAATAGGGTTATAAAAACAGAATAATTTAAAACTGAATCATGTAAATACTGAATTTGGAATTCAAACACTTTATATCTTTTGAACTTAAAACCTTTTAAAATCCATGGAGTTAAATCTCCACTTCAAATACAGGGTTACTCACCTCGGTCCTTTAGGGTTAGTGCTAATAATGCGCTTTCCCACTTCCTTCGTAGTTCCTAAGAACAATTCATAAATAACCTCATTAACTTCACATTCACTGCAATATCACCTATTGATGCCGTTTAACTTATGCTTAGTTCGTATTAGATCCTAACACAATTTCATAAATTTCATATGTACTTGATTTAACTCGTAGTCTTAACCTATGAAACAATTTAGTGTGTTAGGAATTAAATTTATTTCAATTTATACTCTTCTGGTAGCTTCATTAACTTTAATTTAAATTTAATTACTTCATATGTTTACGTGTCGTGTCATCTCGTATTTCTTTTCAACATATAAACCTTAGTTTAGGTACTTTGGTAATGTTCTAGTTCATAGCCATTTGACTGATGATATTCATCAAATTTTATGTCCTTTTATTTTAGACACTACTTTTGGTCAAACAGACTCTACCATTGAGTCCGGAACGTTGAAGATAGTCAATTTAGACCATCTCTAGTTTAAATTTGGCTTTAGGGGTACTAGGGGTAATTTGGTCATTTACCCCTTTACGTGTTTTTTATTTTTTGGGGCTCCGTCTCACAAAATGGACCTCACCATTGGCTTCAGAATACCTAAAATAGTTAAAATACACTATTCACATGTTTAATTTGGACTTCATTTGGGCTTTGTATTTCTTTAGGGCATTTTGGTAATTTTACATCTCATGGTGGGACCACCCCGGAGTTCCCGGATGTCCAATCTGACATTTTCACTGTGTCCAGAATGCCCAAAAATGTTAAGATAGGCTTTTTCGGATCTCAATTTGGACTTTATTTGCTTCATTTATAGCCCAGGGGTAAAACAGTCATTTTACCCTATTTATAAAATAATTAAATTAATTATTTAATTATTTAAGTATTTTTCCAGGGGTATATTTGAATTGATTTCTTAAAATTTGGGCCAAAACAAAATTTCTCATAGCCTTGGGGTCAAACCGTAAATAGCTAAAGTTTTGGTTTATTTAATTTAAATAAATCAATGAACCAGTGGGTTTACACCGTAAAACCCTAGACCGGTTTGGATGCCCTATAAACCAGCCAGTTTATATAACCCCAAGGAACCGGGATAACATACTCCCATTATCCACCTTATCCGTGTTTAGGCAGCCCCATTTCCTAATTTTAATTTCTTTTTCCTGTATCCAAACAAGACCAATTCAGGTTTTAAATTAAAAGAATTCAACCCTCATACGTCGCCATTTCATTAAACCCGTAACCCCTTGGACCCGGATATAATCCAGACCTGAAATCCGACCCTGTTGCCGACCCAAACAGCGTCGTTTTCCCCAACGAAAATCAACACTGTTCTTCTCAACCCTAATTTTTGCAGTTCAATTTTGTGATGTTTTAAGGACTCATTTGTTCTGTTTTCTTTTCTAAAACATTTTTGAAATAACAAGGAGGGTTTTGGCATTGTTTTTGAGCTTCGAATTTATCTCAAGATCGCTGTTTGGGGGTCGATAAACAAGACCTGGAACTAGCTTGTTCATGCTCATTTTTGAGCCAAATCTTTTGCGGTTTCGTCTGTTTTGGTCCCCTCTTCATGGGGTTTCATATCTCATTCCTTAAAACACGTTTTAAGGTACAGTTGAGGGGTTGGGTTTAAAACTCGAAACCCGCAACTTGATATTTGGAGGTCTTGCCTTACGTTTCTTGGTCGCGGTCATATGTTTCTAGCATGCTTGTAGGGTCTAGTTGGGGTCTTGATAAGCCAAACATGGTTTGGTGGTGATGGATTCAGATCTGCTGTAAGCAAGGTCTCCCAATGATGGCCTTCTGGGTTTTCATGTTCAGAGTGTTCCTCATGGCAATTTTCAGGCTTAATCCACTTAAAAACACATATCTAACATCATGCTAATATAAAAAATCCTAAATATAGTTTATATTCATGCTAAATTTTGGAGAGAGAAAATGATAATTTCATGTATCCACACCTTTTTAGGTTGTGATTTTTGACGTTCTTCACTTCTAATCCTTTTCTTCTTCTCCCTTAAGCTTCTTAGTTTCTTTTCTTTCAGTTTTCTTCTTTAGGTAGTGAGCATGCATAGCATGCATTGGTTTTAAACCAATTCCACCGACCCTTCTCTGTCTCCTAATCTCTCTCTCTCTCTCTCTCTCTCTACACGACTCAGCCCTATCTTTCATTTCTCATCAATTCTCTTATAGCCATTTAATTTTGCTCTTCCCTATTTTCTACTTTACATTAATTGGTTACATGATATTTGTAGTTATATATATATATATATAATATTACACTCACACACTAAGACACACACACACACACTTCTCAACTAACACACACACATACACACAATTTCACCATTCTGCACACACTTTAGATATTTTAGGTTTTCTTCACTTTATGCATATATATATATATATATAACTATACTTGTACACATACATGTAGGTGTATATGTATATATATACACACTTGACTACACACACACAATACACCCTTAGTGTGTGTATTGTATGCATTTCATATACTCTATTTAATTATGTTAAATAATTAATTTCTTATATTTAATTAATTAATTAATTATATTAATTAATTATTCTCTTAAGTTTATAATCTTTACAACAATTTTTCATAACCTCGTAATACGTGCTATATGACTTGATGTTTTTGGGTTGGGATATCACACAGGCGAAAATACATTTTTTGGAAAATTTTCATTTAAACTAATTTTAAGAACTTTGGCTAAAGCAGAATATCGAATTGAGGCATTTTGGGACGGATTGTAGTGTAACGAGGCCTCGAACTCATTAAAGGTAAAAGGGTCTTTTTACCCCTTGGCCCTTTTACTATAAATATGACCCTTTAGAGATAGAAATATCAAAAATGTTCTGGAGAGACGCAGTAGCCCATGCATGGAGAGAAAAGTGAAGAAAACCTAGGGTTTTCCAACTTTCAAGCCTTCAAAACTCATCTCTAGGCTAGGATTCTCACTGGGCTTCCTTCTAGGAAGTTGTTCCCCGTATCAATGGCTACATTCTCACTAATTGGTTCGGTTGCACAACGAGTACAACTCCCTAGGGTTGAGAAAAACCCTTTTAGGTATGATATTTTGCTAAGTTAGGAATAGATTTAAGTTTCTTTTCCTTTTTATAATTTGATTGAATGATTTACATGTTTATTTACTGTTAGAAAGTCACTTAGGATGTAGTTACATTGAAAACCTAGAGTTGGTACTTTTTGTACTTCTGTGTTCTTTAAGTTCTTTGAGAATTTTTCAAATGATGAACATGTAACTTGAATATATGTTTGATTCATTACATTGTAGCTTATGTTCATATGAATAGACCTTGTGTTTTGGAAGGTACGGTTGTTTAATGCATTGATGCTTTGTGTAATTATGTGTTCTTTAAGAATTGGTAATATCTTGAACATATAATATGAGCATGTGTTTAAATTGATTGTATATAGCATATGTTCATGTGGAAGAAGTTGTGTGGTTTGAAAGTTAGAATTTATGTCACATCCTGAACCCCACCCTACGCGGATGTCGAGGACGTGATGCCAGTCAGTCTCCACGCGACCAACCGAAGGCAATTTCTGAACTTTCCAGTGAATTGCACTCCGACTGTAGGGTCAGATGCAGCGAAATTTAAAACTCTTTTTTTTTTTTGTCAAGGGAATGTAACTCATGTATTCACTGTAAGGTTATGTACCACAGAGCCAGTCTAAAATCCAACAGCTAACAATTCTAACCTCAGAGCATATCTATAATCCGACATATAATAACAGAGCAGAACTATAATCTCTAGAGTACCGTTTAAATCCATGAGCCATGTCTATATCTAGTACATATCAGTCAAGTCAGTCATATTACATCACTCACCTGATTAAACAGATTCAATCCTCAGTAATCCAGTCTCTACAGATCAGTGCCATCAGATCCAACAAATATCATTCCTGAAAAATGTTAGGGAATGGGGTGAGCTTCGAAAAGCCCAATGAGTAACACAGGTTCCCTGTCAAGGGTTTCAAAACCATTTCTTGTTTACAAAGCACAAGGGTAGTTCAGTTGTTTCTGAAATAGCAGTTTTATAAATCTACTTTAAATGCAGTTTTAGTAGAATAAAACAGGACTGAACTAAACAGAACAACAAATCAGAACAGATGGAACAGTGCATGATGCCAATATATCAACGAGAGTATAGGCAATTAATTCAAATATTAGAACAGATCAGTACTGGGCGGAACATAACAGGGCATAACAATAATATATCAGTTAGGCGCGTAATCAAGCCTACTTATGCCAGACCGCTCATAATCAGAATGGTACCCAAAGTCAGACACATCATAGCAGAACAAAATCAGATAGACCATAAAACGGAACAAGACATACCGAACAAAACAATAGTAGGACGGGACAAAATCATGCCGCGTACAATACAGTATAAAAGTTTGCATTTAAAAACATGCATTCAGACAGTATAACTTTTAAAACCGTACAGTGCATCAAAATACAGTATCTATGCAGTAACTTATATACCAAGTCAAGAATTCGGACAGATCATAACGGAACTGGACCATATATCAATCAAGATAGACAGATTATTAACGGACGATACATAACGGGATCAGACGGAACAAAACACCAGTTCAAGTCACAGGCATAATCAAGGACAGAGGCATAACAGGACGGATCATAATGGAACAAAGCAGAGCAATACATCAATCAAAACAAGACATATCGAAACTAAACATGGCGGATCAAAACGGTACAATATCAATCAGGTCAAGTCATATCGGAACTGAACATGTCGGAACAAAATGAAACAATACATCAATCAGATCATGACATATCGGAACTGAACATGTCGGAACAAAACGGAACAATACATCTATCAAAACAAGACATATCGGAACTGAACATGACGGAACAAAATGAAACAATATCAATCAGGACAAGTCATATCGGAACTGAACATGACGGAACAAAATGAAACAATATCAATCAGGACAAGTCATATCGGAACTGAACATGACGGAACAAAATGGTACAATATCAATCAGGACAAGTCATATCGGAACTGAACATGACGGAACAAAATGGTACAATAGCAATCAGGACAAGTCATATCGGAACTGAACATGACGGAACAAAACGAAACAATATCAATCAGGACAAGTCATATCGGAACTGAACATGACGGAACAAAACGAAACAATATCAATCAGGACAAGTCATATCGGAACTGAACATGACAGAACAAAACGAAACAATATCAATCAGGACAAGTCATATCGGAACTGAACATGACGGAACAAAATGGTACAATATCAATCAGGACAAGTCATATCAGAACTGAACATGTCGGAACAAAACGGAACAATACATCTATCAGAACAAGACATATCGGAACTGAACATGACGGAACAAAATGGTACAATATCAATCAGGACAAGACATATCAGAACTGAACATGTCGGAACAATATATCAATCAGAACAAGGCATATGCTACTGTAAATATATGCTTTTTAAACAGTATAACGTTCAAAATAGTACAGTGAATCAAAATACAGTAACTAGACGGTGTACTTATACACCAAGCCAGAAGTTCCAAGTTACTCACAAACTGTTACGGTTATCTCCTTGCGCAAACAATCCGATAACCTCCAGATACGTCAGGCATCTCCATGTATATCCTGAACAATAATCATCAATCATATACAGATCAGAACTCATCCATTCAGGTCTCATTTGTCATCTTAGGTATCTATCGGTTTACCTAAGATAGCCTAGTAGCCTATCGCCCTCTCATCGGGTTTCATCCGGGACTATTTTATTATTAAATTAGGCTTAGCAGTCATCAGGATTATAACCCAAGTCATTTAGACTTCAATCGTTATCAGTCAGTTACTTCTTCAGCCTTAGGGGCAAAATGGTCATTTTATGACTCTTGCCCCGGACCCTGTCAAGGCCCTCAGAATAGTCTTTATATCTTAAATATATAGTTCTACGTCTTTTAGACTCCAATCGGTATCAGTTAGGTTCTTATTTTAACCATAGGGGCAAAATGGTAATTTGTCCATTCTTGTCCCGGACCCTATCGTGGTCCTCAGAATAGTTCACATATCTTAGATATGATTTTCTAAGTCCTTTGGACTTTGTTTGGTATCTGCTTTTCGTCATCAGGACACATTAGTCATTTCTTGTTTTACACGTTAATTGTTCCGGAGTCTTATTTAGCCCTTCAGTGTTCATAATTATCCTTATGATAATTTATCAGATCAGTTTGACCTTTATCTTACACTCATAGTGCTCATGGGTATTTTGGTCATTTCACATGTCATATTTTTCGGCACGTCAGTTCATAAAATGGACCTCACCATTGGGTCCAGAGTGTCCGACATAATTAAGTTGGACTATCTATTATGTTTAATTGATCCTGGGAAGCATCAGGGGCAGTATGGTCATTTATACTTTATGTGTCTGTATTTTTCGGTACATAATTTCGCAATTTGGACTGTACCATTGAGTCCGGAATGTTCGAAATAGTGAAAATACACTATTTATTTAATTTATTTGGACTCCGTTTGACATATTTAATGTCCAGGGGTAAAATCGTAATTTTATCAATTTAATAAAATAATTAAATAATTATTTTATTATTTAATTAATTTAGCAGGGGCTTAAATGTATAATTTTCCCAAAATCTGGGCCACTGTGCAATATTCAGAACTGTTGGGGCACATCCGTAATTTTCAGAAATCATTTGGGGGTTAAAACATAATTACATAAATTAGGGGTTCAAACCCCTTGGGTTTTAGGTTCAAGAACTGAACCGGTCCAAATACATTGTGAACCAACCGGTCTGTGACCCTCAGAAAACCGGAATTAAATATTCCAATTAACCTCAATTTGCCCCCCTATCCGTGTTCAGGATTGGCCCAATCCCAAATTTCAATTTTTAAAACCCGTAACTAAACAGGCCAATTCTTAAAACATCAAACATCAAAACGGTGCAGTTTTATTAAAATAGTGGCACGGTCTTAAGGCGACACGTGTCCGAGTCAGCTCGGCTTGGCTCGGTCAACTCGGCCGAGTCAACTCCATCTTCCCCAACTTTTCTACGCACTGTTGCCCTAATACCAGTCCTGATTTTTCTCAATTTCGTGCTATTTCAAGCACGTTTTTCAACATGTTTTGATTCCAAAACATTTCTGGGAATGATTCCAACAACATAGCATCATTTTCATGCTTCGAATCCACGGATTAAGCTCTGTATAGCCGATTATCGTACAGAGTTTCAGTTCGATCGTGGGGCCTTATTTCTCAACCAAATCGCACAATTCTTGTCTTGTTGTGACCCTTAGAACAGGGGCTTCAATTCCCCATTTATAAATTTCAGTTTGCAAGCCTATCTCAGGTTTTGGGTTCCATGGCCGAAAAGAATAGTGTCAAATTTGAGGGTCTTCCAGTGTGTTTTTGGGTCGCGTATCGTGATATTCAAAACCCTAGAAGTGTCTACTTCATGTTCGGACCCTCAGTAATTGGTTTGGTTGAGGTCGATTCAGACCTGCAACCTCAAGGTCATTAATGGCGGATTTTTTTCAGTTTTGGGGTTTTAGCCCTATTCGACCCTCCCAATTAATTCAGAATAGCCCTAAGGTCTCACAGGAGTTTATATACAGTTTAAATTGATTAAAACTACCAGAACAGTATGTCAAATTTTAACAGAAAATTTTTCAGTTTAAAGAGGAGTATACCTTGGTTCAGGCCATTGTTCCTCCCTCCCATAGCTCAGTTCAGACCTTGGCACCTCAGGTGTGCCCCAGTCCCAGTCGTGCAGCACACAGCCCCCTCAATTCCTCCTCCTTTGGGCACCTCCATGGACACACACTTTGTGTATATCTCTCTACCCACTTTCTCACTCTAACAGATCTCATGCACCAATTTCTGATTTCTCCCTCCTCCAATACACATATGGAGACTTGTAATGCAAATTTTTTTCTCCTTCAATACATCTCCCAACCTCATGATAAATCTGCATGTATTTTGGTTGGAGGAGAGGTCATCATGGCTGAAGTAGGGTGATGATGAGCTAGGGAGCATAGGGGTGATGCAAGGGTGTGGTGTTGCATGGATAGCCATTGGCCAGTTTTGGTGGCAGATTAGGATAATTCAATGTTATATACATTTCTGTTGTATATATGGACACAAAGATAATAGTAGCCCAGTTGGTAATTTTTGGATGAGGTTTCTTTTTACTCAAAGGTCAAGGGTTCAATTCCCTTGGCCTCCCATTTGGCCATTTTTTCCATATTTTCGGTTAAGGCCACGTTTGGTTGCACAGTAATTCAATTTTCAATGTTTGCTACATAACTTTCATTCCGTAGCTCCTTTTTCGATGCGGTTTCTTCCGAGAGCTTCATAATTCAGTTCGCTTCACTGTCAGAGGTTCCGTGTCATTTATTAATCATTCGGGATTTTCGGGGTTAACTAATTCGGGTTCCGTTAGTGTTAAAACGGCATTATTTTACCGATTTAACCAGCAATTTGGGTTCGGGTATTATACCCTCTTTCTCCAGACATATTTAATTATTTCATCGGCCTATCATGACCGCCGGGATTATGATTAATTCCCTTTACTATTCTGTAAGCCGGTACTAATTAATAATTAGATAATTAATCATTAATTATACAGGGTTGGGGTGTTACAATTTACTTTATGGATGATGCATGATTTAAGGTGTATACCATGTATTTGATAAAGTGCCTCATTGAAATTGCATAAAACAAATCAAGGCATTGTGGCATATTGTGATTGTTTGAGAACATAGTGTGGGTTGAGCACTTGGTGCTATGCATTATGAGAGTGTAGATCCTGTGGTGAAAAACCTAAAATTGGCCATTGCATTGGTGCCCGCTAATCCAATGGGAGCGATCCGTGAAACGGGTGTTGGTACTCACTGATCCAATGGGAGTGATCCGTGAAACGAGACATGGATGTGGCATAAAGTTGCATGTGTGTGTCATGCATATTGTCATTACATAGCATTGAGGGGTTTGAGGGTTATAGCTTATAAATGTACACTTGCACATGCCACGTCTTAACTTTGTTCCTTGCATTAGTACTATGTCATACCAGCAGTTGGGCTGACCCTTTATGGGATATCATATTACAAATGAGGCTCCCGGTACTTGAGACTTGATGAAGTCTTGAAGGATGGAGGGGAAGTGGACTATGAAGGACACTTGGCCCTTGGGGCGTATTTTTGTATATATGAGGGCATAAGCCCTAAGACTTGTGTACCTACTTGTAAAAATCTTGTATATTATGAAAACAATGGGCGGCAAGACCCTAAAATTGTAATAAGCATGAGGTTGTGATGTTTCAAATTTCAAGTATATATGTATGTATGGAGGATTGTATATTTTAAATGATGTATAAGTGTTTAGTTGAATGAAAAATATGTATTTTTGTTGCTAGTTTGAAAAATAAGGGATTGTGTTGTGAAATATTAAGTGGAAAAAGGTTTAAAAAACAAAGGAGACTATGTTAAAATTTTGTGAAATTAAAAGGTTAGTTAGGTGTGTGAAACACCCTAAATATAGGTGGAAAAAGTGCCAAAAAGGGAAGGGGTTAAAAACCTTGAGGAAGTAGGTTAAAAATTGGAAAAAAACTAGTTGCAGCACTTTGAAGAAAAAATTCAGAAAGGTGAAAAATTAGCTTGTAGCCAATACACTGTATCTACAGTGGAATAGCCTGTAGCAGCCCCAGGTCAGCCCCCTGCCGTACGCCCAGCCCGTGCGCCCACACCGCACGTCCCACTTCCCCAGCGTACCCCCTGCACATGCACACGCCTGTACCCCTGCGCCTTGTGGACCTGCTGCTTGACAGCCCCATGGGCACCTAGCCTTGCACCTCTTGACACTAGTCTTTGGCCACTTGCCTTGGGCCATATTTGGCCAGCCCCTAGACCATGTTGACCAATCACCTTGGGCCATGTTTGGCCACCCTTTTGGGCCATATTTGGCCACTCTTTTGGGCCATGTTTGGCCATCTTTTTAGACTATGTTTGGCTACCCTTTTGGGCCATGTTTGGCCATCCTTTGGGGCCATGTTTGGCCACCCTATTGGGCCATGTTTGGCCACTCTCATCGGCCATGTTTAGCCACTTCCTTAGACCACCTTAGGTAGGATTGTTTGACCTATTCTTAGTCTATGCCTTAGGGCATTTGGGGTCCATTTGAGCCACTGCTTCAAGCCACATTAAAGACATTTTTGGGGCCATCTTAGAGGTCATGCTTGGACATGACTTAGACTATTTTGACCATTAGTTGGGGGAGGTGTTTGACTACTATTTGAAACCCATCTTGGGTAAGTCTAGTAACAATTTTTTATTCTTAAATTTGGGGAAACATGGGAAAATAAATGTTTAATCAACTAAATCCATTTAATTGCCTTTTATTTATTTTTCTCAATTCATTTCACTCACTCCCCGGGTTTTTGAAAATTCGGGGCGTGACAGTAATTTTGAGGTCGTGGGTTAAATAACTGTCTGTAAAGAGTTATGTGAAAATCTATCGGCACTTTACCCCTGACAGGGTTTTTATACATACCCGGCTTAACCCCCGATAAGGTTCTAATACATACAGGGCTTAACCTCTGATAGGGTGTTCTTATGTCTGTAAGGCATGTAACTTTTTCTTTAAAGGATAGTTCCAATACATTCTTTAAGTTATCCATTTTTTAAAGCATTTAAAGAGATGTTACTTGAAAACATTGAATTTAAACATTTATCATAGTATTTTGAAAAGAGTCATGCAGTTAAAAGATTTAACATAATAGTCCAAAATGTGTCATAAAGTTGAAAGAATTGCATGTAGTGTCATAAAACTATAAGAAACTGCATTTCATGAAAATGTCTCCACTTCAAGGTTAAGGTTACTCACCTATGATCTAGAGTCCGCAGTCTCTTGCTTACTGGCTTACTTGACTTGCCTTGACATTCGTCTTATCTCTATGTCCTTGTTGGTGATCCTAAATCCTTGATTAAAATAAATTGGTGCTATATCAGTACATATCTCAGCTTAATTATTTACTTACTTAATATTTTTAGTTTCTTCTGAACTTCCTGCAACGCACAGGATTGCCCCCAGAGTCTTCAATTTGCCAGTTTTTTATTCAGTTCTAGTTTTTCTAATCTACAACCCCATTAGCACAATAGTTCTATCAATGGAGCAAACTAATGTGGTTAGATCAAACGGCAAAAAAGGGAAGATAAAATAATCAGATGGTTGAACATGAATACAAGTCTTACTGTTTAGGATTCCCTTACGGTCTTTAGTTACGGTTCCTAACACTTGGTAATTTATTTTGTGACTCACTTTAGCCTTTAAGGACACTTTGGTAATTTTTTCTTTACATGTCTTATACTGTTCAGTACTTTAATTACCTTAACAGACTTCATCTTTGAGTTCAGATGGTGATTTAATCATAAGGTAGTCAATTTTTTAGTTCCGAGTTCATCTGGTCGCTTAATTAGGCCTTAAAGGTAGATTGGTAATTTACCATTCATAACCCGTGTCTTAGGTGCTCAATTATCTCAAACAAAGTTCATTTTCTAACTCAGAAGCTTTTATATATGTTGGTGAATGTTTCTCTTCACTTTCTATACTCTTCTAGTAGCTTCATTAAGTCTTAGAGACACATTCATTATTCTATTTTTCCTAAATAGTGTCACTATTAGGTCTGAAATGTTGAAGATAATAAATTTAGGCTATTTTGGATCTTAATTAGCCTACATGTGGCTTATATTTAGGGGCATTTTTATAATTTTATACTTTCATGCGGGACTATCTTCGTGTACCCAAGTGCTTAATTTGATATCACCATTAGGTTTAGAGCGTCAAAAAATGTAAAGTATGCCCCTTTCTATATTTTTCCAGTCTGTCTGGTAGCCTATACAATGTTAAGGACAGTTTCAAAATTTCACACTCCTAGGTATCTGTATTTTTGGTACCTCGTTTAACTAAGCAGACCCTACTATTCAGTCCAAAACATTAAAAAATGTTATGTACTTCAATAGTTATCAGAATTCAATTGGTGGCTTAATTAATGTATTATGATAAATTTGAAATTATTGAAATTTTCCCGTTCGTGTTTTTCGGGGTCTATGTTTCCAAATTGGACTCCACCCTTGATTTTGGAATACATAAAAACATTATTTTAGAGTCTTCTTGCATTTTAATCAGACTTCATGTGGCTTATTTTTGGCTTAAGGGTATTTCAGTAATTTTTTTAATTTAAAAAGGATTTAAAATTAATTTTTTTGATTATTTTTCTATGCCATTCCGTATTTAACCAAAAATTGTAAGGCTAAAACATAATTCTTGAAAATTAAAGACCTAAGCTGTCTAGTTAGGTGAAGCTAGAAGCAAATTGGTCTGACTTGGTTAGAAACCAACCAGCTCATCCGGTCTGTTGCACCATCAACGTGTTATCACGACATCATCAAAACGACGACGTTTCAATTAGGTTTTAACTAAACCCTACGTGTCCAAAATGACATCGTTCCAATAAAGCCCAAACCTGTTTATGTGTGGGCAGGACCGACTTATATTGGACCCGACCTAGGGTCCAACACTGTTCATCGTCTTATTCATTTTAGGGTTTACTATAGCACTGCTGCCTTCAATTTTTAGAGCTTATTTCGCACAATCCTGATTAGTTTTCCTCACTAATTTCTATCGCATTCTCCTCCTAGGCCCCCTACTTAGATATTCCCGTTGGTTTAAAGGCCCAAGACATTGGAGAGCTCAAACATTAGTTTGATAATAGAGACTGAATATTCATTATTTCAGAGCCCTCCCTTGACCATATCGAACAAGGCTGGTTGTTGCATGACCCTCTTTTAATAGGCTTCCATTTCTCGTCCTCAAAATTGAGCTTAGTGCTCAATTTATGTTTGTTCCAAAATTAAAGGGTCTCAGTTTCTTATTGGTTCTCACTGTTCTTTAGGATTTTTCCACTTAGTTCCATCGGATTTATGAATCATTTTACTCCTGGATTAAGTTCAATAATCAAAAACATGTTTACTTCAAGTCGGCTTCTGGCTGAGCTTTGAACTCCCATTAATGGCGGCTCTTCTATGTTTTACTATTTATAGGGCTTAAAATTTTAATATAAACAGTTATCATGCATAAATTTAACTTAGAAACTTAAATGAGTAAGAGTTCGAGGTCTAACCTTGTGTTTGCTAATTTTTCTAATTTTTTTTAATTTCTTCCCTTTCCTTTTTCCTTTATATTCTAGCTTCTTTGAGCTCCCCAATCCCACGAGATCTCTATCTTTCTCACCCTAATTTCTTTTAAAGTTGTCTTAGTGATGTGACTTGCATATATATAGAGGAAATTTTCCTTCATAGTGAAGGAACCTCTTACGGTTGGCTATGGGGTTAGCTGTGGTGTGCTTGTTGCATTTCTACAGCTAATGCAGTTGCATTATGGGCTACCCACGTGCAATACTACAGCTTGTCCCTCAAGCTTTTCCTTTTTCCCTTTATTTTATTTTATTTTGTTGAAATATATACATATATATATATATACATACACATATACACACTATTACACCTTGGTAGGTGTGCCAGCCCTCTTGTTATGTGTTGGGCACATGAGGAGGCTAAAAATAATTTAATATTATTTTTAATTATGTTTCCTTTAATTTTTCCTAATTTTTCACATTTGTTCCATAATTGTTTTCACACATGTACAAACTTTAGTGTGTGTATTTGGGCTTCTAATATTATATATAGGCCACCATAACGTTTGGGATATTTATATATTTTTTAAATATTTTTATGAATTTATTTTACATTTTAATAATTTTTTAATTATTAAATAATTAAATAATTTAATAATTTATAATATTTAGTGTATTATTTTCCACCTTAGGTTAGTGATATATTGATCACATCACCCACTAGTCTTGCTAACCCACGTTAGGTTAAGTCAACATTAGGTTAGGGTTGGCTTTGACCCTGTAACACCTCGACCCTGATTAAGCAATGATTAGTTACTAATCATTAATTAGAACCGATGTAAAGAATAATTTAGAAATTAATCGGGAACCCATGATAGACCCATAAAATAATGTCTGAACTTCATTACCAATTAATTAGGTGAAATGATGTTACTTTAACACTAAGAAAACTCGAGTTAGCGAACTACAGAAATTCCAAGGGATTAATAATCGACACTAGACCTTAGATATTGAAGCTAACCTAAATAGAAAGTGACTGGAAGAAACCGCGTCGAAAAAGGAGCAACGGAAAAGAAGATATTTAGAAAATAGCCGAAATGATTAAATGCGCCAACCAAACGGGGCCTAAGCCCAAAATATGAAAATTCCCAAAAGTGTAGCCAAGGGGACTTGAACCCTTGACCAAGTAGGCATGATTATTGTTACCCAAAAAATTACCAAGTGGCTATTATCATCTTTGTGCCTATATATGCAACCAAATTACATTTAAACCCAATTCAGCCAAGGCCACCTCCCAAATTGGCCAATGGCCATGCATGCAATCCCCACATCATTACCCCACATCACCTTCCTTCACCTCATGTCAGCCACCGAACCCACTAAACCTAATACACATATATACATTCATGTATATGTATAGGTTGTATGTGAGAGAAATGCTAAAATATATATATGCCCACCACACATTTTGACCCTCCAAAAATCTGTGTACTGCCCCCAGACAAGTGTGTGAGGAGTTCTCTGTGTTGTGTAAGTTTTAGGGAGAGAGTGAGTTAGAGAGAAAGTGAAAAGAATCTAGAGAGAGAGATAGCTTGAATGTGGGGCTTGGCCATTGAAGGAGAAATAGAAGGGAGCTAAGGACTGGGAGTGCACGAAGGGATCAAGACCAATTGTTGAAGGTCCTGCTTGAAGCACAAACCAGTGAGGAGACCACTGTTTGAAGGTAATCCATCCAAAACTTTGAATTTCTCTTGGGGAAATTTCGGTTTCTGTTTTGCTGTTTAGGAATTGTTATTGCATGTAACACGTCTAGACCATAAAATCTGGATCGGTTGTGAACCTTTGGACCAACAGAACTGCCCAAACCACGAACCCGTAGCTAAACCGCCATTAATGGAGCTTGAAGTTGCAGGTCTGATCCGACCTCAACCACATGGACTTTTAGTGGTCAATACATGAAATAGACCATGGCAGGACCTAGAAAACTACCACCCGCGACCTAGAGACCTAGGTCTAAGCCCTCAAAACCGAGGCTATTCTTCTCGGCCCAAAAACCCAACCTTTAAACTAGACCCCCAAACCGCTATTTAAGGATGGGGGATCGAAGCCCTTGCTGTGGGGACTTCATAGAACCAAACCCCGTCCAAAATGGTGAAGAAACAAGGGTTTACTATGGAGTTGTAGGTTCGGGTATTCAAGCTTAGACCGAATGATTGGGTTGGTTTTAGAGTATCAAAATAATGCCAACGTGATGGTATGATGACTAGGAACCGATTGGGATCAAAGCAGATTGAAAACAACCCTTGAAACATCACGAAATAGAAAAAGAAAAATCTGCAAATTAGGGCTACAGTGTGTAGAACGGTGGGGAAGACGATGAACAGTACGGGTCGGGCATGGACCGGGTTCAGGTCGGGCCCCGACCCGACCGAGAAACGGATGACCCGTTTAAAGCCAAACTGTGTCGTTTTTATAACTGATTTTTAAAATTTAAATTATAGGGCTGACGTCAGCACATTACCCTGAACCGATTTGAACCGGATTGGACCGGTCCGGTTCAATTGCATAAGGACTGAACCCTTTTGGTTCAGTTTAAATCTTTTGGAAATTATGAAACAGCCCCAACAGTTTTAGGGAATTCAACTCTGGCCCAGATTTTGGAATTTTATTCCATTTATACCCATGATAAATTAATAAATAATAAATTAAATTATTTAATTAATTTATTAATTAAATAAAAATGACCAAATTACCCCTAGGTCATAAATAAGTCAAACGGAGTCCGAATAAAGTAAACGAATAGTGGTTTTTGACTATTTTGGACGTTCCGGACTCAATGGCGTGGTCCGTTTTACGAGACGAGGCTTCAAAAATTACGATACGTTAAAGTACAAATTACCAAATTGCCCCTAATGTAACCGATGTCCAAATAAGACAAGTTATTAGTGTAATCTTATTTTCTTGGGCCTTCTGAGATCAACAATGGAGTCCGATTCAGGAGACGGGACTCCAAAAAATATGACGCACGAAATGACCAAACTACCCCTAAGGTACCCGAAGCCCAAACGAAACTAAAAGATAGTCTATTTTGACTATGTCGGACATTCCAAACCCAACGGTGAAGTCCATAACACCAAAATAGGTACTGAAAATTTAGTCACGTGAAAAATAAAACTCATCAAGTCACCACGAGTTGACTAGTAAGACCAATCCTAGGAAGTTAGGATACGTCAGGCCTAAAATTAAATGAAAGAGCATGAATAGGTAACGATTTAAGGTAAATGTGAAGTTAACGAGTTCTTTATAATTTTCTTAGGAAATACAAAGGAAAGGGAAAAGCCCACCAGTAGTGCAAACCCGGGGAATCAAGGTGAGTAACCTCACATTTGAAGTGGAGATTTAATTCCACGGATTTGAATGATGTTTTAAATATCAAATTCTGTCTTTACACAATTCCGTTTTAAATATTCTGTTACGACATGCTTCCTGAATAATTTACTACTGTTGCTTGAGATATACTTCAGCATGCTTAAAATTCTGATTTCAAATGTTATTATATATCCTGAATTTACATGTTTCACGTATTTCAATACCCTATCATGAGATTATGAACTGTATGTTTTGAATGCTTTTAAATGCATCCACACGAAGGAATTATGGGTTAAATGCTTTTAAATGCAAGATAAATTATGCATAAGCACCATGGATTTCTATCGGGTTTCTTAGGAACCCAACTACGATACGAATAAATGCCAAGTAGCAGGATCAAATCCCCCAGGCATATGAGATATCTCCACGAAAAGTAAAATGGGAATCTGGTTCGAAACGGATTCTGTTAATGAAAGTGATAAGGTGTGTGTTGAAAATGGAAGCAGGCTTTTTCCTCATTTTCACCATGCATATTTACATGATTTGAAATTCATATACTTTATTTCGAAAGTACAAGTTAGCTTGAATACTTTAATGTTTCAAAGCCATTGTTTAAAGAATGCATGTACTCTATGTTCCAAGTATACGAGCAATTGGTAGTGAGTATTTTACAAAATTCTCACGTGCGAAACCACTACCAATTGAAACCCATGACAGATGTTAGAATTACTCACTGGGCTTCTCGAAGCTCACCCCATTCCCTAACATTTTTCAGGTGATGACGATGGGTGGACCCTTGCCCAATTTGGGGAGAAATGATAGGCAGCTCCATTAGGATTCTGGAGATATTTTGGGAAGTATTAGGGCCTATGGTTGGTTGAATTTTGATGTCGTACTTTTGGACAATTATGTATTTAAGCCCAAGAGGCAACCAAATATGTACTTAAGCCCTTGAGGCATTCGAATATGTATTATGTATAAGACTCTAATTTTAGTATGCTCTGATGTGATTATTCATGTGTACTGTTATGAAGAGCGACAGTACCGGATGGCTGTGCGAAAGTTTTTTTTTTAAAAAAAAGAAAAGGGTTTTCACGCTTCTGCAAATCAAGGCCGCACCGCTATTCGATACCGTCGCCCATGTTTTGCCTTGCCCTCAGGCTCCCGGGCCTGAAGGCGGCGGTTGCGATCCGAGATCCGCACAGGGTGGGTTTCGGGTCGTGACAAGAGTGGTATCAGAGCACTAGGTTAACTAAAACAAACTTAGTGACGTTGGAGGAATTAGGAACAGAACCATAAGTTAGGTAGACCTTAGGCTACCTAAGATATGTAAAGTGTGTGACGAAATGTGAAGGCGGGGTATGGGACCTGCGTTATAGGATACAGATATGTGAAGTATGTGACGTGAAGTAAGGGCGGGGTATGGGACCCGTAGTACATGAAATAGAGATGTGAAGTATGTGATACGAAACGATGGCGGGGTATGGGACCCGTAGTACATGAAATAGAGATGTGAAGTATGTGATACGAAACGAAGACAGGGTATGGGACCCGTAGTTAGATAAGGTAGTGTAATGAAGACAAGAAATAAATGTAGGTTATAAAACACCACAAAATCAAACATAGTGATATAATAAACCTCGAAACATGAGATAAGTAAATGAAAACCTTATGCGATGATGAAAAACTAACAGAAATATGTGTTTTTCAGCAAAAATGGTAAACACCAGAAGAAACGCGAGGAATTCAAATGACAGACTCGACCGAGTTGAACATATTCTAGAGGCAATGGCTCAGAACATAGTTAACATGCAAGCACAAGTCAGAGCGCCACAACCGGTGCAAAATCTTGAGCCACAACCAAATCCAGGACAACCTACTGAAACAGTCAACTTGACGAGTTATAAAACGTTCCAGGGTTTTAAACCCCCTAGATTTGACGGTCTAGATACGACAATCGATGCAGAATCATGGGTTCGGGAGATGGAACGTATATTTACGGTTATGACATGTACTGAAGAGCAAAAGGTCTCTTTTGCTGCTTTTACCTTTAAGGATGGAGCTCGTGAGTGGTGGCTGCTGGAGAAAGAAAGGGAGCCGCCAATGACCTGGACAAGATTTCTAGAAGTGTTTTATGACAAATACTTTCCAAGGTCATTGAAAAACCAAAAAATAGCAGAGTTTGCAATTCTGACCCAGGGAACGATGACAGTGGCGGAATACGAGACTAAGTTTATGAGATTAGCCCGATTTGCACCCCACATGGTCCAAACTGAAGATCTGAAGGCTAGGAAGTTTGAAGCTGGCCTCAAGGATAGTATCAGATACTGACTTGAACCATTCGAACTCCCTACATATAATACAGTAGTAGATCGTGCTAAGATTTTTGAGAGAGCGGGTAATGCCTTATCTCAAAAGAAGGACAAAAATAAAGTAGGCGCCACTTCCCAACAAATGAAAAAGACAAAGGCAGGAACCAAGAGTATGACTACTGTCAATGAGAAGGGTGACGGTAGCCAGAAGTCAGGAGAGGTTCCTACTTGCCCTACTTGTCAGAAGAAGCACTTTGCGCCCTGTCGACAGTATTCAGGAGTCTGCTACAGATGTGGCCTACGTGGGCATCTTATCAAAGATTGCCCTCAAGGAAGTTCAGCTGTCAAGGAGCCTACCGCGATAGCTTCATCTACTACGTCGCAAGTACAGGCTGTAACTACTGAAAAACCAGGAGGAGGCAAAGAACCTATGAGGTACGGGCGAGTGTTCAACATATATTCTAATGCTGCACAACCTTCAACATGTCAATTAGGTACATATCTTAATGCTTACATTACTGCATATAGACTTGTAGCTTATTTTCGACTACTTAACACATGAATGTGATAGACCAAAATAACGTAAAGAGACTAGAACCCCAGAAATAAGAACACTCGAGTTTTGAGGACAAAACTATTTTAAGGGGGGAAGGATGTAACACCCCGACCTTGATTAAGCAATGATTAGTTACTAATCATTAATTAGAACCGATGTAAAGAATAATTTAGAAATTAATCGGGAACCCATGATAGACCCATAAAATAATGTCTGAACTTCATTACCAATTAATTAGGTGAAATGATGTTACTTTAACACTAAGAAAACTCGAGTTAGCGAACTACAGAAATTCCAAGGGATTAATAATCGACACTAGACCTTAGATATTGAAGCTAACCTAAATAGAAAGTGACTGGAAGAAACCGCGTCGAAAAAGGAGCAACGAAAAAGAAGATATTTAGAAAATAGCCGAAATGATTAAATGCGCCAACCAAACGGGGCCTAAGCCCAAAATATGAAAATTCCCAAAAGTGTAGCCAAGGGGACTTGAACCCTTGACCAAGTAGGCATGATTATTGTTACCCAAAAAATTACCAAGTAGGCTATTATCATCTTTGTGCCTATATATGCAACCAAATTACATTTAAACCCAATTCAGCCAAGGCCACCTCCCAAATTGGCCAATGGCCATGCATGCAATCCCCACATCATTACCCCACATCACCTCTCTTCACCTCATGTCAGCCACCGAACCCACTAAACCTAATACACATATATACATTCATGTATATGTATAGGTTGTATATGAGAGAAATGCTAAAATATATATGCCCACCACACATTTTGACCCTCCAAAAATCTATGTACTGCCCCCAGACAAGTGTGTGAGGAGTTCTCTATGTTGTGTAAGTTTTAGGGAGAGAGTGAGTTAGAGAGAAAGTGAAGAGAATCTAGAGAGAGAGATAGCTTGAATGTGGGGCTTGGCCATTGAAGGAGAAATAGAAGGGAGCTAAGGACTGGGAGTGCACGAAGGGATCAAGACCAATTGTTGAAGGTCCTGCTTGAAGCACAAACCAGTGAGGAGACCACTGTTTGAAGGTAAGCCATCCAAAACTTTGAATTTCTCTTGGGGAAATTTCGGTTTCTGTTTTGCTGTTTGGGAATTGTTATTGCATGTAACACGTCTAGACCATAAAATCTAGATCGGTTGTGAACCTTTGGACCAACAGAACTGCCCAAACCACGAACCCGTAGCTAAACCGCCATTAATGGAGCTTGAAGTTGCAGGTCTGATCCGACCTCAACCACATGGACTTTTAGTGGTCAATACATGAAATAGACCATGGCAGGACCTAGAAAACTACCACCCGTGACCTAGAGACCTAGGTCTAAGCCCTCAAAACCGAGGCTATTCTTCTCGGCCCAAAAACCCAACCTTTAAACTAGACCCCCAAACCGCTATTTAAGGATGGGGGATCGAAGCCCTTGCTGTGGGGACTTCATAGAACCAAACCCCGTCCAAAATGGTGAAGAAACAAGGGTTTACTATGGAGTTGCAGGTTCGGGTATTCAAGCTTAGACCGAATGATTGGGTTGGTTTTAGAGTATCAAAATAATGCCAACGTGATGGTATGATGACTAGGAACCGATTGGGATCAAAGCAGATTGAAAACAACCCTTGAAACATCACGAAATAGAAAAAGAAAAATCTGCAAATTAGGGCTACAGTGTGTAGAACGGTGGGGAAGATGATGAACAGTACGGGTCGGGCATGGACCGGGTTCAGGTCGGGCCCCGACCCGACCGAGAAACGGATGACCCGTTTAAAGCCAAACTGTGTCGTTTTGATAACTGATTTTTAAAATTTAAATTATAGGGCTGACGTCAGCCTGACATCAGCACATTACCCTGAACCGGTTTGAACCGGATTGGACCGGTCCGGTTCAATTGCATAAGGACTGAACCCTTTTGGTTCAGTTTAAATCTTTTGGAAATTATGAAACAGCCCCAACAGTTTTAGGGAATTCAACTCTGGCCCAGATTTTGGAATTTTATTCCATTTATACCCATGATAAATTAATAAATAATAAATTAAATTATTTAATTAATTTATTAATTAAAAAACAATGACCAAATTACCCCTAGGTCATAAATAAGTCAAACGGAGTCCGAATAAAGTAAACGAATAGTGGTTTTTGACTATTTTGGACGTTTCAGACTCAATGGTGTGGTCCGTTTTACGAGACGAGGCTTCAAAAATTACGATACGTTAAAGTACAAATTACCAAATTGCCCCTAATGTAACTGATGTCCAAATAAGACAAGTTATTAGTGTAATCTTATTTTCTTGGGCCTTCTGAGATCAACAGTGGGGTTCGATTCACGAGACAGGACTCCGAAAAATATGACACGCGAAATGACCAAACTACCCCTAAGGTACCTGAAGCCCAAACGAAACTAAAAGATAGTCTATTTTGACTATGTCGGACATTCCAAACCCAACGGTGAAGTCCATAACACCAAAATAGGTACTGAAAATTTAGTCACGTGAAAAATAAAACTCATCAAGTCACCACGAGTTGACTAGTAAGACCAATCCTAGGAAGTTAGGATACGTCAGGCCTAAAATTAAATGAAAGAGCATGAATAGGTAACGATTTAAGGTAAATGTGAAGTTAACGAGTTCTTTATAATTTTCTTAGGAAATACAAAGGAAAGGGAAAAGCCCACCAGTAGTGCAAACCCGGGGAATCAAGGTGAGTAACCTCACATTTGAAGTGGAGATTTAATTCCACGGATTTGAATGATGTTTTAAATATCAAATTCTGTCTTTACACAATTCCGTTTTAAATATTCTGTTATGACATGCTTCCTGAATAATTTACTACTGTTCCTTGAGATATACTTCAGCATGCTTAAAATTCTGATTTCAAATGTTATTATATATCCTAAATTTACATGTTTCACGTATTTCAATACCCTATCATGAGATTATGAACTGTATGTTTTGAATGCTTTTAAATGCATCCACACGAAGGAATTATGGGTTAAATGCTTTTAAATGCAAGATAAATTGTGCATAAGCACCACGGATTTCTATCGGGTTTCTTAGGAACCCAACTACGATACGAATAAATGCCAGGTAGCTGGATCAAATCCCCCAGGCATATGAGATATCTCCACGAAAAGTAAAATGGGAATCTGGTTCGAAACAGATTCTGTTAATGAAAGTGATAAGGTGTGTGTTGAAAATGGAAGCAGGCTTTTTCCTCATTTTCACCATGCATATTTACATGATTTGAAATTCATATACTTTATTTCGAAAGTACAAGTTAGCTTGAATACTTTAATGTTTCAAAGCCATTGTTTAAAGAATGCATGTACTCTATGTTCCAAGTATACGAGCAATTGGTAGTGAGTATTTTACAAAATTCTCACGTGCGAAACCACTACCAATTGAAACCCATGACAGATGTTAGAATTACTCACTGGGCTTCTCGAAGCTCACCTCATTCCCTAACATTTTTCAGGTGATGACGATGGGTGGACCCTTGCCCAATTTGGGGAGAAATGATAGGCATCTGCATTAGGATTCTGGAGATATTTTGGGATGTATTAGGGCCTATGGTTGGTCGAATTTTGATGTCGTACTTTTGGACAATTATGTATTTAAGCCCAAGAGGCAACCAAATATGTACTTAAGCCCTTGAGGCATTCGAATATGTATTATGTATAAGACTCTAATTTTAGTATGCTCTGATGTGATTATTCATATGTACCGCTATGAAGAGCGACAGTACCGGACGGCTGTGCGAAAGTTTTTAAAAGATTTAAAAAAAAAAAAAAGAAAATGGTTTTCACGCTTCCGCAAATCAAGGCCGCACCGCTATTCGATACCGTCGCCCATGTTTTGCCTTGCCCTCAGGCTCCCGGGCCTGAAGGCGGCGGTTGCGATCCGAGATCCGTACAGGGTGGGTTTCGGGTCGTGACAAACCCTATATAAACTCTGGTCTAGTTAGGGTTAGTGTTGACTTAACTCTACTTGGGTAATGGCCTAACCAAGGTTATGACCCACTGTAATATCCTAAAAAATTCGATAAGACTAAAACAGTAACCGAGCTCATATGTATGGGATAAATTATCAAAAAATATGAGATTAACCCAAAATACCGAAAATGGTGCATGCTCAAAAAATTGACAACCTTGTTAACCGAGTGCTGAAATGGACAGATGGAACGATACAAAAAATTCATAATGGAAATTATGTAGAGATAAACAATAAAGGATTAACGGGAACCCAAATCAAAGAAATAACTAATAATGATGTTGAACCTCGATTTGACGCCAAACTTGTCGATACCCCATAAGTTGATATTTTATGAAAATAAAATAATATATTTTAGACGGTAATCAATATCAGGAGATACCCTATGTACGCATATATATACCAAGTAGTATGCCCAAAATACATGACATGTATAAGTATACTAAAAAAATGTTTAAGTATATATATAATCATAAAGCTTCCAAAAGAAGCTACGAATCTGCTGGAAACCAAATAAGTGAGAAAATAAGGGAAAGAGCTGACCTATATATATAGTTATCTATATATAAATATATATATATATATATATATATATATCGAGAAGCTTCCAAGGAAGCTGCATAAGGCCAAACCATGCAGGAAAAGAAGAAAAGAAAAAGGAAAAAGAACCAAAAGAAAAATGCAGTAGTCGCAATAGTTAACACAACTATATATATATATATATATATATAGATAATTCAGGAAG
Source organism: Nyssa sinensis (assembly GCA_008638375.1). Classification (NCBI taxonomy): domain Eukaryota; kingdom Viridiplantae; phylum Streptophyta; class Magnoliopsida; order Cornales; family Nyssaceae; genus Nyssa; species Nyssa sinensis. Next base: position 29,369,620 of record CM018046.1, read on the forward strand.
CCGCTGGATATCTCTTGAGTAGCTGAAAATTTTGAAAATGTGGGGAGCAGCTATATATATATATATATATATATATAGAGAGAGAGAGAGAGAGAGAGAGAAACTCCAAAAATTTCCAACACCAGTGAACTTTGAAAAATTCTAGCCGACTTCATATCTATATATATATATATATATATATATCTTAGTTTGCAGAAAACTAGGGAAGCAACCATAAACTGAGACAAAGAGAAAGAAACTGAAGAGAGAGAGTGAAAAAGAGAGAAGCTGAGTCGTAGAGGATGAAAAACAATGGGAAGAAGGAAAATCGGAAAATTCAAGAAAAAGGAAAGATTGGAAAATAGGTATCAAACTTAACCCATTGAGTTACTTCAAATTTTAAAATAGTATTACACTAGTAGAGTAACTTCTGAATGTATTGTGTAGCAAAAACAGTAAAAAAAATTGACAAACCGCCATGTAAAGACCCAAAACATGGGTCTGAACCGATATAAATCAAACCTTGATTGAGGCACGAGGATTAAAACTAGAAATAAAATGATTCACAGCGTCACAAAAATCAAGTGAAATGACTAAAAAATGAGCCCTGAAACTAGGGTTGCGAGTCACGGGTCTGATTTTTGGCATCTCAAATGGAACCTCAACCTCGGTTTTATGAACAGGATAACAATCCCTATGATTGCATAGTTACAACAAGCCAAAAATTATCACCATTGGTGGAGAAATGAGAGTGTACGACGAAAATATCCCATTAGCCATTAACGGTGGGATCGAGCTTGTGAGCTCGTACCAATCCACAAAACAAATGCCAAGGTGTTCACTAAGCTTCTAGAATCACATTAGAATAAAGAACAGTAAAAATCCATGGCCAAAAACTCAAGAATTTAGCTTTTAAAATTTTTGATTTAGGGTTGCTGCTCACCGTCTTGGGAAAGATGATGAATAGTATCAGAATCGGGTTAGGCTCGATTCGAGCTTTGGTTCGGGTCAACCCAGTTTGATCCTATATATCATATAAACAATACGTCATCGTTTAGTGAAGTAAAGAAAGAAAAAAAAAATAAAGGGAAACGGAGGTGCGGCCAGTGGGATTCAACTCACTAACCTGTGTGAGGTAATAATTCTATAACTGAGGGTATAGCCACTACGCCACTGACCTACTTTGTGAAAATTTTTTGTCTAAAAGCATATATAAAATATAATAAAATAATAAAATAATTATAATAATTAAGTTAATTTAATTTAATGATTCCGATGCCCAAATAAAATAAAAAGATAATGTAATTCAATGTTTTTGGGCATTCTGGATTCAACGGTGGAGTCCGTTTTAGCAAACGAGGTACCCAAAGACATGAAACGTAAAAGCGTAAAATTATGAAAATGCCCCTAATACAGTATGAAGCCCAAATAAAATCCAAATTTAACGAAATTGGTACCAATGGAAGCTCAAAATAAATATGAACTCATATATGTGACTAATTAATGATTCAGAGTCAGAATATTATAAAATGTAAAATAACAAAAATACCTTTGAGCATAGAAAATACAAAGTAAAGGCCGAATAAAGGCCAATCTGATATAAGTAATTGTCATAAATATAAGTATAAAAATTGAGGGGCTAAATAAAACTCTGGAACAGTTAAAGTATAAAATAGAACATGATCGATATGTCCCGATGATTAAAAGCAGATACCAAATGAAGTTCAAAAGACTCAAAAATGTATATGTAAGATATATGGAATATTTTGAGGATTACGATAGGGTCCGGGACAAGAATGAAAAGATTACCATTTTGCCCCTAAGGTTAAATAAGTGCCTAATTGATAACGAATGAAGTCCAAATGACATAAAAATATAATTCTGGAAGCTACTAAGCCTACCTAAGGATTGTAATAGCCTCAGTGAAACTCAATAAGTGGGTAATAAGCCAATGAACTTAATTAGGGGATTTGATAGACTCCTAAGATGATGAATAAGTCATGAATGGATGAGTTCTGATATGTCTGTGAATAATGATGATTATTCAGGATATGCAAGGATGTGTCTGACGTATCTGGAGAGTATCTGCAAATGGAGATAAACGTAACAGTTTGTAACTAACTCTTATCCTTTAATATTGGTTTTCCCTAGCCATATCACATGTTTTTCCTAATGCTGCCAAATTGTACTCCATTACCTACCTGATGAACTTAATTTCTCTGAATTGACGCCAATCAACTTGTGATTAATTATTGTGCCTGTACTTTGATTTGATTTGCTTGTCTATATCATTTGAGAACTTGATTACTGATACTTAAGCTTAAGTATATCTTCATGCATGCCATATCATGATCTTGTGATATATCATATTGTTAGAAATCTTGTTATACCACACACTTTATGACTCGTTGATTGAGAATTTAACTGATACACACGATTGTATATCCCGTGTGGTGTTTGATGATCATGACATTTTGTATGTACTTAAGATTGTGTTCAATCACAATGCCCGCCCACTCACAGATGGCGTTTTGGACCCTTTGGGGTCAGCTGTGTCCTTTGGGGACTTGAGATAACAGAGCTCTTGCGTTATTCAGTTAGCCCAAGAGAAAGAGGGGCAAACTTGAATGTGCGTTTTGGGGGTATGCCGGGCCTTGGTTTGTTTACGCCCCTGTTCTGTTAGACAGCGCTATCGATATTTTTGGCATTCGTTGGATGATCATATTCTATGCCTGTGAATGATCATATTGTTGCCAGCGTGATATACTTTTGATTGACTAACGTATTTGTTTGTGGAAACAGATTATCATGATAGGCTAGATCCTATTTTGATTAATTTTTTCATCACCTTCTTGTATTATATTGTGGGATATGCCTTTCTTCGGACCCTCGAGTCATTGTTGCTTGTATTGGTGACTGACTATCTAATATTTCATTCTTGTATTGGCGACTGGCAATTTGTTATTTCATTCTTTTTTATTGTTGTGGACTAACCCTAACTCATGTCAAAGCTAGGATCTTACTTACTGAGCTTGTTTAAGCTCATTCTATTTATCTAATATTTTTTAGGATTTATCTCCATTGGACTAGAAGACACAATGAGATGACATCAGTAGGCTGAGAGACATTCCAAGTAAGGATCTGATGATACTGATTAGTGGAGATGTCACATCCCCCTTACCCACCTTGTGCGGATTAGGGGCATGCGACTGGCCAGTTAGGCACCCATCGGTTTTGATTCTTTTTTTTTATTTAGAAATCAAAATGCCGACGGTAATCCTAACCACAGGCCATTCATCAGTAACATCCAAGTACAATGCATTCAATTAATATAAGTTGCAGCAGAACTAAGGGAATGCATAACACCTTGGCAGAGCCATTAATACATCCATGGTTAACTATTACATCATTGTCCTACAAAAGATACGAGTCTTAGGTTTCAATACATCACATTCAGAAATGGAGTTAGGTACAAAAATGGTTAATTCATAAGTTCTTCAAAAATAGTTCTCCGGGTCTCCAACCCGCTAATCCTGATCGTTGGGTCCCTCACCTAAAAAATGTTAGGGAAGGGGTGAGCTTTAAAAAGCCTAGTGAGTAACACGGGTCCCTTGTCATGGGTTTCAAACCATTGTTGTTTATAAAGCAAGTGGTTGAATCAGGCATTTCAGAAGATATAGTTAAATACATTTCTTTGAAACAACATTTTAAACAGGGATACAGTTAAATCATCAGAGCGTCAGAATAGTTCAATCACGAGAAGAGCAAAACAGTATAACAAGATAACAGTACAGTATGCACAATTTAAACAGTGCAATATGCTCATATAGTGTTCAAGACTGAATTTGGTACCATGAGTCAGTTGTTCCTTTAGTAAAAATAAGGATAGTTTCATTTCAATACGGAACAGTGAAATCAGACAGGGTAAAATATAGTCATGCATTGAGTAGAAGCATGAAAGACAGTATATCAGTAGGAACAGTACAGTACAGTATTTAAAAATACAATAACTAGACGGTGTACTTATACACCAATTCAGGAGTCTAGATTACTCACCTTGTGCAGTAACGGGACTTAACTGAGAAGCCTTTCTCTTCTTCTTATCCTTCTTTATCCTAGAAAATTTATGAACATTTTGTAAATCTCACATGAAACTTAACTTGGTTTATTTTAATTCAAAATTCAACCAGAGTTAGACTATCTCGCTGTCTATGTGTTTTTATGATAATTGAAAATCACCTTTGCATCCAATCTTTCAGGGTTTCCGTGTCTTCTTGTTTCTTTAATTTAGCCTCTACGACCATTGCCTTGGTAGGCATTTTGTATATAAACGATCGAACGAAGACTACCTCGATTGTTTTGGCTATCCTTATGTGCCGTTCGATAATCTTTTGTTGCCATAATAGTTGTCGCATGAACTCTTGTTGCTTCTTGTCAGCTAATCTTTCGGCTTTACACATAATGGTAAATTTCTTGTTTTTCCCTTCCATGACTGGCTTGAGTTTTTATCCTATAGCATAATCCCAAGATGTCAGGATGTGTACTACCTCTAGGCAGTCCGGTCATGAAATTATTTAAGCTTTCATTGGATTAGTTCTTAGTTCATTCGGATGTTATCTAACTTGATACAGGGCTAGGGGTATTTTGGTCATTTCACAGTTGTGAAGTTTGATTCCGATTCGTCATCCGATCAATTGTATAGTCCCATACGTGTCAGAGTTTCTATTGTTTTCAGTTTCGTCTCAGTCGGACTTTGTTTGGGTTCTAAACATTGTCAGGGGCAATTTGGTAATTTAATGTATTATATTTTTGGCACTTTATCTGCTAATATGGACCTCACCGTTGAGTCCGGAATGTCCGACATAGTCAAAATAGACTATCTTTTAGTTGTATTTGGGTTCGGGTATCATCAGGGGCAGTATGGTCATTTACTCCTACGTGTTTGTATTTTTTGGGACTTAATTTCCCAAATCGGACTCCACCATTGAGTCCGGAATGTTTGAAATAGTGAAAATACACTATTCATTTGACTTATTTGGACTTCATTTGACCTATTAATGACCTAGGGGTAATTTGGTCTTTTTTATTTAATTAATAAATTAATTAAATAATTTAATTTATCATTTATTAAATTATCAGGGGTATAAATGAATTAAAATTTTAGAATCTGGGCCAGAGTCAAATTTCCCAAAACTGTTGGGGTCTTTATGTAATTTCCAGAAAATTTAAACTGAACCAAGGTGTTCAGTCCATATTCAACTGAACCAGACCGGTCCAATCCGGTTCTAACCGGTTCAGGGTAATGTGCGGACGTCAGGCTGACGTCAGCCCTCAAATTTAAAAATTTAATAACAGTTATCAAAACGACACAGTTTGGTTTATGGGTTATATCCGTTTTATCCAGGGTCAGGGCCCGACCCGAAGACCCGATCCAAGACCCATTACTGTTCATCGTCCCTACCCGTATAGGGCCACTGTTGCCCTAGAAATTTCTGAAATTTCTCCTTCAATTTCGTGGAGTTTTATGCATCGATTCTTACTAGTTTTTGTTCTAAAATGTTTCTGGGAGTAATGTCATTCGTTTGGCATCAGTTTCAAGCATCGAATTCAACAATGGAGGTCTGTTTCAATCGATTATCGTGGAGAGTTACAGTTGGGTCATACGACCTTGTTTCTCAACCATTTTGCATGAGGTTTGATCCTCCGCAACCCTTACAACATGAGCTTCCATTCCCAACTCATCAATCTCGGTTTAGGGGTCAGATTTAAAGATTTCATTTTTGGGCCGAAAATAATAGTGTCGATTTTGAGGGTTTAAACCTAGGTTTCTAGGTCGCAGATGGTGTTTTTCAAGGTCCTACAGTGTTCTATTTCATGTATTGACCATTAAAAGTTCGGTTGGTTGGGGTCGGATCAGACCTGCAACTCAAGCTCCATCAATGGCGGTTTTTACAGTTTCTGTGTTTTAGGGCAGTTTTATAGGTTCAAATCATTCACAACCAACCCAGTTCTCAAGTTAAAATACTACACATGTAATAACAGATCCTAAAAGCTATAAAACAGTAGCTGAATCTAGTAGGAAAATTTTCTAAAAATTTTGAACACTAACCTTGAACAGTGGTCTCTCCCTCACGGCTGTGCTCAAATGGAAGCCTCAACAGTTGGATCTGATCCCCTCCGTGTAGTCCTTGGCTTCCTCTAAGCTCCTTCAATGGCTCACCAATGCACACACACACTTGTGTATATCTCTCTCTCTCTAGGATTCTCTCCCTCTAACCAGTTTCTCTCTCTATAGTACAGTGCACAAGGTTCTCTACAGATCTGATTTTCTTCCCTCCATGCATATATGGAGATGGTATATCAATAATCAGATTTCTCTTGCCCCTTCATCTCCCCAAATGCATGATTATCTTGTATGAAATCTGGTTGGAAGAGAGGTTTCATCATGAGACTATAGGCATGATGGCTATGGCATAGGGTGATGCATGCTGATGTGTTGCATGTTTGGTTATTGGTCACTTTGGGGAAAGGCCAAATTTGATTGCTATTTAAATATATATCTTTGCATATATATGCACAAAGGTGCTCTTAGCTTAGTTGGTAAATTTTTGGTAACCCAAATTCTGCCTAGTTTGGTCAAGGGATCAAATCCTCTTGGCCACATTTTTGGTTATTTTCCATACTTCGGGCTTAGGCCCTGTTTGGCTGCGCATTAATGCAGTTTCACTGTTTTCTTCCTAACTTTCATTCTGTAGCTTATTTTCCGACGCGGTTTCTTCCGGTCAACTCCTAGTTAGGTTAGCTTCAGTGTCTAAGGGTTCAGTGACAGTAATCAGTTTCTCAGAATTTTTAAAATTTGCTAACATGGGTTTTGTCAGTGTTAAACAGTTGAATTTAAACAGTTAAATGCCAGATCAAATTTCAGAAAGAGTTTTTCATTACATAATTTAATAATTAAGTCTGGGGTATTACATCCTCCCCTCCTTCAAAAGAGTTTTGTCCCCAAAACTCAGCCTAACTACACTCAGGTGAACAACTCTGGGTACAATTCACGCATTTCTACTTCGCGCTCCCACGTTGCTTCCTCAGTTGTGTGGTTCTTCCACAAAACCTTCACCAGTGGGATTGCCTTGTTGCGCAAAGTCTTCTCCTTACGATCCAGAATTTGCATCGGTTGTTCCTCATATGACAAATCCTCCCTCAGCTGGAGTGGCTCATGCTCAATAACTTGTCCAGGTTCGAGTACACACTTCCTCAGCATCGATACATGGAAAACATGGTGTACTTTATCTAGCTCGGGTGGTAGTGCCAAACTATACGCGACTGGTCCGACTCTTTTCAGGATCTTGAATGGACCAATATAGCGAGGACTTAACTTGCCCTTCTTCCCGAACCGAAGTACTCCTTTCAATGGTGACACTTTGAGGAACACAAGGTCACCTACTTCAAATTCCAAATCCTTTCTTCTGTTGTCCGCGTAGCTCTTGTATCGACTCTGGGCCGTTTGTAACCTACTCCGAATTTTTTGAATCTGTTCAGTGGTTTTTTGTACTAGATCCGGCCCAAGTAGCTTCTAGTTCACTAGCTTCAGCCCAGCAGAGTGGAGATCGACACCTCCTTCCGTATAGTGCCTCATATGGTGCCATTTTAATGCTGGCCTGATGACTGTTGTTATAGGCGAACTCGACCAATGGTAAATGTTCTGCCCAATTTCCCTTGAAATCCAGTGCACACAGTCGTAGCATATCCTCCAACATCTGTATTACTCTCTCGGACTGTCCATCCGTCTGTGGGTGATATGCCGTACTAAACTTAAGCTCGATGCCGAGTGCCTTTTGCAGGCTTTTCCAGAAACGTGACACAAATCTTGGGTCTCGATCAGAAATGATGGACAAAGGTGTGCCATGTAAGCGTACAATTTCTTGAATGTACAACGTGGCTAACCTTTCCATGCTGAAAGTCATTTTTACGGGCAGAAAGTGTGCAGATTTGGTCAATCTGTCAACGATGACCCAGATGGCGTCAAAGCCCTTTGAAGACTTGGGAAAGCCGAATACGAAATCCATGGTGATGTGGTCCCACTTCCATTCTGGAATAGGGAGTGGTTGCAAAAGTCCACTAGGGCGTTGATGCTCAACCTTTACTTGTTGGCAACTTGTACAGTGGGCGATAAAATCAGCCACGTCCCTTTTCAAACCGGGCCACCAGTACAGTTCCCTAAGGTCATGGTACATCTTTGTGTTTCCGGGGTGTACCGTGAATCTTGAAGTATGGGCTTCCTCTAAAATTTCCTTCCTCAACTTGTCTGTCCTAGGCACACATAGCCTGCCTTGATACCGCAAAATTCCCTCTTGAATATCAAAATCAGTCTTTCCAATTGTCTCTACTTCCTTGTAGAATTTGACTAACTCCTCATCCTAAGCTTGTCCTGCCTTGATCTGTTCTACCAATGTAGACTCAACTGTTAGATTGGCCAAATATGCCGTACCACCTGGTGGGATCACCTCAATGCCCATCTCGTCCAGGTCTCGAATCAGCTCCTCCTGAGTAGTAATCATATAGGCAAGATTGCCAGACTTTCTGCTCAAAGCATCGGCTACTACATTAGCCTTGCCAGGATGATACTGGATCGTTACATCATAGTCTTTGATTAATTTGAGCCAACGCCGTTGCCTCATATTCAGCTACTTTTGTGTAAAGAAGTACTTCAGACTCTTATGATCAGTGAAGATCTCACATACCTCCCCATATAGATAATGGCGCCAGATTTTTAGAGCAAATACCACCGCCGCTAATTTCAAATCATGGGTCGGATAATTCTATTCATGTGGTCGAAGTTGTCTAGAGGCGTAGGCAATGACTCTGCCGTCTTGCATTAAGACACATCCCAAACCCTTGTGGGAAGCATCACAATAAATGACGAACTTTCCCTCCTTGGTGGGAATAGTAAGAACTGGTGCTGTAGTCAACTTCTCCTTGAGTAGTTGGAAACTCCGTTCCTGTTCATCCGTCCAAATGAATGGCACCTTGTTCTTAGTCAGGTGGGTGAGCGGCTTCGCCAACTTAGCAAAATCCTTAACGAAGCGTCAATAATACCCTGCCAACCCAAGAAAACTTCAGATCTCGGTCACGGTGGTTGGTTGAGGCCAATTCAGAATAGCCTCTATCTTATGCGGATCTACAGCAACACCTTCCTCAGAAATCACATGGCCCAAAAAGGAGACGCTGGGTAGCCAGAATTCACACTTTTTGAATTTTGCATATAACTTGTGCTCCCTCAGGGTCTGTAACGCTATTCTCAAGTGCCTTTCGTGCTCCTCTTCGCTCCGTGAGTACACCAATATGTCATCAATGAAAACAATGATGAAGTCATCCAAATGTGTCTTGAAGACCCGATTCATTAAATCCATAAATGCAGCAGGAGCATTGGTCACACCAAAAGGCATGACCAAAAACTCGTAATGACCATATCGGGTTCGGAAGGCCATTTTCGATATGTCAGTATTCTTGACCTTAAGTTGATGGTATCCAGTCCGTAAATCGATCTTGGAAAACACACTTGCTCCTTGCAATTGATCAAACAGCTCATCGATGCGTGGGAGCGGATACTTGTTCTTCACTGTCACTTTATTGAGCTTTCGATAATCGATACAAAGTCTTAGAAAGCCATCCTTCTTCTTCACAAATAATACTGGCGCTCCCCAGGGTGACACACTGGGTCGGATGAATCCCTTCTCCAACAGCTCTTGTAATTGAGCCTTCAGCTCTTTCAATTCTGATGGAGCCATTCGGTACGGGGCTTTAGATACCGGTTGAGTTCCGGGAACGAGGTCGATAGAAAATTCAATCTCTCGATCAACCGTCCCACTCGGTAAGTCCTCAGGGAACACATCAGGAAATTCACAGACAACTGGCACTTCTGACAACGGGGGAGTTTGGGCTTGGGTATCCAGGATGCTACACAGGTATCCACGACAACCTTTCCTTAATAATCTTCCTGCCTGGATGACGGAGATGAGGTAGGGTGGAGAGACAACGCCTTTTCCCTTAAATACAAATTCGGGTTGCCACGGGCGTCGAAACAACACCTTCTTCTCAAAACAGTCAATGGTGGCGTGGTTGTGAGACAGCCAATCCATGCCTAAGATCACATCGAATCCCTTGATGTCCAAGGGTATTAGGTCTACTGACAGCCCTTGATCCCCAATTTCTACACTACAGTTCTTCAGGATTTTGGACCCAATCATTCGCATCCCAGAGGGGGTTTGTACAGACAACAGTTCATTCATAGGTTCAGGTATTCTATGCAGTTTATCAGTAAACAGTGGAGATATAAAAGAGTGTGTGGATCCGGAATCAATAAGCACATGTGCGGAAGTTTCACAGATCGGGAGTGTACCTGCTACCACAGTATTGGCAGTAGATGTCTCCCCTAGCACTAGGGCAAACACCCTCCCTGGTCGTCCTTGAGGTGCTTTGCCCTTATCTCTGGTGGGGGCTGTTGGAAGGAGCCTTTGTGTCGTAGCAGTGGAAATCGGAGCTGGGGCTCTTATATCGGGTGGTGGCTGCGGCCAGTCTTTGACCAGGTGTCCCTTTTCCCCGCACCGGTAGCATGCACCGGTCAGCTTGCGGCATTCTTCCTGATGAGACTGTTGACAATGTGGGCACTTAGTCACCTCTCTTGTTTTCTTCTGACTTTTCTCCCCTTTGCCTCGACTTTCAGTTTTCTGCTTCTTTGAAGGTTGGGATTTCTGGAAACTTTTCCCCTTGTTCTTCCGTCCTTGGTCTTTGAGTTGATTATACTCCTCCATGTCCTTTTCGATGACAAGGGCCTTGTTCAATACATCCGAGTACGTGTATAGTTCAAAAGCGGATACCCTTGTTCGAAGTCCTAGGCGAAGGCCTCCTTGGAACTTCCTTGCTTTGTCCCTTTCTCCCTGTATTAGAGAGGGGGCAAATCTAGACGGGGCTGAGAATTTGGCAGCATACTGGATCACTGACATCTCTCCTTGCTGCAGATTTGTGAACTCTTGAATTCTCCTCTCACAGGACTGTTGACGGAAAGAACATACCGTAAAACCTTTCCACAAAATCCGCCCATGTCATAACTGGGTTCTGCCGTTGCACCTCCAACCACCAGTTATACGCCTCCCCATGAAGCATATAAGTGGCTAGCCTCACCTTCTCCTCCTCGGTACATATTAGAAGTCCAAAAGCTTTCTCTATTGCCGTCACCCATTTTTCGGCCTGCTGAGGCTCTGTGACCGTCTCGAAGGATGGAGGTCTCAACTTGTGAAACCTGTCCAGTAGTTCGTTGCGGATGCCAGCTCCAACAGGTGGCACCGGAGCAGGCGAGGGTGGCATAGCTGGGGCTTCAGCCGGGTTATTGGCTGGTCCGGGTTGATTTTGCTGCAGGGTTTTATTCAACCCTTCTATCGCTCGGGCGAACTGAGCCAAAGTTGCCCGCATTTCGCGTATAGCAACACTCTCTGTCGGGGCTTGCAGTTCCCTACTGCCGTTCCTTGTCCATGGTGGCATCTGAGACAGAATAAAGTAATTCTCAGTACCCTCGTTCAGTGTGTCTTCATAGAACGATACTCAGATCATTGTTAGCTCAAGGTTCCTACCACTCGAGCATATACTCCCTAAGGGTTCAGTTCTTCGGTAACCCTAAGGTTCTGTTCTATGTTCGAGATGTAAAACCTAAAGCTCTGATACCAACTCTTGTCACATCCCCCTTACCCACCCTGTGCGGATTAGGGGCATCCGACCGGCCAGCTAGGCACCCATCTGTTTTGATTCTTTTTTTTTTTATTTAGAAATCAAAATGCCAACGGTAATCCTAACCACAGGCCATTCATCAGTAACATCCAAGTACAATGCATTCAATTAATATAAGTTGCAGCGGAACTAAGGGAATGCATAACACCTTGGCAGAGCCATTAATACATCCATGGTTAACTATTACATCATTGTCCTACAAAAGATATGAGTCTTAGGTTTCAGTACATCACATTCAGAAATGGAGTTAGGTACAAAAATGGTTAATTCATAAGTTCTTCAAAAATAGTTCTCCGGGTCTCAAACCCGCTAATCCTGATCGCTGGGTCCCTCACCTGAAAAATGTTAAGGAAGGGGTGAGCTTTAAAAAGCCTAGTGAGTAACACGGGTCCCCTGTCATGGGTTTCAAACCATTGTTGTTTATAAAGCAGGTGGTTGAATCAGGCATTTCAGAAGATATAGTTAAATACATTTCTTTGAAACAACATTTTAAACAGGGATACAGTTAAATCATCAGAGCGTCAGAACAGTTCAATCACGAGCAGAGCAAAATAGTATAACAGGATAACAGTACAGTATGCACAATTTAAACAGTGCAATATGCTCATATAGTGTTCAAGACTGAATTTGGTACCATGAGTCAGTTGTTCCTTTAGTAAAAATAAGGATAGTTTCATTTCAATACGGAACAGTGAAATCAGACAGGGTAAAATATAGTCATGCATTGAGTAGAAGCATGAAAGATAGTATATCAGTAGGAACAGTACAGTACAGTATTTAAAAATACAATAACTAGACGGTGTACTTATACACCAATTCAGGAGTCTAGGTTACTCACCTTGTGCGGTAACGGGACTTAACTGAGAAGCCTTTCTCTTTTTCTTATCCTTCTTTATCCTAGAAAATTTATGAACATTTTGTAAATCTCACATGAAACTTAACTTGGTTTATTTTAATTCAAAATTCAACCTGAGTTAGACTATCTCGCTGTCTATGTGTTTTTATGATAATTGAAAATCACCTTTGCATCCAATCTTTCAGGGTTTCCGTGTCTTCTTGTTTCTTTAATTTAGCCTCTGCGACCATTACCTTGGTAGGCATTTTGTATATAAACGGTCGAACGGAGACTACCTCGGTTGTTTTGGCTATCCTTATGTGCCGTTCGATAATCTTTTGTTGCCATAATAGTTGTCGCATGAACTCTTGTTGCTTCTTGTCAGCTAGTCTTTCGGCTTTAGACATAATGGTAAATTTCTTGTTTTTCCCTTCCATGACTGGCTTGAGTTTTTATCCTATAGCATAATCCCAAGATGTCAGGATGTGTACTACCTCTAGGCAGTCCGGTCATAAAATTATTTAAGCTTTCATTGGATTAGTTCTTAGTTCATTCGGATGTTATCTAACTTGATACAGGGCTAGGGGTATTTTGGTCATTTCACAGTTGTGAAGTTTGATTCCGATTCGTCATCCGATCACGTGTATAGTCCCATACGTGTCAGGGTTTCTATTGTTTGCAGTTTCGTCTCAGTCGGACTTTGTTTGGGTTCTAAACAGTGTCAGGGGCAATTTGGTAATTTCATGTATTATATTTTCGGCACTTTATCTGCTAATACGGACCTCACCGTTGAGTCCGGAATGTCCGACATAGTCAAAATAGACTATCTTTTAGTTGTATTTGGGTTCGGGTATCATCAGGGGCAGTATGGTCATTTACTCCTACGTGTTTGTATTTTTCGGGACTTAATTTCCCAAATTGGACTCCACCATTGAGTCCGGAATGTTTGAAATAGTGAAAATACACTATTCATTTGACTTATTTGGACTTCATTTGACCTATTAATGACCTAGGGGTAATTTGGTCATTTTTATTTAATTAATAAATTAATTAAATAATTTAATTTATTATTTATTAAATTATCACGGGTATAAATGAATTAAAATTTCAGAATCTGGGCCGAAGTCAAATTTCCCAAAACTGTTGGGGTCTTTATGTAATTTCCAGAAAATTTAAACTGAACCAAGGGGTTCAGTCCATATTCAACTGAACCAGACCGATCCAATCCGGTTCAGGGTAATGTGCTGACGTCAGGCTGACGTCAGCCCTCAAATTTAAAAATTTAATAACAGTTATCAAAATGACACAGTTTGGTTTATGGGTTATATCCGTTTTATCCGGGTCGGGGCCCGACCCGAAGACCCGATCCAAGACCCGTTACTGTTCATCGTCCCTACCCGTATAGGGCCACTGTTGCCCTAGAAATTTCAAAAATTTCTCCTTCAATTTCGTGGAGTTTTATGCATCGATTCTTACTAGTTTTTGTTCTAAAATGTTTATGGGAGTAATGTCATTCGTTTGGCATTAGTTTCAAGCATCGAATTCAACAGTGGAGGTCTGTTTCAACCGATTATCGTGGAGAGTTACAGTTGGGTCATACGGCCTTGTTTCTCAACCATTTTGCATGAGGTTTGATCCTCCGCAACCCTTACAACATGAGCTTCCATTCCCAACTCATCAATCTCGGTTTAGGGGTCAGATTTAAAGATTTCATTTTTGGGCCGGAAAGAATAGTGTCGATTTTGAGGGTTTAAACCTAGGTTTCTAGGTCGCGGATGGTGTTTCTCAAGGTCCTACAGTGTTCTATTTCATGTATTGACCATTAAAAGTTTGGTTGGTTGGGGTCGGATCAGACCTGCAACTCAAGCTCCATCAATGGCGGTTTTTACAGTTTCTGTGTTTTAGGGCAGTTTTATAGGTTCAAATCATTCACAACCAACCCAGTTCTCAAGTTAAAATACTACACATGCAATAACAGATCCTAAAAGCTATAAAACAGTAGCTGAATCTAGTAGGAAAATTTCCTAAAATTTTTGAACACTAATCTTGAACAGTGGTCTCTCCCTCACGGCTGTGCTCAAATGGAAGCCTCAACAGTTGGATCTGATCCCCTCCGTGTAGTCCTTGGCTTCCTCTAAGCTCCTTCAATGGCTCACCAATGCACACACACACTTGTGTATATATCTCTCTCTCTCTAGGATTCTCTCCCTCTAACCAGTTTCTCTCTCTATAGTACAGTGCACAAGGTTCTCTACAGATCTGATTTTCTTCCCTCCATGCATATATGGAGATGGTATATCAATAATCACATTTCTCTTACCCCTTCATCTCCCCAAATGCATAATTATCTTGCATGAAATCTGGTTGGAAGAGAGGTTTCATCATGAGACTATAGGCATGATGGCTATGGCATAGGGTGATGCATGCCGATGTGTTGCATGTTTGGTTATTGGTCACTTTGGGGAAAGGCCAAATCTGATTGCTATTTAAATATATATCTTTGCAAATATATGCACAAAGGTGCTCTTAGCTTAGTTGGTAAATTTTTGGTAACCCAAATTCTGCCTAGTTTGGTCAAGGGATCAAATCCTCTTGGCCACATTTTTGGTTATTTTCCATACTTCGGGCTTAGGCCCTGTTTGGCTGCGCATTAATGCAGTTTCACTGTTTTCTTCCTAACTTTCATTCTGTAGCTTATTTTTCGACGCGGTTTCTTCCGGTCAACTCCTAGTTAGGTTAGCTTCAGTGTCTAAGGGTTCAGTGACAGTAATCAGTTTCTCAGAATTTTTAAAATTTGCTAACATGGGTTTTGTCAGTGTTAAACAGTTGAATTTAAACAGTTAAATGCCAGATCAGATTTCAGAAAGAGTTTTTCATTACATAATTTAATAATTAAGTCTGGGATATTACAGGAGACTTGGATTCTTGTGGACTGACTTAGGCTATTCAAGTGAGTGAAATGATATGATTAAATCCATTGATGTGCAATAGATATATTGGGACATGGCTCATGATATTAGTTCGCTGGAGTTATTAGATGTCTGGTTATAGATGTGTTTTGTGGTATATAGTTGAGTTGCATTCCCGAAATGAGAAAATTTTTAAATTCTGCTGCTCTGACCCTACATTTGGAATGCAATTCATCGTAGAGTTCAGAAGTTTGCTTTTGGTTGGTTGCTGTCACGCCCCAAATTTCTACAAACCCGAGGCGCGACTGACGAGATAGAAAATAAAAAAATAAAAGGACAAATGTAATAAATCCACTAAACAAGCATCCATTCCCATCGATACATAAAATAATATAAGGTACATCTCACAACTGCATTATTCATGGTCATTCGAGCTTAAGCCCTTACATTACAAAATATAAGTCCCATGGACCAAAAATATACCACGTGCTTCACCCTATCAGGGTATCACAAAGTCTCAAGTGGCTGGAGGATCCTCATCTGAAAAATGTTGCCCACGAATGGGCCAGCTCAACTGCTGGTATGATGAAGTGCTAATGCAATAAATAAAGCTAAGGTGTGGCATGTGCAAAGTGTACATTTATATCTAAATGTCATTCAAAGCATCACAGTAATATATGAGTGGTATGCATAACGCACCCATGCACAACTCTATGCCACACCCATGTCTCATTTACGGGTACTCCCCGATGGCACGGAGTACCAATGCAATGGCCAATTTTGGGTTTTTCACCACAGGATCTACACCCTTATAATGCATAGCACCACGTGCTCAACCCACGCCATGTTCTCAAAGGATTCATCATATGCCAATATGCCAATGCAATCTCAATGAAACATGATTTTCCACAATATAGCATGCTCGAGACAATAATACATAAATCACCAGCGGATTCCACATGCAAGCATATCTCATATAATCAACTTAACACATGTCATGATTCACATTCATCATTCACTAAATTTTCCTAAAGTGCAAGTAAGCATGTGAACAACCAGCTCCAAATCATCAAGTAAACACATTCCAAATAAACACATAAGTCATTCCAGTCATTCACAGAACATTCCTAACTTAACTTCATTTCTAACATTAGCAAAACACCATACCTGACAGGTTAGTCTCAACCCTAGAAGATCGTGCACGATATGTAACTGAACTGGTCAATGAAAAATGCAGGAAGTCAGATCGCGCTCTCCTGTCCTGTCAGTGTCCCTAAGAGCATAAATTACAACTCAGTCTATTGTCATTTGAATTTATGCTATTCATCAAATTTTATGTCTTTAATAAATAGGTTTCTATTCTGCTAAATTAAACTCTGCCATTGAGTCTAGGACGTCGAAGAAAATAAGTTTAGGTTTTCGTAGAGCTCAATTCAGACATCTGGGTTCAAAAGGGCAAAATAGTCATTTTGTACTTTTCATGGGTCCTTACATTTCGTGACCTCTTTTCACAAATCGGACTCCACTGTTGAGTCCGGAATGCTCGAGATAATAAAGTTTCACTATTTGTTTACTTAATTTGGAGTTCGTTTGACTGTACTGCAATTTAGGGGCATTTTGGTAATTTTAAATGTTACTACGGGTCTTTTATTTTTTGGGACCCCGTCTCGTAAAACGGACCTGACCATTGGTCTCAGAATGGTCGAGATAGTCAAAATACACAAATGACTTGTCCCATTTGGACTCCAGATTATTTTAGCATATTTAAAATAATTAAAATAATTAATTAATTAATTAATTAATTAATTAATTTAATTATCATTTTATTAATATTTAATTCTGGTGGGTTAAAGCATAATTACTTAAAATTTTTAGGGTTAAAGTGTAATTTTCGAAATCTGAGGGGTCAAATCAGAATTTTAAAAAGTACAAGGTCGAATTGTAATTTTTAGAAAGTTCAGGGGCAATTTCGTAATTTGCAAAACCCTTATTCTCAATTTGGATAGCCAAACAGTGGCTAATCCAAAACAGGGATAAGATATCCCTGTTCCCATTTAATTCCAATTTCTAATTTCTTAACTTCGTAGCCAAACAGCCCCCTAGCCCCTTTTTAATTTAAAACATGGGAGCGACACGTGGCAGAGGTGGTTCAGCCCCGCCCGAACTGGACCCGACCCGGACTCGAAACCCTACCCGAGCAGCCCCTTTCTTCCCCGACTTTTCGGCGACACACCAACAGGGTTCTAGCGCCTTCTCCGGCGCCGACGACTGGTCTCCGGCGAGATTTTCAGTTTTTAAAAATGTGATTCTCTCCGTTTTCTCCCAAGGATTCCATATCTAGGATCGGTTTTGGGTTCAAGTCACCAGATCTTCACAAAATAGAGGGTCAACCCCTCGGTCAAACTTTCGGCCGACTCTTTCCCCTTCATTTTTGTGACAGTTTAGTCCTGGTTTAACCCCCATTTTAATCCCAAATGGTTTCTGCACCTCCTAGGGTTCGTTCCCCATCATTTAAACGAAGTTTTACAAATAAAATGACAAGACCCACTTCTTATACCCGAGACTTGCAACTCACATTTTCTATCTCATTTCCTAACCGTTTTCTTTCATTCTTTTTGCAAAATAAACCCTACAACATGCTCTCTAAGATCATATACACCAAATCAATTATCATGCTTTTAAAAAAATTAAAACAGAATGGGTCACTTACGGTTTTCTTGGGTTTCTCTCTCTAGCCGTGCACCTCTTTCACCCTCTGGTTCCAAGCTTGATTCAAGCTCCAAGACCCTCTTCCAGAACTCTCTTTCTCTCTCTCGCTTCTGCTTTTCTTTCCTTCTCTTCTCCCAACCGAGACCATCCTATATCCCTAACACTTCCACTCCCACACATCTCTCTCACACCAACCCCTTTCCTTGACTTCTCCCCCTCTGTTCAGCCATCCTGCTTTCTTCCCACCATGCAGCTTTGCATTTAATGCAAAGCTGCCCTATACACCCTACATATATATATATATATATCAATCATCACACACACTAGACACACACACTACTCCACTGACACCACACACACACCCCACGGTGCATTGTTTTATATATATACATATACATATCCACATACACATGTAATACACATCATTCTACACATATACCTATTTATACTCTCCCACACATATATACATGCTATACATACATTCACCATGCATATATATAACACATGCATCAAAAAATTTTATAATAATAATAATAATAAAAATTTAATAACCAAGGAAAATTTTTATATATTAAAAAAAAAAAATTTCCGGGTTATTACATCCTTCCCTCCTTACAAAAATTTCGTCCCGAAATTTAAAATAACATAAAATAAAAGAAAATACATCACTGATCAAACAACTCGGGGTACCTAACTCGAACCTCGGCCTCACGCTCCCAAGTAGCCTCCTCGACCCCATGATGGTTCCAACGAACCTTGACCAAAGGGATGGTCCTGCCTCACAAAACCTGGTCCCTCGAGTCCAATATCTCCACGGGCCTCTGGTCATAAGAAGCGTCGCTCTCTAGTTGAAGATCTACCCAATCTAACACATGGGAGGGGTCAGGATGGTACTTCCTCATCATAGATACATGGAAGACGTCATGAACTCCTGATAGCTGCGGTGGCAATGCCAGCTTTTAAGCCACCTCACCGACCCTTCCAAGAATCTCAAAGGGGCCTATAAATCGTGGCGACAGCTTCCCACTACGCCCAAATCTCCTTAAACCTCGTCTGGGAGATACCTTGAGGAACACATGGTCCCCCACCTCGAATGACAAGGGTCGCCGCCTCCTATCTGCATAACTCCTCTGGTGACTCTGGGCTGTCAACAATCGCTGCCTGATCACCTGTATCTTGTCTGTGGTCTCACGGACTATATCAGGTCCCAAGGCAGCTATCTCTCCCACCTCAGTCCAACACACCGGGGAACGACACGGCCTACCGTACAACGCTTCGGATGGTGCCATCTCAATACTGGACTGCTAGCTACGGTTGTAGGCAAACTCTACCAAAGCAAGGTGATCCTCTCAGCTACCCCTGAAGTCCATAACGCAGTCTCTAAGCATGTCCTCTAGGATCTGAATGTTACGCCCTGACTGGCCATCAGTCTGGGGATGAAAGGTAGTACTAAACTTAGCTGAGCCCCTAAGGCTGTCTAGGGGGCTCTGCCAAAACCGAGTGTGAAACGTGGGTCCCTGCCTGAAACAATGGATACTGGAACCCCATGTAGTCGCACAATCTCTCGACATAGTAATAAAAGATCGATGCAAAATGTATTGTAACATGTAGACGTGCAACCTTACCTATGGATCACTCACCTCTCCCTCAGCCAGGCGATGTCAAATGCATTACCTCCTCCCATTACCATCTCCCCTGTAGGCTTCGCCTCACCGGTAGGCATGTAGCGGCATGCAGACATCTCCACACTCCCTGCTAGGGTCTGGTGCTAATCCCATCTGTAACGACTCACTCCACATGGCACAACACATAATGAAATCCTCAAAACACATTGGCTCATCAACGCCAACCCTTTTCAAATTCCATCCAAGCATCACGACTCTCCTCAATAATTCAACACAATAAGAAGTAAAGGAAACTTCTCACTATTCACAAAGATACCCCAAGGTCTCTCACACATGTGATGTCATCTAACCCACCTCAAATTAATCCATGAAATCACCTAGTGATTTATCCCAATGGTATAAATACACATTATCTGTACCACAATGCAATCTATCATCCAGTATTTTCTAAGAACCCTAATTACCCACAAGACATCAACAGTACAATCTAAAAGTAAAGCTATCATCTCTCATCTTAGTCTATATATAACCGAGACTAAGTGTCATGTATTGATGAGGACTAGCCTATTCATTTCATGTTCGCATATGTCGACTGGGTATACAAATGTAGACAGTGTAGTTTATGTACTCTAATCATGAAGTTTAAGTCAATATACCAAGGTTCAGAAGAATAAAATATTAGTGATACTCTTCACCAATTTCCCTTACGAACATATATCAATTTTCACACACATGTATCAACGCACACATATAAACACGTTTAAGCATTCTCTTATACATGCATTAATAATGTCACATCCCAAAACCCACCCTATGCGGATTAGGGTATGCGACCGGCCAGTTAGGCACCCATCGTATTTTGTCTTTATCAAAATACCGATAGTAATCCTAACCTCAGGCCATTCACTTGAAGTCTCCAAGTTGATACATTCATTATATGAAAATTTCAACAACGGAAACCAAAAACAGGGAATGCATATTAACTTGGTAGAACATCAACTATAATCTTATTTACATACATAGGTCAACAAAAGGTACATCATTGTACTTGACTACAAATATCCAAAAATGGTATAGAATATAAAAATGGGTTAGTCGTCATCTAAACTGCCTAACTAACTCCTTGGTCCCTCCTATTCCTTGCCACCGTCGCCTTTACCTGAAAATGTTAAATAAAAAGAATGAGCTTAAACAAGCTCAGTGAGTAACATAGGTTCCTGCCATGGGTTTCAAAACCAGTTCATATATACATATGCATGCTCAAATGTAACTCAGATAGAACAATGCAGCTCAAGTAGAACAGATACAGCTCAAATAGAACGGATACAACTCAAATAGAAAGGATATAGCTCAAAGTGCCTGAACCTTCCCCAGTAATGTGGGATGGCATTACTTCCATCCACCCCCTCACATGGAGGGCCTCATATCGCACACTTCCGGCTGAGGTCGGTATCAGAGCGGAGCAGAAACAGCTCAAATAGAACGGATACAACTCAAATAGAATGGATACAACTCAAAGTGCCTGAACCTTCCCCAGGCGATGTGGGATGGCATTACTTCCCATCCACCCCCTCACATGGAGGGCCTCATATCGCACACCTCTGGCTGAGGTCGGTATCAGAGCGGAACAGATCAGATAGGATTGAGCGGATGCTGAGCTCTAGGCGTCCCACAGAGGCAGCCATCCATCCACTGATATACTCAATCCCGTAGTGGGCCCCAGATAAGACTCAACATGACAAACAGAATCAAATAGACTCCAACGGACAGGTAACAGAACAACAGACTTCAACAGAATCAACAGGATATATCAGAAGGCAAGATAGAACAAAATCATGCCTAAGTAATGCAGATCAAGAGGTATGCATGAAAGCATATGCATTTAAAACAGTACAGTGCATAAAACATATTAGCATATAAAGAGTATAGTATATGAGTCTAGGTAGTATAGAAAATATACACCAAGTTAGGAGTCCGAGTTACTCACAGTTCGTTGCAACTAGTTCGGCTTCCCTTCCAGTTGATTCTAGATTCGGAAGTCCTAGAATAGTAATCACGAACATTAGTTATTGATGATAGTGTATTTTTACCTATTTTACTAATTTCCTGTAGCCACCTAAATGGTAGGTTTGACACTTAGACTAATGGGAATTATATTGGTCTAAGAGTGATGTGTATGAATTAAATGTTATTTATAATAAAACTCTAGAATTAGATCATGAGTTGAGTCAACCCAACTGCCTCAATTCAGTCCCTACATATGGTTTTGGAGGAAAATTATCAAAACGTGTCTGCTAGAGTTGGAGTCTCCTGAGGAATGTTCCAAAATTATTTAGAGTACAATACAACAAATCAACTCTTTGTAGCTCACATCCGGTTAATAATTTACTAGAAATAGGTGTGATTATTTGATTTTGCCACAATAACGGAACCCATTCAGCCGCAACCTGTTGGGAAAGTGAGTTCTAAAACTGATTTATTTTCGAAGTTAGATGTCGGCTGGGAATCACCTTGTTAATTAGTGCAGAATTGATTCTTTAGATAGCTTGAGATTTAAGTGAAATTATGTATGGAGATGTGTGGATTTGTTGTGCTGTACAGAAGTCCAAAATTAGATCACGCTCAAATGGTGAGCTGATCTGAACCGATCTTGTTATGGAGGTTCCCTGGCCACGTTCCTGCAGTATACTACTCCTAAATAATTACCCAAAGTATAATTAAACTCATACCAGTTAGCTATTGGGTGGAATCACATAATTGTTCAATTTAAAATTAAATTAAATTTAAATAAATGGTTGGACCATGTTTAACTCAATAGCTGAATTTCTATTCCTTAATCCACTACACATATAGCAGCCGTACCAATCCCACCTCTTTCTAATTTTTCCAGCAGCCAACACAATTTCATTAGCGATTGTAAATTCAAAGAAATAAAGTTTCATACCTGCTTTCAGATTGGCTCAATCGTTAGAAAGGAAGAAAATCAAGAAATCTAGAGCTGCAGCCGTTCAGCTTCTGCCCCAACGCTAGCAGCCAAGAGTTGTTTCTTGAACCCAAAAAAATCTGATTTATGCAGCTGTATTTAACGAGCTTGGCCAGCCCTCAAACGTTTATGCAAAGACCGATCAGATAATCCAATCGTTGTTGATGATACTAAAGCAGAGGAATGAAACGTGAGAAGAATTAGAAGCGGGTGAGAATCAGGAGATATAGATCAGATCATGGAGATTTAGATCCAAAATCCCCTTTCCCGAGCACTGTTCAGTAAAGTATATATATAAATGATGGAATAGTCTAGAAAGTTGGACGGTTTTCTCCCCTGGTTGGTTGTCTCTAGTTGCCTCTAGAAATTTCTATTTAATTCCTGATTGTCCCTCACGTTTTATCTAAATTCTATATATAAAGATAATAGCTTTTTATTATATTTTGATTTTGGAAGAGGGACGGCTGTAGCATTCTTTCTATTCTTTGTTCTTATTTTTTATATTTTAACTATTGTGTCTATTGGATCATATGCAGGCTGTTGCTTCAATATTTACATTAAAAATGCATTCAGCCGCACCACTGTATATATGTACATAGTATCATGTATTTTGGGCAATATATATATATATATATATATATTTATATTACCGTCTTTATTATTTTTATTTCATAGAATATTAATATATATATATATATATATATAATGCCAGCAAATTTGGCTCAGAACTGAGCTTCGACATTATTAGTATTTATTTTACTAATATCGAGTGCCTGTTCATATTTTATATTATTTTTAATATTAATTCTTCATATTGGCCTCGTATCGTCCATTTTGGCACCAATTGACCAGGTTAATTAATTTCCCGAGCATATGTCATTTTTATAAGTACGGTATTAAATCCCATTATAGCTTACCATATTTTGAACTATTTTAAATCATTAATGTCACATAATCTATTTTTCTTAGGTCAAGGTGTAATCCGAGTCTTGTCAGATTTTTGGGGTAATACAATCTAACCACCTTCAAAAGAGTTTTGTCCCCAAAACTCAACTAGTCTTATAGTGAAGTGATCATCTAGCAATCAGATGTATTTACGAGGGAATCTAATAATTCCATAATGTATCATAAAGTTTCAACCTTAATCATTTCTACTAACATGTCTCCAATTGACATTAGTCGAAAATTTCCAATTAGATAAATGTTAGATCAGCTCCAGAAAATCCACAATAAGACTGGTTGGCAATCCACAAGATATACGCTGTCACCAAGATTCAATAATACCCAAAGATCATGGGTTAAGGTCTACACATCAAGGATAACACTACAATCCTATGCCCAGAAAGCCAATGCTACACAGCTCAATACAAGGTCAATTCCAATCAAAGCTTTTCTCATGAATTTATAATTTTTGACTAGATTTTTCATTGTTTAGAATGTAGATCTCACTGGTACGAAAATAGCCCTAGTTAAGCTATAACTACATCTCATAGCTTTGATAATGGATTGACAACATTCACCATTGAACTTATGAGATTTCTTCATTTTAAAGCATTAGATTTTAACCATGCAAGTGACACCCACTTATTCAATCTCCCTGACCAGTAAACTATAATCAAACAAGTGCAGTGCATAATGATATTTTGTCGAACCATGTCAAGTTGTCCCTTTATTCAATAGTAGTCGTTATTGACATGTTCTCGTCTCCCTTGTCGTTCAATATCACTATTCGTTTAATCTTTTTAATCGACCTAGAGCCATCAATAGCATAATCTTTCCCAAAGATTATTAACCTAAACATGTTATAGTCTCCAATAATCACTCAATCATTTAATCATCTAAGTCAATCAATCGTCCAAAAATTTAGTTCTAGTCTGATCTTTTCCAAAGAATCATTAACCTAGAACTTACTTTTCCGCTGCACCACTCTGATATAATCCTCGAATTCTCAAAATAGTCAATTTCACTTATAGGCCTATTTCTGTCTCCCAAGAAGTATTGAGTATCTAATTATCCTAATCATCCAAGGAAAATCAACTTTTGTAATGTCCTCCAAAGATCATTAACCATTGCTCAAATATCACTCAGTGGTATTAGTGAATCTCCAATATTTACAATCTCAGATCAGTTGATCCTTAGTCCTTAGATGTTTTAGAATCACTGGTTTATCGTCTATTACTAAAGACTTCCATAATCCCACGTCTAGTCTCCAAAAGTGGGACCTAGTATCCAAGGCTCAGGTACTCTGTGGTGCTTAATCTATGACTTAGTGCTCTGATGTAAACACAGACTCCCAAATCATTTCATGTCTAATTATCCTCAAATTCCCATCTTGTATAGGTAACCTTGACCTTTTGCTCACGTATTACTCTATGGTACCAATGGATCTCCAACAATTTATCAACTTTAGATCAGTTAATTTCAATCTTTGCTCTGATGATCTAACTATTTACCAACCATAGCTCTGATACCACTTTTGTCACATCCCAAAACCCACCCTATGCGGATTAGGGTATACGACCGGCCAGTTAGGCACCCATCGTATTTTGTCTTTATCAAAATACCGATAGTAATCCTAACCTCAGGCCATTCACTTGAAGTCTCCAAGTTGATACATTCATTATATGAAAATTTCAACAACGGAAACCAAAAATAGGGAATGCATATTAACTTGGTAGAGCATCAACTATAATCTTATTTACATACATAGGTCAACAAAAGGTACATCATTGTACTTGACTACAAACATCCAAAAATGGTATAGAATATAAAAATGGGTTAGTCGTCATCTAAACTGCCTAACTAACTCCTTGGTCCCTCCTATTCCTTGCCACCGTCGCCTTTACCTGAAAATGTTAAATAAATAGAGTGAGCTTAAACAAGCTCAGTGAGTAACATAGGTTCCTGCCATGGGTTTCAAAACCAGTTCATATATACATATGCATGCTCAAATGTAACTCAGATAGAACAATGCAGCTCAAGTAGAACAGATACAGCTCAAATAGAACGGATACAACTCAAATAGAAAGGATATAGCTCAAAGTGCCTGAACCTTCCCCAGTAATGTGGGATGGCATTACTTCCATCCACCCCCTCACATGGAGGGCCTCATATCGCACACTTCCGGCTGAGGTCGGTATCAGAGCGGAGCAGAAACAGCTCAAATAGAACGGATACAACTCAAATAGAATGGATACAGCTCAAAGTGCCTGAACCTTCCCCAGGCGATGTGGGATGGCATTACTTCCCATCCACCCCCTCATATAGAGGGCCTCATATCTCACACCTCTGGCTGAGGTCGGTATCAGAGCGGAACAGATCAGATAGGATTGAGCGGATGCTGAGCTCTGGGCGTCCCACAGAGGCAGCCATCCATCCACTGATATACTCAATCCCGTAGTGGGCCCCAGATAAGACTCAACATGACAAACAGAATCAAATAGACTCCAATGGACAGGTAACAGAACAACAGACTTCAACAGAATCAACAGGATATATCAGAAGGCAAGATAGAACAAAATCATGCCTAAGTAATGCAGATCAAGAGGTATGCATGAAAGCATATGCATTTAAAACAGTACAGTGCATAAAACATATTAGCATATAAAGAGTATAGTATATAAGTCTAGGTAGTATAGAAAATATACACCAAGTTAGGAGTCCGAGTTACTCACAGTTCGTTGCAACTAGTTCGGCTTCCCTTCCAGTTGATTCTAGATTCGGAAGTCCTAGAATAGTAATCACGAACATTAGTTATTGATGATAGTGTATTTTTACCTATTTTACTAATTTCCTGCAACCACCTAAATGGTAGGTTTGACACTTAGACTAATGGGAATTATATTGGTCTAAGAGTGATGTCTATGAATTAAATGTTATTTATAATAAAACTCTAGAATTAGATCATGAGTTGAGTCAACCCAACTGCCTCAATTCAGTCCCTACATATGGTTTTGGAGGAAAATTATCAAAACGTGTCTGCTAGAGTTGGAGTCTCCTGAGGAATGTTCCAAAATTATTTAGAGTACAATACAACAAATCAACTCTTTGTAGCTCACATCCGGTTAATAATTTACTAGAAATAGGTGTGATTATTTGATTTTGCCACAATAACGGAAACCCATTCAGCCGCAACCTGTTGGGAAAGTGAGTTCTAAAACTGATTTATTTTCGAAGTTAGATGTCGGCTGGGAATCACCTTGTTAATTAGTGCAGAATTGATTCTTTAGATAGCTTGAGATTTAAGTGAAATTATGTATGGAGATGTGTGGATTTGTTGTGCTGTACAGAAGTCCAAAATTAGATCACGCTCAAATGGTGAGCTAATCTGAACCGATCCTGTTATGGAGGTTCCCTGGCCACGTTCCAGCAGTATACTACTCCTAAATAATTACCCAAAGTATAATTAAACTCATACCAGTTAGCTATTGGGTGGAATCACATAATTGTTCAATTTAAAATTAAATTAAATTTAAATAAATGGTTGGACCATGTTTAACTCAATAGCTGAATTTCTATTCCTTAATCCACTACACATATAGCAGCCGTACCAATCCCACCTCTTTCTAATTTTTCCAGCAGCCAACACAATTTCATTAGCGATTGTAAATTCAAAGAAATAAAGTTTCATACCTGCTTTCAGATTGGCTCAATCGTTAGAAAGGAAGAAAATCAAGAAATCTAGAGCTGCAGCCGTTCAGCTTCTGCCCCAACGCTAGCAGCCAAGAGTTGTTTCTTGAACCCAAAAAAATCTGATTTATGCAGCTGTATTTAACGAGCTTGGCCAGCCCTCAAACGTTTATGCAAAGACCGATCAGATAATCCAATCGTTGTTGATGATACTAAAGCAGAGGAATGATGTAATATCCTGACCCAGATGTAACCAAGCCGATGAGTTTTACGTGTTATAATGAAGTAACAATTTGGATTTTTAAATCGCTTGAATAGGTGAATAAAAAATAATAATAAAGTAAATAAATACAAAGAAAGAAAAAAGTAATGGGAAAGGAAATTAAAACAAAATAAAATCAAAATAAAGATAAAAATAAGAATTGGAAAGAAATAAATAAAAATGAAAAAAATTGAAATACATGTATATATTATATCTATGTAAAATTATATATAGGTATGAATATATAAGGAGTTATATATGTGTGTGTGGTGTAACGGAAAACAAAAACAAAGAGAAACAGGGAAACGGCATAAGCAGAAAAACAAAACGGAAGAAAAATAAAAGAAGGAGAAGTGAGGGGGCTTGAAACGGATGGGAGAGGAAGAGAAAGAGGGCAGGAGAAATAAAGAAGGAGTGGTTCAGCCGTCTCTTGGTTGTATATACAGCCGTAGAAGCAGAGAAAGAAGAGAAGAAAGAAGAAAAAAAAACAGAGGAAAACCAAAAACAGAGCAAGCGGCTGGACGCTAGAACAGGGAGAAGAAAAGGAAGAAAAAAGAGAGGAGGAAGAAGGGAGAGGCAGGTCGGGCACCGTGCGTGAGTTGAGAAAGAAGCGGAGGAGGAAACGAGCCAAGACAAATCAGATTGAGCAGTGGATTCGGAAGAGAAATCAGTGATCGCTCTGTACGCGCGATTGGGTGAGTGCGTTTAATTTTCTGTGTTTGATTCTGTTCAAAGCATAAATTATTGTTTGATATATATATTGTGAAGCATGAGAATTTATTTGATATGCATGGATATAGTTGGTGTTGGAATTGAATCAAGAAAAAAAAAAAAAAAGGGAACAAACCGGACAGAACTGAAACTGGGCGCAACAGTGAAAACGGAGGAGAAAAACAGTTCGGGTGACGCGATTTTGTTGCGATTAATTGGTTTAGATCGTGGGTAATTGATTCTCTGGGGTGTAGGTAAATTTTAGAATCAAATTGGGATTGAAACCGTAGGAGAAAATGGGAAAAAACGGAAGGGAAAGGGGCTGCCGGAAAAACCGCACAGCCCCAGGTGCGCCACTGTTCCGGCCATTTTGGGAGTGCTCCGGCACTCCGATTTGAAATCCGACGATAGATTTGAGTTGCCCATAACTCGTAGGTGTTAACCCCGTTGAAAAACGCAAGAAAACTGTCACCGGCGAGTCGCCGTTGACGAAGAAGGCAACTTGTACGCAGGCATAGGCTGCTGCGCGGCTGCTGTTTTGCAATTTTATTTTGACCAAACCGGGTCGGGTCTGACCCGACCCACCCATTCAGATGACTGCCCAACACTTGTACTTCAAGAGTAAATTTTTAAATTTGAGTTTAGATAGTGTTTGGTTAGAAAGGAGAGCTATCCAATGGTTGGGTTAAACTTGAACAGCAAATAAAAAAAATAATAATAATAATAACGAGGAATGGAAAATTTGTATGGGCAGTGAATTGAACCTGTGACCAAAGGAGAAATGGGGAGAAGCTTAGCCACTGTGTCACCAAGGCACATGTGGTCTGTTTGGACTTAAAAACTATATGTATTATCCAGATTAATTAATTTAAATAAATGATTTAAATTAATAAATTTTAAATTTAATTTTGACGCCTAAATTAGTCGAATGAATAATGAAAACTTACTATTTTGGACCCTCTGAATTTAATGGTGAGGTTCGTTTTATGAGACGGAGTCCCGAAAAAAATAAAATAACCGTAGAATGCCAAAATGACCAAAATGTCCTACGTCAAAGGTAAGCCAAATGGACTCCGATTTAGTTAAGTAAATAGTGAATTTTTATTAATTCAAACCTACTGGACTTAACGGTGAAGTCCAAATTACGAAAACAGAACCCAAAAAGTAGAGACACGTAAATGACCATTTTGCCCTTGGGCAAATTAAGTCCAAACTGGAAATCATAGAAACGTAAATGAGTAAAAGAGATATTTAGAGTAGTGAAATGTACAATTGATAAATGAAAGTAAAACTGAGACGTGTTTATTGATGTATAGGCCAGTCAACGGGAAAGGAGAAAGTCCCGGAGTACTAAGACACAGATAAGGTAAGTAATATCTGACCTCTGCATGTTGTACACTCAGCCATGTCACAGTTCTTGCTATACGCATTTGTACTCTATTTATCATATCAGATCCTTTATGATTCCACTTGTATGATTTTACTTTTCCGTGGAATAGCTTAGTTATGATGCGTAGTATGTCCCGAGTATGGGGACCAGCTTTATATTATTGACCCGAGTATGGGGTCCTGTCCCGAGTATGGGGACCAGATTTACATGATTGAGCTCAGTGCCATGCACACAGGGGGTAGCCGGGCCCCATAGTTTATAGCATCTACTAGTTTTGACATCACCATCTATCTATTGAGATTCATAGTGAAATCCTGTTCCAGCTTTGTTCGAGTACTTCCTATGATCTTGTATGTGACCCTTGGTCTATAGCTTGTGATGTCATCAGTCAGACTAGATGTTCCTTTATTGTGATATTCACTAACGAGTTTTGATTATTGTTATGATATTGACTGGCTATCATATCTTTATTATTATTCAGTTCTTTCCAAATCTTGTACACATGACAGAGTAGGGGACTTACTTATTGGCCTTTGTTTAGCTCACCCCTCCCTTACCACATTTCAGGGATTGACGCAGAGGACGGACAGTAGGAGGCTTGTGGCTATAAGATGGACATTTTGACAAGTAATGGTAATAGTAGTACAGTCTTGTAGAACTCCCGTGTATTCATGTCCTGGGGACGAGATGATCTATTAGAGATGTTACAGGCTGTGTTTTTTTTTTTAATTGCAGAACGATTTGTATTTAGAACAATTCAGTTAATGTTTTCCGCTATGTTTGCATATGATGATTCATGTGGTTATCTATTAGTACACTGATGTGAATGAACAGGATGATCAGGTCCGATTCGGCCAAAGGGTCGGGTCGGATGGTTGCGGTCCGCTAATCCGTAGAGGGTGGGTTGCGGGTCGTGACAAATGAAACGTGAGAAGAATTAGAAGCGGGTGAGAATCAGGAGATATAGATCAGATCATGGAGATTTGGATCCAAAATCCCCTTTCCCGAGCACTGTTCAGTAAAGTATATATATAAATGATGGAATAGTCTAGAAAGTTGGACGGTTTTCTCCCCTGGTTGGTTGTCTCTAGTTGCCTCTAGAAATTTCTATTTAATTCCTGATTGTCCCTCACGTTTTATCTAAATTCTATATATAAAGATAATAGCTTTTTATTATATTTTGATTTTGGAAGAGGGACGGCTGTAGCATTCTTTCTATTCTTTGTTCTTATTTTTTATATTTTAACTATTGTGTCTATTGGATCATATGCAGGCTGTTGCTTCAATATTTACATTAAAAATGCATTCAGCCGCACCACTGTATATATGTACATAGTATCATGTATTTTGGGCAATATATATATATATATTTATATTACCGTCTTTATTATTTTTATTTCATAGAATATTAATATATATATATATATATATATATAATGCCAGCAAATTTGGCTCAGAACTGAGCTTCGACATTATTAGTATTTATTTTACTAATATCGAGTGCCTGTTCATATTTTATATTATTTTTAATATTAATTCTTCATATTGGCCTCGTATCGTCCATTGTGGCACCAATTGACCAGGTTAATTAATTTCCCGAGCATATGTCATTTTTATAAGTACGGTATTAAATCCCATTATAGCTTACCATATTTTGAACTATTTTAAATCATTAATGTCACATAATCTATTTTTCTTAGGTCAAGGTGTAATCCGAGTCTTGTCAGATTTTTGGGGTATTACAAATAACAACCAGTCTGCATGTAAAATAATAAAAAATAAAAAAAAATCATAATCGTAGTACTATAATGGTCACTAAACTAGCATGCTTATATAAAGTAAACATACAACATTCAATAGCTAACACGTAGCTTACCACATCAGCACCCAGTATAAAATTTCATTCCAGGAATGCACATATACATAAATAAGTACATAATCCGTTGTACAGGTAACCAGGCATATTCCCAACCTTACTGGATATTCAGGCTCATAGCCTATCTCACAGACAACAAGCATACAGTCTACTATTTAATCTCATTCGTTATACTGTATAAAGGCAAGCATTAAATCCTAGATCATCAATAACCAAGTATACCACACATTGTACAATTTCACAAACTAAGGTAACAAGCACTCATCTAATCATGTAATCCAAACCAACCCAATTCAACTTAAAGTCTAACCCCTCTTAACCCACAATAAAGTCAATCTAAAAAGGATCTACGGACACCCCATGAAATAAAGAAAACATCTCCCTCAGGAGCACACACTGTCTCTCTTCCCCTGTAGCAGCCTATACTCGTCTAAAGTGTAAATAACCGATCTATCTCCAACATAATACCAATACTAGACGCATCAAATAAGATGAAGAATCCAAATAAGGCATGTGGTCAGCTACCTCTATCGAGTAATCTCTACAGATTCTCGTTAGCATCACTGTACCCCTAACGTCATGTCAACATAGTAAATATGAATGAATGAGATGCACTATGGTCTATCAATATACTAGTCCATAAACTAAACACAAGAAAAAAAAAAAAACGTACCTCAAGGCTCTGAAGGTCCAAAAGAATAGGTGACTCTAGGCTGGCTACTGCATAACGCCACTCTGAGTGGTCTGGTCCTGCCTACCACCCCTCTCAC
This sequence comes from Nyssa sinensis, assembly GCA_008638375.1. Classification (NCBI taxonomy): domain Eukaryota; kingdom Viridiplantae; phylum Streptophyta; class Magnoliopsida; order Cornales; family Nyssaceae; genus Nyssa; species Nyssa sinensis. Next base: position 29,402,079 of record CM018046.1, read on the forward strand.
TGAGAGTCCTGACACTCAATGCTGTAGGTGCATGCTGAAAATACGGTGCCGGAGGTCCCTGACCCAATAGTGGCCGTGACAGAGGCACTTGGGTATACGGATAGTAATGTGGCTCCTCTAAGTCCTGGGAGATCGACCTCCGAGGACAATTGGCCATAACATGGCCAGCCTGGTGGCATACAAAACAAAGTCGTGGAGTCCCCCGTCCTTGACTCTGTACTGGTGATGGAAATGACTCTTGACTAGCCCCGATCCTCTGTCTCAAGCTGGGGTCCCTCAAAGGACAAGTGACCATCTTGTGGCCAGGCTGTCTACAATAAAAGGAAAGAATGGTCCCTTGGGATGTGGATGTGGATGTGGATGGAAGAAGCGCCAGTCCGGAACCTCTTCAATCGTCTCTTACCAGTGAGAGTCTGGGCAGGTATAGATATCTGTGCAAAAGAAGCACGAGCTCGAGACCTCTTCGATGGTCTCTTACCAGTGTATATCGGGGTAGACCTAGGGATCTGTACTGGAGTCGCCTCGCTTTGGGTCCGGGGCTCTCTAACTCCTCTAAGCTCAGCCAACTCCCTCTCAGCCCTGACAGCTCTCGTCACCACCTCCTATATAGTGTGAAGGCATTCCTGCATAATGGTCACTATGTCCCTAGAACCACTAGTCTGCCCTACCTCTACTGGAGCAGGTGTAAGAGTGACGGCCTCCTCAACTGTACCATCTGCAGAAGTAGCAGCTCGGGGCCAACTATGCCATGGTTATGTAGTGGTCCTAAGGCTCATCATGTCTAGGTGGTATAAGTCTAGGAGTAGCTTGCCTCGGTGGCATGTCTACAAGTTCAAAGAGAAGAAAAATTAATACCTCTTTTTTTTTTTTTTCATTAGACATATGTGTTAAAAGAACATTAAGCAGGTACTTGGCAACACTTCACAATTCCGAAGTAACAACCATAATATGTCATGACACACTTGCCTAACCAATACCTACATAGCTAATGTCAACCATCACCACCCGTTGGTTACACTAAACAATTTACACCGAGTTTTAACACAGCCCTCTATTAAGAAGGATTTTATCTAAATGATGTAATACACGCATACCTAAACCTTGCTAGTGTTCAACTAACTTACAAATGTTCAACTCCCAGTGAATACTATCCAAAACAATACATCTCTCCACAACCAGCGTTTAACACAAGAACATCTTTAAAAATCTAAAGAGAAACACTCTAAGTATCCATCTATACACAAAAGGCTCCACAAGTCCAAATCCTTATTCTAGCATTTTAAGGTTTGATGTGTCTTTTATTATCTCTTACTTTTATAGCTAGGTGATAACCCTTCATGGATCACAAGCTCCTTTTATTACTGGCTAATGGGGTGCCACACATCAACTGTAACTCAAGACTTGATACCAATCCAGTCCGTATAAATATCATAGTCATAGTACTGTAATCCCTGAAAATTGGTTACTAACCTAGCACACTCATACAGAATCCACAAACAACAGTCAAGCAGGTAGACGACTAAGCCCACAGCCTACCTCATAATAACTAGGCCTACCGCCTATCGTGTAGATAACTAAGCGTACAACCTATACCTCAACTAACTAGGCACACGGCCTATCCCATAAAATATACAACCTACTACATAGACCTGAGTTTCTAACCTTAGTCATGTTCTTGTCAACGACTAGCATTTAACATGCGGTACATGTCACAGGTCATAATATATACTTAACAATTTTCTCACACATTATACATGTCATGCATCTTACCACATTAAATCACATAATCATGCATCATAACATATCATCAATCACATAGCACATAAGATCCTATCACATGCTGCTAACAGTTCACACTAGGTCTCATTCCTTTCTCTAGGGTCTCATGGTGTTAAACAACACCCCACAGTCTCTAGGTATTCGAACCTATGCTCTGATACCACGTTGTCACGCCCCGAATTTCTACAAACCTGAGGCGCGACTGACGAGAGAGAAAATAAAATAAATAAGAGGACAAATGTAATAAATCCACTAAACAAGCATCCATTCCCATCGATACATAAAATAATATAAGGTACATCTCACAACTACATTGTTCATGGTCATTCGGGCTTAAGCCCTTACATTACAAAATATAAGTCCCATGGACCAAAAATGTACCACGTGCTTCACCCTATCAGGGTATCACTAGAGTCTCAAGTGGCTGGAGGATCCTCATCTAAAAAATGTTGCCCACGAATGGGTCAGCTCAACTGTTGGTATGATGAAGTGCTAATGCAAGAAATAAAGCTAAGGCGTGGCATGTGCAAAATGTACATTTATATCTAAATGTCATTCAAAGCATCGCAGTAATATATGAGTGGTATGCATGACGCACCCATGCACAACTCTATGCCACACCCATGTCTCGTTTACGGGTACTCCCCGATGGCACGGAGTACCAATGCAATGGCCAATTTTGGGTTTTTCACCACAGGATCTACACCCTCATAATGCATAGCACCACGTGCTCAACCCACGCCATGTTCTCAAAGGATTCATCATATGCCAATATGCCAATGCAATCTCAATAAAACATGATTTTCCACAATATAGCATGCTCGAGACAATAATACATAATCACCAGCTGATTCCACATGCAAGCATATCTCATATAATCAACTTAACACATGTCATGATTCACATTCATCATTCACTAAATTTTCCTAAAGTGCAAGTAACATGTAAGCATGTGAACAACCAGCTCCAAATCATCAAGTAAACACATTCCAAATAAACACATAAGTCATTCCAGTCAATCACAGAACATTCCTAACTTAACTTCATTTCTAACATTAGCAAAACACCATACCTGACAGGTTGGTCTCAACTATCACGACCCGAAAACCCACCCCGTGCAGGATTACCGGATCGCGAACCGCCGCCCCTGAGACCCGAAGGCCCCGAGACAAGGCTCGCATCTACAACGGTATCGAATAGATGTGCTACACATGATTGCGGAAGCAGTGAAAAACTTTTTCTTTTCTTTTCTCATTTTTAAATTAGGCACATCCGTCCGATACTGCTGTTTCTATACATAGCATACATGGTTACACATTCAGAGTATAAAGAAAACTTAAAGACTACATACATCGATACAATACATATTCAGTTGCCTTGAGGGCTTATTACATATTCTTACTTTGTCTATTAATACAAAATGTACTACTAATGTTCATAGGTTCTTCAAGAGAAACTACTTAAAGATATCCTTCCAAAAACAGCTAGACTCATCGTCGATGTCCTTAAGACCCTGTCTGCTGCATCACCTGAAAGGGGGGTCCGAACAAAGTCCGGGTAAGCTAATCTAAGCTTGTGAGCAATTCCAGTGTTCGTCATACGGTTTTCAATTAGCAGTGGTTTTTAGTACATAAGAGTTGTAAAACATTCACTGCCAATTGCTTATACAATTTAGAATACAAGGTACATGCATTCTTCAACAAATAGCTTTGAAACATTTTAAGTATTCAAGCTATACTTATACTTCGTCAAATAGAGTATATAACTCAAACATATGCATTTCATAAATAAATAGCTTTGAAACATTTAAAGTATTCAAGCTAAACTCGTACTTCGTCAAATAGAGTATATAACTCAAAACATATGACATTTCAAATAAATAGCTTTGAAACATTTAAAGTATTCAAGCTAAACTCGTACTTCGTCAAATAGAGTATATAACTCAAAACATATGCATTTCAAATAAATAGCTTTGAAACATTTAAAGTATTCAAGCTAAACTCGTACTTCATCAGATAAGTATATAACTTAAATCACATCAATATGTATTTGAAAATGAGGGTAAAACATGCTTTCATTTCCAAAATCACTTGTCATCTTTTCTCTTTAATTAGGTGGAATCTGTTTCGAACCAGACTCCCATTTTACTGCCAATACTGCCGATCTCATTTGCCTGGGGGATTAGATCCTGCTACTAGGCATTTACTGTTGAATCCCGAAGGATTTCAACCTTCATAGGGGGTGGTACTTAGTACCGTTTATCTTGTAAAACGATTATCACATAACTTCTTCAATAGATACTTTCATGAGTATTTAAAAACATGAAATGTATAATTTCTACAATAGGACTTCAAATACTTGTAACTATCAAATTCAGGATATTTAACATAATTTGGCATTTAAAACTTTAGACATGCTGAAATATGTTTTAAGAAAACTATGATAAATACCAATCACTGAGCATGTCATATAGAGTTATAAAACAGTACAATTAAAAATTGAATCATGTAAATACTGAATTTGAAACTTCAAATACTTCATATCTTTGAACTTAAAACTTTTTCAAATCCATGGAGTTAAATCTCCAATTCAAACACAGGGTTACTCACCTTGATTCTTTAGGGTTAGTGCTAAAAATGCGCTTTCCCACTTTCCTTGTAGTTCCTAAGAACAATTCATAAACACCTCATCAACTTCACATTCATTGTAATATCATCTCGATATTCCTTAACTTATGCTTAAATCGTATTAGATCCTAAAACGATTTCACAATTTCATAGGTACTTAATTTAACTCGTACTTGTAACCTATGACATAATTTAATGTGTTAGAAATTGAATTTATTTCAATTTATACTCTTCTGGGAGCTCCATTAACTTTAATTTAAAGTTATTTATTTGACATGTTTACGTGTCGTGTCTTTTCGTATTTCGTTTCTCGTACATGCCTTAGTATTAGTACTTTGGCATTACTCTAATTTATAGTCATCTAACAGATGCTATTCATCAAATTTTATGTCTTTTTATTTTAGACATTTCTTTTGGTCGAATAGACTCTACCATTGAGTCCGGAGTGTCGAAGAAAGTCAATTTAGACCTTCTCTGATTTCATTTTGGCTTTAGGGGTACCAGGGGTATTTTGGTCTTTTTACCCCTTTACGTGTCTTTATTTTTCGGGACTCCATTTCGTGTTGTGGACCTCACCATTGGACTCAGAAGGTCCAAGATAGTAAGAATACACTAATAACTTGTTAATTTTTGGTCAAGGGGTATTTTGGTCATTTACCCCTTTGTGTATTTATTTTTTTTCGGGCCCCGTCTCGTAAAACGGACCCTACCATTAGTCTAAGAATGTCCAAAATAGTAAAAATACACTATTCATATGTTTAATTTGGACTTCGTTTGCTCTATTTATGCCACAAGGGCAAAATAGTAATTTAACTTCATTTATTAAATAATTAAATTAATTAATTATTTAATTATTTTTCCAGGGGTCTAAATGCATAAATTTTCCCTCAGTTGGGCCTCAGTATAATTTTTCTAAAGCCCAGGGGTCAATCCGTAAATATAGGAAGTCATGGTTTATTTTATTTTAAATAAAACAGAAAACCAGAGGGTTCGGTCCAAGAATAAGTGAACCGGTCCGGTCTAGTCATAAACCAACCGATTTATCCGGTTTATTTACATGTGGCTGACGTCATGATGACGTCAGCCCTAGCGTCCATTTAAATTAAACCAAATGCAAAACGCCGTCGTTCCATTTTTTCAGGTGGCAAGCCCAAAGGCTGCCACCTGTCCGAGTCGACTCAGTCTCATTTAAAGGCCGAGTTGACCCGTCTTCTTCTTCCCCACGAGACCGACTGAAAACCCTAATTCCCGTTTATCTTTTCTTCCTATTTCGTGCAGTTTGGATCCATGGATCCTTACTGTTTGTGTCCCAAAATGTTCCTAAGGTATATACAATTCGATTGGCATTCATTTTGGAGTTCAAAACTCGTTCGTGTGTTCGGTTTTGGACATGATAATCCGAACTGTAATTCGGTCATACATGCTCATTTTTTAGCCAAAACCCTTGGGGTTTGTTTCTTTATGATCTATTTTCCATGTAGTTTAAATTTCCATTTTCATATACTCGTTTAGATGGGGTTTCGAAAGGTTGGTCTCCACACCCGTATCCTGCAACTGATTATTTGAGGGTTAGTTTTTGAGCTTTTTGATCGCGGTCATGAGTTTTTATAACCCCCATAACTTCTTCTTGAAGCCTTGATAAGCCAAAACAAGTTTAAAGGACGTCGATTCAGACCTGCCATGGGCAAGGTCTTCAATGGCTGTCCTAACTGGGTTTCGTGTTTTTAGGTGGTTTGAAGCTCAAAATCCATAGGTAAACAAGTCTAAATATGTTCTACATATCATATATATAAAATGAAAGCTTTAAATTAGTTTATATATAGAGAAATTCTAGAGAGAGAAAAACTGTAAAAATTGGAAACTTTACCTGTTTACACCTGATTTCTCTCTTGTTCTACTTCCAACTCTTTCTCTATTCTCCTTACTTCTTCTTCTTTTGGTTTCTTTTGCAAGAAGAAAGCATGATTTGCATGCTTGGCTTTTTAAAGAGAAAGTGACCGACCCTTTCTCTCTCCTCCATTCTCTCTCTTCCCTTATGACCTCACGGCCGAAACCCTTCACTTCTCAATTAATTTTCTTACACCAATTAATTTTACTTTTTCTCTATTCAGCTTTCTCTTTGATTTTTGCAAGATATTTGTACATATGTATATTATATATAATATATCACACACACCAACACATGGAGACACACACACTAGCCGACACACATACACACACACTGTTCACATGCATATACATTATATATATACATAGATATTCTTCCTTGTGTACATGTATTTCTATATATACATGTTCATACACATTTGATAATATACACACACAATACACCATAATGTGTGTATATGTGTTTATATAAATTTAATTTTAACAATTAAATATATTCCTAATATTTTACATTAATTAATTATTTAATTAATTAACTTTTCTCTTTAGTGTAAAAACCTTTACACAACTTTTTCATTGTCTCGTAATGCGTGCCATATGACCCGGTATCCCGGGTCGGGATATTACATCAACCCTAGAAGATCGTGCACGATATGAAACTGAACTGGTCAATGAAAATGCAGGAAGTCAGATCGCCCTCTCCTGTCCTGTCAGTGTCCCTAAGAGCATAAATTACAACTCAGTCTATTGTCATTTGAATTTATGCTATGCATCAAATTTTATGTCTTTAATTCATAGGTTTCTATTCTGCTTAATTAAACTCTGCCATTGAGTCTAGGACGTCGAAGAAAATCAGTTTAGGTTTTCGTAGAACTCGATTCGGACATTTGGGTTCAAAAGGGCAAAATAGTCATTTTGCACTTTTCACGGGTCCTTACATTTCATGACCTCTTTTCACAAATCGGACTCCACTGTTGAGTCCGGAATGCTCAAGATAATAAAGTTTCACTATTTGTTTACTTAATTCGGAGTTCGTTTGACTGTACTTCAATTTAGGGGCATTTTGGTAATTTTAAAGGTTACTACGGGTCTTTTATTTTTTGAGACCCCAGTCTCGTAAAATGGAACCTCACCATTGGTCTCAAAATGGTCGAGATAGTCAAAATACACTAATGACTTGTCCCATTTGGACTCCGGATTATTTTAGCATATTTAAAATAATTAAATAAATTTAATTAATTAATTAATTAATTAATTTAATTATCATTTTATTAATATTTAATTCTGGTGGGTTAAAGCGTAATTACTTAAAAGTTTTAGGGTTAAAGTGTAATTTTCGAAATCTGAGGGGTCAAATCAGAATTTTAAAAAGTACAGGGTAAAATTGTAATTTTCAGGAAGTTCAGGGGCAATTTCGTAATTTGCAAAACCCTTATTCTCAATTTGGATAGCCAAACAGTGGCTAATCCAAAACAGGGATAAGATATCCCTATTCCCATTTAATTCTAATTTCTAATTTCTTAACTTCGTAGCCAAACAGCCCCCCTAGCCCCTTTTTAATTTAAAACGTGGGAGCTGACACATGGCAGGGGCAGTTCAGCCCCGCCCGAACTGGTCCCGACCCGGACTCTGAAACCCGACCCGAGCAGCCCCTTTCTTCTCCGACTTTCTGGCGACACACCAGTAAGGTTCCGGCGCCTTCTCCAGCGCCGGCGACTGGTCTCCGGCGAGATTTTCAGTTTTTAAAAATGTGATTCTCTCCGTTTTCTCCCAAGGATTCCATATCTAGGATCGGTTTTGGGTTCAAGTCACCAGATCTTCACGAAATAGAGGGTCAACCCCTCGGTCAAACTTTCGGCCGACTCTTTCCCCTTCATTTTTGTGACAGTTCGGTCCTGGTTTAACCCCCATTTTAATCCCAAATGGTTTCTGCACCTCCTAGGGTTCGTTCCCCATCAATTTAAACCAAGTTTTACACATAAAATGACAAGACCCACTTCTTATACCCGAGACCTGCAATTCACTGTTTTCTATCTCATTTCCTAACCATTTTCTTTCATTCATTTTGCAAAATAAACCCTACAACATGCTCTCTAAGATCATATACACCAAATCAATTATCATGCTTTTAAAAAAATTAAAACAGAATGGGTCACTTACGGTTTTCTTGGGTTTCTCTCTCTAGTCATGCACCTCTTTCACCCTCTGGTTCCAAGCTTGATTCAAGCTCCAAGACCCTTTTCTAGAACTCTCTTTCTCTCTCTCGCTTCTGCTTTTCTTTCCTTCTTTTCTCCCAACCGAGACCATCCTATATCCCTAACACTTCCACTCCCACACGTCTCTCTCACACCAGCCCATTTCCTTGACTTCTCCCCCTTCTGTTCAGCCACCCCGCTTTCTTCCCACCATGCAGCTTTGCATTTAATGCAAAGCTGCCCTATACCCCCTACATATATATATATATATATCAATCATCACACACACTAGACACACACACACTACTCTACCGACACCACACACACACCCCACGGTGCACTATTTTATATATATACATATACATATCCACATACATATGTAATACACATCATTCTACACATATACCTATTTATACTCTCGCACACATATATACATGCTATACATACATTCACCATGCATATATATAACACATGCATCAAAAAACATTATAATAATAATAATAATAATAATAATTTAATAACCAAGGAAAATTTTCATATATTAAAAAAAAAAATTTTCGGGTTATTACAGTTAGCATTGTCGGTAGGGAGACCGGCAAGACGGCTAACTGGTATCACATCTTCGGCATCTGCGTACGGTGGGGTGCGGGGTGTGACAAGCACTATTTAATTGGATTAGTTCCTAATCCTAGTTTAGGTCATATTGTTGTTTTGCTTTCAAGAATTCGGAGAGATTCTTTTATGATTGTAATTCTCGACACATTATATCTAATTGCCTAATTTGCTGGTAGTGGGTATTATAGAGGAAATAACTGCCAGAACTTGTTGCTCATCTGTGATATCATTTCCAGCAACCTTAAGCTCACGAATTAGGACTGACATCACCCTTAGGTGCTCAACCATTTTTGTGTTTGGAATCCACCTTATACCCATCAAATTTGAGGGTTAAGGCACGAACCCTGGTTGTAATGGTCCTTCCAAAAGCAACTTTTAGCCTGGCCCACATATTATAGGCAGTAGGGCAACTCGCAAATTTCTCAATAAGATTGTCTGGATCCAAAACTCACCCTATACGTATTAGGGGCAATGACTGACACTGTCACTCAAACAGGCTGTACAAAATCAAATGAATTGCACAAAAGTGATAATATTTTTTTTTATATTAAATACGGAAGCTACACATATATAACTCATCTGATAACCAATTCAACACCAATCATTTATAAAGGATACTCAAGGTAAGATAATCAAGATCACTATTATCATCATAATTCGTCAACATTTATATACACATCAGATATGTGTCTATAAGAGTGCAAAATGTTAATACCCAAAAGTTTGGGTTGTCATTAATTCTAAAAATGCATCATATGATTACCAAAAAAGTTCCACATCATATCCAACCAAGATCCTTGTACAAAAAATCCATTGCATTCACGCTCTCAGTTATTCTGTGTGGACTTCGCTACCTTCTTGCTAATTCAATTACCTGAAATATGTTGGATAAATCCATATGAGCTTCACTAAGCTCGTGAGTAATTCCTACATCCTGTCATAGGTTTTGCAAAAAAAGGTTTTGCACAAATACCATAGGCACCAAGTTGTTTCAAATAGATAACATATACACAAGAATATCTTAAAACATGCTTTCAAAACGGATCATGTATAAAGCATACAGAATGTAATACCCCGACCCAATTAAGTGAAGATAATCATTGTAATGATGTTTTTTTTTTTTGGGATTTAATATCTAATGACTTATTCATTCTAAATTATGTTAAGTATGCCGTAAATATTACGAATTTCTACACGAAGAAAATTTTGTAAGCTAGAGTGAAGGAAAAAATTAATGAAATTTAATTGCTGATGAATATGGATTGCAATACCCTGACCCAAATTGTAACTGATTAAGCCATGTAACTCGAGTCGTTAGGGCTTCCTGTTTTAATATTAAATAAAATGGACGAGTTGAAAATTTGAAAGTTCGAAAGTACGGATGATGCCCGGGCAGCACCCAGCAAACTACGAATGGATACTAAAAAAAAATGGAATTTAAAATAAATAAAATAAAATAAGTTAAGATAAAAAGAAAAGAAAAGAAGAAGATAAATTTAATAATAAAATAATAGCAAAGTAAATTAGTAAATAAAATAAAAATATAAACTAATTATTCATGTGAGTATATATATATATATTATATACGTGTAATATATATATATATATATATGTATATATTGGACGTGATGTAGGGATATATATGTATAAATATATATATATATATATATATATATGCAGGATAAAGGAAAGGAGTTTGATTTTAAAAAGGAGATAAGGTGATAAGGTCAGGATAGAAAGGATAGAGGGAGAGAGAAAGATACAGTGGGCGCAAAATACGTGAGTGGTTGCGTGAGTGGTTGGTTATATGATACATACGTGAGGGGTTGAGGGAGAGCTTGGAAAGAAGTTAAAACAGAGAAAATAGACTTGCGTTGAAGCTGATAGATTCAGAGGAGAACGAGGCAACAGTAGCGTGAGCAAAAGGAGAGTAAGGGTGAAAATCTGAAGCAAGGAGAGAGAAAAAGAGGTAAATTTCTCACTCTTGAATTTTATTTAAGCTGCCTTTAAATTGTGGGTTTAAATTTTATAGATGGACTCCTGGAGTAATAACCAGTAGCATAGGATCAAAATAGAATCCAAGAGACCCCAAACAATGAGGACCAACGGAACTACCATCAACGGCCATGAAAGAAACGGGTCTGAAATCGACCCAAACCAAACGAGTTTTGGAGGCTTAGGGCTTAAACTAGATGGTTCTAGGATTTTAAATCCACAAGAACTAGGAGGAAAGGGTTAAAGGGTCGAGAGAAAAGTAGAGTTGCAGGTGGCGGGTCCAAGAAGCAAACCTTGCCATTTGTGATCTAAACTTGATTCCCTCAATGGATTCAAGAACCTCTCACCTCTAGGGTCACAACAAGCCAAAAACCACCAAATTTGGTGGAGAAACTACCACATACCAAGGAGATATTCAAATCTCCCATGGAACCCAAACCTAACCCGTGAGCTTGATTCAATCCCTAAAACAAACAAGAGAATGTAGAGGAATGTCCCAAGAACTATTCTGAATTCAAAGCAGTGGAAAACTGTGATTAAAATGATGCAAAACTAAGGTTGGAAAACTAGGGTTCTTGCGGTCTGTGCGTGGGGTTTTGAAAAAGATGATAAACAGTGCTATGCGGCACTGTCTTGCGTTAGATTGGGTGGCTGGAATGGTGACTTTTTAGTGTGAGGGGCTGTTTTAAATCTAAGGCAGAAATTGGCTGTCTGGCTGTGGGGATTGGGAATTAAATTAGGGGTTAACCTGTACAGGGATAGCATACCCCTGTTTGGATGGGCTATCCGCTTGTTTGGCCTAGAAGATCAAGGGAAAAAAAAGGCGCAGGGACTACTGTCCTTGCGACTTGAACGTGCGACATGGAGAAAAGCTTTCAAGTGACGGACCATTGTGCCAAGGCATATGTGGCATGATTCACACTAATTAATATATATATATATATATATATATTAAATCTAATTAATTAAATAGATAATTATGTAAATAAAACCCGACATGCAAATTGGGCAAATGAGTAGTGCAAACTTACTGTTTTCGACCTTTTGGATTTAATGGTAAGGTCCTCTTACGAGACGGAGTCCCAAAAAATAAAAATACCCATAGCAACGCCAAAATGACCAAAATGCCCCTACGTCAAAAGTGAGTCAAACGGACTCCGATTGAGTTAAGTAAATAGTGAATTTTTATTATATCAAAGCTTCTGGACTCAACGGTGAAGTCCAAATTGTGAAAACAGAACCCAAAAAAAAAATAGAGACACATAAATGACCATTTCGCCCTTGGGTAAATTAGGTTCAAAACGAAAATCATAAAGCATAAATTAGTATAAGAGATATTTGGAGTAGCGAGGCATAAATTCGATAAATGAAATTAAAGCTAAAACGTGTGTATTGATGTATAGGAAAGTCGAAAGGGAAAGGGAAGATCACGGATTTCTAGGATGCATTAAAAGGGTAAGTAAATTCCTATCTTTGATACGTGGTTCCAAGCCACGATCTTTCCATTACTGCAAACCTTGTACTCATATATGTATTCACTGTCATTGTTCCCACCATGGATATTGCTCTACCTAGTGGATGCCTATTGGTTGATGTCTCATGACTGATTCATTACATTGATGTCAATTTACTGTATGCTTATGTTATGATGTTCCATGTTTCGTACATTCATATGGAATACTATAGAATCCTAATTAATGTTAAGTGTCGAGTTTTGTGCTCAGTCACATTACTCATCTGATGCTATCTGATTGATTGGGACCTACGGGTCAAATGGACACATGGCAAAGATGGCATTTTTACGTAGTGAGTTTAAAAGGCATTTTATGTGCATTCATGTAAATGGGGGGGGTATGCCGGGCCCCAAAAGACCAAGGGTCAGTTAAACCCTGAACAGAGTAAATGCATCATTCATGTTGATTGTAGTGCTGATGTTTATTGGATTCATAGGATGTTTTTATTTCCCTATGAATAATTCTATATTAACTGTTCCTTATTGATTTGACTTGATTGTGACCGTTTCATTGAGGTAGTTTCCATGTTGATTATGATTGTTAAGCGTTATTCATATCCATGTTACACCACCACTCTCACTGGTTAATGGACTTTATTATTCATTGGCCATTGTGGCATTTTACAGTTGACTGAAATGTTATCATGACTGGCTATTATGTTACCTTGACTTGTATTCATTTATGTCATCCCACCCGTATTGGGGATAGGCTTTTACTTACTGAGGTTTGTTAGCTCATCCCATTCATTATATTTTTCAGGTGAGAATGCTACAGAACCACAGTAAGAGGTCAGGAGCGTAGGGAGACAGTTGAGGAGCACAAATAGGATAAAGTAGTCTCTCCCATATACTCACCACCTAAGAGTGGTTCATGTTTAGTTTATTGTCAGTTTTAATTTCAGTCTTTGAACAAAATTTGTAATAAGGCTTCCACACTTTAATGTCATGTTTATATTATTTATTGTTATCATTGGTAAAAGAATGGAAAAAGTAGGGACGATCTTTGGGCCAGCCCTGCGACACGAGATCCGCATAGGGTAGGTTTCGGGTCGTGACAGCTTGGTATCAAAGCAAAGTCTTAGGTTCTAATGAGTCATGGGAGACAGGATCGAGTCATGGGCGACAGGATTAGAGAACTAGAATGGTTAAAGTCTAAGAGATAGTCGATAGATAATACTGACATTACTAGGTTGGACTTTTACGCGAGCACTGATGGTTATTTTATGTATACATTGACTGATCATCCTTTACAGGAAAGGTTAACACAAGGAGATGATCGGGCTACTGTACTAGTATCTGTAGGTATTTTTTAGTTACTTACAATCTGCCCATTTATAGTTTAGAAAATTGATTTATAGTTTTGCATTTACTATTAGGTTGAACTTAGAAATAGAACCTCTAGGCTACATGTTAACTGTTCCAATACCATCGAGAGATTATTATTGATGAATACTATATAACGTGAGAAAGGACTATATGTTATGATGAAAATTGATGATTCTTGAACAATGGGGATGATTAAATAAGTAGTGACCTGTAGGGGATAGTAGTATGTTTAAAGAAAAATGATGAGGATTCTCGAGGAACGAAATGGAAAATACTTGAGAAGATTTCGATAAATGTTATGGATAAATAAACGAGGCTTGAATGAGAGATAATCTGTAGGAAACTGAATCGATAATTACAAGAGGACCAAAAAATATGAAAATTCTTGAGTAAATCATAGGTAGACCCTAATAGGGTGAAGATGAATAGAATCTTGAAGACAATTACTAATGAGTGAGATTGTCAGAATTGACTTTATGAAACATGATGATTTCGAAAAGAGACTGACACATGATGAATAAAAATTAGAAAGAAATTCAATGAATCTTGCAATCTAAGATGATGTGTGACTGATTTAGTCAATACTCTATCGAGTTAGATGAAGTAAATGGTAAATGATAAATGATTTTGACTAACTGATAGAGATCAATCTGATCTAAATAATCGTAAAGACTGAACTAGTAGTAAATCATTTAGAGAAACCATGAATTTAAGATGATATATGATTTTGAGGCACTACGAGGAAATCATTATTCATGAATGACATACATAGAGCATATGAGGTATAGATCATAAGTACATGGCTATTAACCGATTTGATACTTTTAAAGAAACTAAGAACCGGATGATTTAAATAGTTAAATGATCGGTGACTTTTGGAGGAAGATAGCTTGTTGAAATACTAAGGCTAATAGTCTTTGGGAAAGGCTATGCTATGACTGATTTGATCTTTCTTAAACGATTGAGACAATCAAATGAATAGTGACTTTTAGGAGAAAATGGTATGCTTAAGGGCAAAGGCTAAGGATTCTTGGGAAGAATCGTACCAGTGTCGAGGCTGATGACTCTTAAGGCATTAAACTGTGAATTGATCAATGAATTGGGGGAAACTATCATTGGAACAAGGGCAATGGTTAATGCTTTTTTGGAAGATATAAGGTGACATAGAGTTGGGATTGTGAAATCTTGAAAAGTCGGTGGACTTAACAACAAATCTATATGAGAGATGATCTGAGAAAGACTTAATGAATAGTAACATGAAGAGTTAGAGACTATAGATATATTGATGACATATCAGAAAGATGAGGATTCTTGAGTGAGTCATATAAGGTAAAGACAAATGGATCACTTGGGGGACAAATACTGATTAAACAAGACTATCAAGTGAACGTTATGAAATGGGATGGTCCTAAAAGGAGATTGACACGTGACGATTGATTGTTGGAGAAAAATTCAATGGATCTTGTTGATCTAGGTGACAATATGACCAAATGGTGGGCTGCACTTTATTGAGTTAGCTGAATATACTTCAAAAGAAAAATGATTGATGATTCTGAATGACTTTTGAGGGTTAACGCAATTTGACAATTAAAGAGACAAAAGTTGTAGCATAATGCCTAGAAAAACTAGTGAGGATAACGACTGTGCTTAAGGGATACCTAATTCTTTGGGTTACGAGAACAATTACGATTAAGGTAAAAAGTAAGAATAACTGAATTGTGAAACTAAGGAAATAGAGAATTTCCATGATGGGTAAAACTTGATATAATCGTGAGAACCTTTGAATGTCAAATGTAACAATAAAATGATGGGATGGTTAGTTGATGTGAACAATCTTGAAGGATGACATGAAGTCACAGACTGTACAAAGAATTTCCTATACGATTGAATAAGTTCTTGAAAGAACAAATTTGAAAAAAAAAATTGAATAACGACTAGGGGAGAAAAAAAATGTAACATGTGATGAAAAACCGAACATAATGACGAGCATAAGAAATGAGACATTTGAACAACCTTTCTGAGCAAAGGTAAGTGAAACCAAAATAATAGTTATAAATTAAAAAGTCATAAGACTCTGGATTTGAATTGATCAAATGATGTGGACAAATCAAGGTCAATCAAAAATGATAACACCGTTAAGAACACCTTCGAAGTAGACTGTTGTAGGAAGAATCAGTGACTGGGGTAAAAAATTATCCTAAAATTTT
Source organism: Nyssa sinensis (assembly GCA_008638375.1). Classification (NCBI taxonomy): domain Eukaryota; kingdom Viridiplantae; phylum Streptophyta; class Magnoliopsida; order Cornales; family Nyssaceae; genus Nyssa; species Nyssa sinensis. Next base: position 29,418,223 of record CM018046.1, read on the forward strand.
CTAAGTATGTACCATGCTTTAATCTGTGAAGGGATGAATCAAAATCTATGAAAAGCTCGAATATGAGCAAGAAATAAAAGGTTTTGTACCAGTCTATAATGTGAAAAAAGGAGGAACTGACTTCTTCAACCTATCTAATTCCTAAAAGGATAAGTGCACACGAATCTGAAAACAAAGGCAGCTATGCCCATGAATAGTACAAAAATAAAATGAAAAGAGGATTAATAAATCATCAAGAATTGAACAAAGACTGAGAAATTACAAATGGAAGGTTAAATAACTTTGAAGACACCCGAACAGGGAATAAATATTTTAATGCAAAGAGAATACGAGTAAATCGTCCCAAAACAAACCAAAAGATGCTCATGGAAACAAAAGGGAACATGATTGTAACACCCCGTGTCACGACCCGAAATCCACCCTATGCGGATCCCGAATCACGACTGTCGCCCTTCGGCCCGAAGGCCTTAGGGCAAGGCTTCACGTGAGCAACGGCGCCGGACGACTGTGCGATAGGGCCAAAACTGGCAAAGTGCGGAAGCGTGAAAAACTTTTTCTTTTCGCACGCCCGCTCGGTATCGTCGTTTCTTCTTCTTCTTCAGAGCGGTAAACAAATAATATACATTCAGAGCATACTAAAAATTTAAAGTTATAAATTTTACATATCCGTTGCCCCTCGGGCTTAAGTACATATTTGTCCAAAATTTACTACATTGAAATTTAACCAACTACGGGTCCTAGTACTTCCAGAATTCCTGATCAGATGGAGCTACCAATCACCAACCCTCAAATTGGGCAAGGCTCCCAACCATCATCATCACTTGAAAAATGTTAGAGAATGGGGTGAGCTTCGAAAAGCCCAATGAGTAATTCCAGTACTTTGTCATGGGTTTCAACTGGTAGTGGGTTAGTTCAAGAGAGACTTCATATAAACATACACTACCAATTGTACATATACTTCAGATACAAAATAGAATTCTTCAAAAAGGATAGCGTGAAGCATACAAGGCATTCAAGCTAGGCACATACTTCAATAATCGCAGGATACAAAATTCTTCAAATCACGTTGCATGATGCATTTTTAATGCATTCAGTAAAGCATTTAATATGCAATAGAATTTATAAACATGTGCAGAGTGGCCATTTGAAGACCAAGGAAATAATTTGAAATCCTTTCCATTAAAATAGGAGGATGCAAATTTCTTCTTCTTCAAAACTTCAAAGGGTTATATAAAAACCCATTTCAGATAATGGGGTTTTAAAACTTGCTACCATTTCTGAAAACCCTTTCATCTTTTCACTTTTTAACTCAAGGATCTGTTTCGAACCAGACCCTATGTCACGACCCGAAACCCACCCTCTGCGGATCTCGCATCGCGACCGCCACCCTCAGGCCCGAGGACCCTTAGGCGAAGGCTCGCATCTGCAGCGGTATCTTTTTTTTTTATCTTTTCTTTCTTATTTAAAATTTGCACATCCATCCGGTACTGCCGCTCTTCACATTTCGGTATACATGTATAATCATACATTCAGAGCATATCTAAAAACTTAAAGACTTTATAATATTACATATCATTGCCCTAAGGGCTTAATACATATTTTGTACTGTTTACTACTACAGGAGTTCATACTAAAATTTCACATGGCTTCATAAGGAAACTACGTAAGTACAACTTCCCAAAATGGTAGATCCACCGTCATCGTCTTCAAATCAAAAACTGCCTTTTGTCATTTACCTGAAAGGGGGATCCGAACAAAGTTCGGGTAAGCTAATCTAAGCTTGTGAGTAATTCCTGCATTCGTCATGGGGTTTTCAACTGGTAGTGGTTTATCACTTGAGAGTTTATAAAATACTCACTACCAATTGTTCGTACAATTTAGAACACAGAATATATGCATTCTCAAAACGGATGGCTTGAAACATTTAAAACATTCAAGCTATGCTTATACTTATGAACTTCAAAACATATAACATAACATGTCATCCTTAAATAGAGTATATAAAACTCGAAACATATGCATTTCATAAAACAGATAGCTTTGAAGCAATTAAAGTGTTCAAGCTAAACTCGTACTTCGTTAATAAAGTATATAAACTTTAAAACACGTAAATATGTATTTTAAAAATGAGGGTAAAACCTGCTTTCATTTTCAAAATCACTTTGTCATCTTTTCTCTTTAATTAGGTGGAATCTGTTTCGAACCAGACTCCCGTTTTACTGCAATGCTACAATGGAGATATCTCATTTGCCTGGGGGATTAGATCCTGCTACCGGGCATTTGACAATCAATTGAGTTCGTATGTAACCCAAGATATTGTATGGTGCTTAAGCATCGTTATCTTATAAAACTTTTATCACATGACTTCTTCAATAGATACGTTCATGAGTATTTAAACCATGAAATGTATAATTTCTACAATAGAACTTCAAATACTTATAACAATCAAATTCAGAATATTAAACAAGATTTGTATTTTAACTTAGACATGCGGAGAACACATTTTTAAGAAAACTGTAAAGGAATATTTACTGAGCATGTCACAATAAGGTTTATAAGAACAGAATAATTTAAAACTGAAATCATGCAATATACTGAATTTGAAACTTCAAACACTTCATATCTTTGAAACTTAAAATCTTTTCAAATCCATGGAGTTAAATCTCCACTTCAAACATAGGGTTACTCACCTCGGTCCTTCAGGGTTAGTGCTAAAATGCGCTTTCCCACTTCCTCCGTAATTCCTAAGAATAATTCATAAACAGTCTCATTAACTTCACATTCACTGCAATATCATCTATCGATGTTTCGTAACTTATGCTTCAATCGTATTTCATCCTAACCGATTTAACTCATACTCCTAACCAACGACACAATTTATTATGTTAGAAGCTTAATTCATTTTAACCTATACTCTTCTGGTAGCTCTATTAACTTTAATTTAAAGTTATTTACTTCACATGTTAACGCGTCGTGTCTTCTCGTACTTTATTTCCTCGTAACTTGCCTTAGTTTAATATTTCGGCAATACTTTAATTTGTAGTCATCTGACAGATGCTATTCATCAAATTTTATGTCTTTCTTATTTTAGACACTTCTTTTAGTCGAATAGACTCTATTATTGAGTCCAGAGCGTCGAAGAAAGTCGGTTTAGGCTTTCCAAGATTTTAATTCGGACTTTTATATGCAAAAGGACAAAATGGTCATTTATCGTTTTACGTGTCTCATTTTTTTGTACTTCGTTTCGTAATTTGGACTCCATTATTGAGTCCAGGATGTCAAAGAAAGTCGATTTAGACCTTTCTAGTCTCATTTTGGCTTTAGTGGTACCAGGGGTATTTTGGTCATTTTACCCCTTTATGCTTCTTTATTTTTGGGACCTCATCTCATATTGTGGACCTCACCATTGGACTCAGAAGGTCTGAGATAGTAAGAATACACTAATAACTTGTTAATTTTGGGCAAGGGGTATTTTGGTCATTTTGACATATTTATGGGTCTCAAATTTTTTGGGACCTCATCTCATGTCATGGACCTCACCATTGGACTCAGAAGGTCCGAGATAGTAAGATTACACTAATAACTTGTTAATTTTGGACAAGGGGTATTTTGGTCATTTACCTCTTTACGTGTCTTTATTTTTCGGGCTCCGTCTCGTAAAACGGAACCCTACCAGTAGTCTCAGAATATCCAAAACAGTAAGGATACACTATTCATATGTTCAATTTGGACTTTATTTGATCACGTTTTGAATTAGGGGCATAATAGTTATTTTACTTTATTTATTAAATAATTAAATTAATTATTTAATTACTTTCCAGGTGTCAAATTGAATAAGTTTTCACTCAGTTTGGCCCCAGTAGAATTTCTTAGAAAGTTTGGGGTCAATCCGTAAATAAGGAAAGATTTGGTTTATTACATTTTAAATAATATAGAGAACCAGTGGGTTCGGTCCAACCCTAAGTGAACTGGTCCGGTTCACTTACAAACCAACCGATTTAGCCGGTTTCACACGTAATGCTGACGTCAGGATGACGTCAGCCCTAATGGTTAAAAATTTTAAATTCTTAAACTTCTAAACGTCACCGTTTAAATAAACCCATAACCGGATTTGACCCGGACCCGTAACCGACCTGTAGACTGACCCGACCCGAATAGTGTCGTCTTCCCCATCGAAGCCAACAGTGTTCACTCAAAACCCTAATTATTTTCAGTCGTTATTTCTTCAATTTCGTGGAGTTTTATTCACCAAATCTTCACTGTTTTCATCATAAATTGTTCCTTGAACATAAACAGTTACTTTGGCATTCGTTTTGACGTTCAAAATAGGTTCATGAGTTAGATATTGGGTTTGATAATTCAAACCGATGATTCGGCCGTTCATGCTCATCTCTGAGCCAAATTCGATGAGACTTGTTCTGTTGTGATCCCCTTTTTATGGGGCTTCATATTTCATTCATAAAAGTAGGTTTAATCTCATGTTTTTGAGATTTGTTTTTGGAACCCGAACCTATAACTCGATATTTGTGCTTCAATTCTTTTGAGTTTTGATCGCGGGTATAGGTTTTTGGCAAGTTTGAGGAGTCTAGTTGAGGTTCCAACCAACCAAATTGGGTTTTGAAGATGCTGGTTCAGACCTGCTTCAAGCAAGGTCTCCCATGGCTGAAGCTTCTGGGTCTATGTGTTTTAGGTGGTTTAAAGCCGAAATTTCATTCCTAATCTTGTCTAAACATGTTCTACATGTCATATATACAATATGAAATCTTAAAAACAGTTTATACATAGAGGAATTCTAGAGAGATAACAAAATGATAATTTCACATTCTTACCTTTTTCCTCACTGTTTTCATCCTTCTTCTTGCTCGGATTCTCTCTCTATTCTCCTCAGTTCCTTCCCTTCCTCTCTCTCTCTCTCTCTCTCTCTCTCTCTCTCTTCTTTTTCTGTATGTGATTAATGGCTAAAGAACCATGTGGATCCAAGTGTATATATCCTATATGTATATAATGTATAATTCTCTCACTCCCATACTCCATCTCAATCACAGCCATACCTCCCATACTTTCTGATTTTTGCCCATGCTTCCCTTCATTTCACCATACCTTTCCCACCTACTTGAATATATAATATACATATATGGTACATCATCCCCTTACCTCCATGTCTCCATGTATATATATATATATATATATATATTTATTATTTTATCTTATTTTTCTTATATTCAAGTATTGCATGTATATAATTATACATATATAAATACTTACACATGGTTGGTCACATAATACACTTTTAGGTATGTATAATCAATTTCATAAACTTAATCAATTAATTATTTTACATTAATTAATTGTTTTCCTTAAGTGTAGACATTTTTACACTAGTTTTTCATAGCCTCGTAATACGTGTCATATGACCCGACATTCTCGGGTCGGGGTATTACACCCTAATTTTACTTCTGAGAGATCTCATGCTTGGGGGATCAGATCCTACTACTGGGCATTCTTCTGAATTGAGAACCTGGAGGGAGCTCAATAATTTGTGATGCTTATGCATCATTATCTTGCAAAAACAAGACTTCTTCATAAAATGCTTTTTATGAGCATTTAAAAATGTGACTTCTTCATTGGATGCTTTTCAAAGAGCATCGAATTATGGCTTCTTCAAATAATTGCTTTTCATGAGCATTGAAAACATGATTTCTTCAAATATAAGCTTTTCCTAAGTGGTTGAAATATGATTTTCAATTAGATGCTTCTCATGAGTATAAAAATATGGCTTCGATAAAAAGGGTGAATTTTCATGAGTATTTAAAGCATGGACAGTTTAACGGAGCTTTTAAATACTTGGAAGACAATACTTGAAACATTTAACATAAGAGCTTCAGGAATTTAAATCACGATGCACAGGAATTTATTAAAGCATAAATAGAATAAAAACATTTAATTCAAGAGGCATTTAATAAAACTGACAATTACATGGACATGCAGATAATAAACGTATCATTTGTCAGAAATATCAAGAAGTGAATTTGCATGCCATGTTAGAATTTATAAATAATTATGATAGAATGTAGAATATAACGCAGATAAATACGAGAGTTTAGAATTTGAAAATACTATAGATATTTTAAACATGAAAACACTTCAGAACATTTGAACTTCGATTTACTTCAGAATCCATGGAGATTAAAAACCTCCACTTCAAAGTACAGGATTACTCACCTTGTTCTCCTAGGTCAGCACTACTGGTAGGCTTTCCCTTTCCCTTTGAAATTCCTAAAAATCAAATTCATCAAGACTTCAATTAATTCCTCGTTTACTTCAAATCATCTCTAATTGATGCTCTTCATTTAATCTTAGACCTGAGGTATCCTAATTTCCTAGGATTAGGTCTTACCGGTCTACTCGTGGTAACTTACATGGACATGCAGAATTATTTCTCAATACCTATTTTGGTATTTTGGACCCTCACTGTTGGATTTGGAACGTCGAAGAAAATCAATTTAGGCCTTCTCGAACTTTTTATTTCGCTTCGAGTATATGTAGGGGAAAAATGGTAATTTATTTTTCTTGCTCCTGACCCATCATGGTCTTTAGAATATTTTACATATCTTATACGTAAATTTTTAGGCCTTTTGGACTTTGTTTAGGTATCTGCTTTTTGATCATAGGACACATCGATCATTTAAATTTTATAACGTTCTGACCCCGAACCATTATTTAATCATATATACAAGTTCACTATTATTTGGGCTTCTATTGGTATCGTTTTCGTCCAATTTGGACTTCATTTGGGCTTCGTATTGTATTAGCGGCAATATAGTCATTTAATATTTATGTGTCTGTATTTTTTTTTTGGGACTTAATTTCATTAATTGGACTCCACCATTAAGTCCAGAATGCTCGAAACAATAAAAATACACTATTTATTTATTTAATTTGGGCTTCGTTTGACTCATTTAGTGTCCGAAGGGTAAAATAGTAATTTTACCCATTTAATAAAATAATAAAATAAATTATTTTATTAATTATTTATTTTTCCAGGGGCTTGTTTGAATTTTCCTTTTAAAAATCTGGGTCGTTGTAACATTTTCCTAAACAGTGGGGGTTAAATTGCAATTGTTCAAAACTTTTAAAATAAACCAAAGGGTTCAGTTGATTTGTAACTAAACCGGTCCACTATTCCACTGAACCAACCGGTTCGGCCGGTTCACTACGTAATGCTGACGTCAGCTCTACATTTTAAAATTTAAAATCCTTTTATCCAAACGACGTAGTTTCATTTAACCCATTCATGCGACAGTTTCTACAATCCCTAAAGGCCATGAATGTATTAAAACGTCTTAAACAGTTACAAAAATGGGAGATTTTTAGAGAGAGAAAAATCAGTGGGTTTGTGTTTTATACCTTTAGAAAGTGGTGTCTCCCCCCCTCATGCTCTTTGATTGTGATCTCCTTCAGGTCAAGGCAGCCATGCTAGCAATCCTTTTTTCTCACTCTTCTTCTTTCCCTCTCCTTCTTCACTTTCTCTCTCTCTGGCTGACACACTCACATCACAATCTGATTTTTCTGAATCACCCCACAACACACGTATCACACATATAAATATACATCATATTTTATTTGCTTTTATTTTAAAAATAATTCTTTATGTTGCATGAAAGGAGATTGGGCAATTTGGGAGGTGGCTTTATTTGAAATGTGTATACATACATATAAGTTGGACATCTAAGCACAAAAGTGCTGGCAGCCCACTTGATTAATTTTTAGGTGCTTAAGTGCTTGCCCATTTAGGTCAAGGGTTCAAAACCCCTTGGCCTCAACTTTGCTTATTTTTGCTATTTTCTCCTTTGTGCCTTATTTGGCATTTAATTTATTTTAACTTTTTAAATTATTTTTCTCTTTGCGATTTTAAATTAAATATCTATTCTTGATGTACCGATTTTATAAATCGTAGTCGTATTTTATTTTCTCCCAGAGTCGACCTTAATTTTTAAGGTCTCAAAAGTATTTTGAAATTATCGTTTATTTCCCGATTAAATTTCTTAATTACTCTTTTTAAGGTCACTAATTAAAAATTAGTGACTTAATTATTATTTAATCGGGTCGGGGTGTAACACCCCGACCTTGCTTAATTAATAATTAGTTTGCTAATTATTAATTAGCACCGACTTAAAGAATGATTAAGGAAATTAATCATTATCTCTCGACAGTCACGATAGACCAATAAAATGATTAGACATGTCAAGAGAGGAGGGTGTAATACCTGAACCTAATTACCTATTAATTAGGTGAAATGGTGACATTTTAACACTATGAAAACTCGAATTAGCTAACTACGGAAATCCCAAGAAAATAATAACCGACATTGGACCTTGGACATCGAACTTAACTGAAATATGAAACCCTTAGAGGAAACCTGTTTCGTAAAAAGAGCACTGGAAAAGAAAATATAACGAAAATAGCCAAAACGGAATTTTATGCCAGCCAAACAGGGCATAAGCCCAAAATATGGAAAAATGCCCAAAAGTGAGGCCAAGGGGACTTGAACCCTTGACCTAAATGAGCAAGCACATGGCACCTAAAAATTTAACAAGTGGGGCTGCCAATAACTTTGTGTCTAAGTATATAGCATAATTGTATATGAACCCAATCTAACCAAGTCCACCTCCCAAGCTGGCCAATGGCCATACATGCAAACCCTTCATCATCACCTCAGTCATCCCCACATCAGCCACATCACCCCACCTCAACTCCTACATCAGCCCCACATGTATAATCATGTATGTGTATATGTATAGGTGTACACTCATATGTGTAAGCTTGACTTTTAAAACACCTCAAATGTGTGTTATGGGTTCAGACAAAGACTGTGTGTGAAATCTGGAGTGTGTGGGTGTGTGCTCGGGTAGAGAGAGAGAAACATTGTGTGAAGATGTATGTGTATGCATCTGTGCATGATGTTTCTGTTGGAGGTGCACAAAAGAGAAGAGACTGAGAGGCACCTGACTGGAACCGAGGCAACTAAAGGCCCTAGTTGTGAGCCATGGAGGAGTAGTGGTCTACTAGAGGGTATAAAATACCAAACTCATAAATTTTTCCTTTCCTTCTTTTACTTACTGTTTCAGCATTTTGAGCCCTATAAACTACATGCATGAGTAAATCTAATAATGAGGGACGGATTTAAGCACAATGAGAGAAGACAGAGGCTCGTAACACACCAAACCATGCCCAAACCGCCATTGATGACCTCCAATGGTGTTGGTTTGAATCGACCAAAACAAAACCCCATTACTTCATTTGAGACTAAAACAAGACCCTCCAAGGGTCCCAAATCCGTTGGAACCATTTTAAATGGATGAGAAATAGGGATGAAAACCCCACTTACAGTTACAGATCAAGAACTGGGTCCCTCGAGATAGAGCTCTAGATCTTGTTTTTAGAACATGATTCGAATCACCATGACCTAAGGAACATAGTAGACCAAGCCACGCATGAAAAGGTGCTGAAACAAGCTTGTAGTAGGCGATTTACAATCGCCAATATTGGAGCTCGAACCAAGCTTACACACTGTTTTGAGACTTGAAACTAATGCCAAATCCTACCCTAGTGTGCCAGAAACATTTTGGGGCCAAAAACAAAGGGGTTGAATGATTAAAACCCCACGAAATCAAAAGGAAAAAGGAAGCAGGAATTAGGGCAACATAGGGGAAGAAGAATGGAAGAAGATGAACAGTGGGCGGTTCGGTTCGGGTCGGGACCCGACCCGTTTCATAAACGGTTTAAGTAGGATGGCACCATTTTGGGTTAAAGGTTTTAAAATTAAACCTGAAACGGGCCTTTTTGGTTACAGCTATAAGAAATTGAAATTCGGTTTTAGGGCCAACCTAGACACGGATAAGGAAGACAATAGGAATATTGTATTCCTGGTTTCTTGAAGAAATTTGAACTGGCTGGTTCACCATATAACGGGTTCGGTCTAGGGTTTAATTAAGTAAACCCTACGGATCCAAGGGCTTAATTGAAAGGAAAATAAACCAGAACTGTTCTAAATTACGGATTGACCCCAACTGTTTTGAACTATTTATGTTCTGGCCTAGCTTCTGAAAATTTTATGCATACGAGCCCCTAAAAAATAAATAAATAATAAAATAATTATTTTAATTATTTTATTAATTGGATAAAATTACTATTTTACCCTTGAACATTAAATGAGTCAAACGAAACCCAAATAAAATAAGTAAATAGTGCATTTTGACTATCTCGGGCATTCCGGACTCAATGGTGGAGTCCAATTTGAGAAATTAAGTCCCGAAAAATAAAGATACGCAAATGGTAAATGACTGTACTACCCTTGATGATACCCAGGGTTAATTAAAAATAAAAGATAGTCCAATCTAACTATGTCGGACATTCTAGGACCTAATGATGAGGTCCATTTTATGAATTGAGGTCCTGAAAAATTAGCTACACAACATGTGAAATTACCAAAATGCCCCTGATGCCATTCAAAGCCTAAATGAAGTCCGATTGGGACGAAATTAATACCGATAGAAGCCCGGATACTCGTGAAACTATATATATGATTAAATGACAAATCAGGGTCAAAATCTTACAAAACGTAAAATTACCTAAACGCCCCTGATGCTATACGAAGTCCAAATGAAGTCCAAATGGGACGAAATTGATACCGATAGAGGCCCAAACACTCGTGAAACTGTACACATGATTAAATGACGAATCAAGGTCAGAATTTCACAAAATGTAAAATGACCAAAATGCCCTTGAGCATAATAAGTGCAAGTAGAGGCCGAATAAAGGCCGATCTGATCTAATAAATTGTCATAAGCCCAATTATGAAAATTAAGAGGCTAACTACGACTTCGAAATAGTGAATGTGTAAAATGAGAAATGACTGATATGTCCCTGATGACCAAAAGTAGATACCAAATGAAGTCCAAAGAACTTAAGAATTTATATATAAGATATATGGAACATTCTGAGGACCACGATGGGGTTCGGGACAAGAATGATGAAATTACCATTTTGCCCCTAAGGTTAAATAAGTACTTAACTGATAACGATTTGAGTCTAAAAGACTTATAACTTCATATTTTAGATATGTGGACTATTCTGAGGACCACGACAAGGTTCGGGACGAGAATGGTGAAATTACCATTTTGCCTCTAAGGTTAAATAAGTACTTAACTGATAACGATTTGAGTCCAAAAGACTTAAAACTTTATATTTTAGATATGTGGACTCTTCTGAGGACCACGATAGGGTCCGAGCCAAGAATGGTAAAATTACCATTTTGCCCCTAAGGTTAAATAAGTACTTAACTGATAACAATTAGAGTCTAAAAGACTTAGAACTTTATATTTAAGATATGTAGACTATTCTGAGGACCACGATATGGTTTTGGACAAGAATAGGTGAAATTACCATTTTGCCCCTAAGGTTGAATAAATACTTAACTGGTAAAGATTGAAGTCTAAATGACTTAGGTTATAATGCTGATAATTACTAAGCCTAATTAAAGAATGAAATAGTCTTGGATGAAACCCAATGAAAGGGCAATATGCTACTAGGCTATCTGAAGTAATTCAATAGACGCCTAAGATGATGAATAAGACATGAATGGATAAATTCTGATTTGTCTGTGATTAATGATGATTGTTCAGGATATGCAAGGAGGTACTTGACGTATTTGGAGATTATCAAATTATTTTTACAAGGAGATAGGCGAACAGTTTGTGGGTAACTTGGAACTTCTGACTTGGTGTATAAGTTTTACTATCTAGATATTGTATTTTGATACACTATACCGTTTTTATGCTATACTGTTTAAATGCAAATACTTAAAGGCATACCCTTTCGTATTACCTTACACATGGAATTATGTTGGTCTTCTTTGATTTATTAGGCTTATACTCCTGATTGATGTGCTAGCATCCTATGTTGTTCTGTCTGTTCTGATCGATTGTTCCATTTAGATTAGTTCGATTTTATTCTACTTAAACTGTATTTAAAAATGGATGTATTAAACCATTATTTCTGAAATGATTAAATTATCCATGTGAATTATAGGCAATAATGGGTTTTGAAACCCTTGTCAAGGAACTTGTGTTATTCACTAGGCTTATTTAAGCTCACCCCATTATCCTAACATTTTTCAGGACTTATTTTCATTGGACTAGAAGGCACCATGATATGACGTGGATAGGCCGAGTGGCATTCCAAGTAAAGGATTTGATGGCATTAATTTGTGGAGACGTGGACTCTTGTGGATTGAATTTGGTTTTTCAGATGAGTGATATGATACGATTGACTTTATTGATATGCATTAGATGTATTGGGACATGACTCATGGTAATGGTACTCTAGAGATGTTAGACGTAGTCTGTGGTTAGAGTTATTAGCTGTTTGATTTTAGACTTGCTCTGTGGTACATACCTCTAGGGTATTTATAAATGAGTTGCATTCCCGAGATGGAAAAGGTTTTAAATTTCACTGCTCTGACCCTACAATTGGAATGCAATTCGTCGTTAAGTTTCAGAAATTGCCTTTGGTTGGTCGCATTATCGGTTGGCAAACTGGCAAGGTGACTAACTAGCATCACGTCTCCGACATCTGCGTAGGGTGGGGTTCTAGATGTGACAATGATACTCTGTCCTTAGAAAAATTTAAAGCACTTGAATGAAAAGTTCAAAACACTTTAAACGATAGAAGTGGTGTAGTCTGGTTACACTGTTGATTTTCTATGACCCCAACTAAAGAAATGGATCGAAAAGAAAAGACCGAAATACTAGATACCTTTACTTGACACATGATTCGTCGTGCGACACCAACAGAAGTTGAGAGACCATGAACAGTAGGGTAATCATGACCTAATATCAAATTAGATGAATATAACGACAAGACATGGAATTAGTCAAGATACCGGTAACAAGGAAAGATAGTCAAATAACTAAAAAGGTGACTTAGAGTGAGTAATGAAAGTGACAGACCTTTAGCCATAATGTTAATACTAAAATTTGGAGACAATGAGTTAAAAGTCCTAAGGAAGTTAAAAGGTCAAACCCTTGACTTTCAATTCACTATTGAATTAAAATATAAAGGAAAACAAAAGAACTGTGAACCCTATATAAGAAATTTTCTAGCTTAACGATATAGTTTCTAAATACCAGAGACAAGTCTCAGAGAAAAAAAAAAGGAACTATAATGATGAAATTGGCATAATGAGATAATAGAGTTTCTTAAATTGCCAACATTCGAGTTTTGGTGACAAAACTCAATTTAAAGGGGGATAGAATGTAATACCCCAACCCAAATTGTAACCGATCGAGCCATGTAACCCGATTCGTTAGGGCTTCCTGTTTTAATATTAAATAAAATGGACTGAGTTCAAAATTTAAAAGTTTGAAAGTACGGATGATGCCTGGGCGGCACCTAGCAAACCACGAATGGATACTGAAAAAAAAATGAAATTTAAAATAAATAAAATAAAATAAGTTAAGATAAAAAGAAAAGAAAAGAAGAAGATAAATTTAATAATAAAATAATAGAAAAGTAAATTAGTAAATAAAATAAAAATATAAATTAATTATTCATGTGAGTAATATATATATATATTGTATATGTGTAATATATACGTGTGTATATATTGGACGTGATGTAGGGATATATAAATATATATATATATATATATATATATATACAGGATAAAGGAAAGGAGTTTGATTTTAAAAAGGAGATGAGGTGATAGGGCCGGGATAGAAAGGATAGAGGGAGAGAGAAAGATACAGTGGGCGCAGAATGTAATATCCCGACCCGAGATACCGGGTCATATGACACGTATTACGAGATTAAAGAAAATTAGTGTAAAAATATTTACACTCAAAGAGAATAATTAATTAAATAAATAATTGATTAATTATTTATATGAAATAATTAGTTTTAATTATAATTAAATAATTTAAACACACATTAGACTACATTAAGGGTGTATTGTATGTATATATGGCCAAGTATGTATACATGTATGTATATATATGTATGTACATGTATATAAAGATGATTAAAACAATTATATATATATATATATATAAATGAATGATATAAAATATCTTGGTGTGTGAACAGTGCAGTATGTGTGTGTGTGTGTGGCTAGTGTGTGTCTCATGGGTGTGTGTGGGAGTGTATTAGTGTGTGTTATATTATATATATATATATATGTATAACATGTAAATATCAAGCAACAATTAATGTAAAGTGGAGATTAGGAAGAGCAAAATTAAATGAAGCTGATGTGTAATATCCCGACCCGGGATACGACGCGTGTACCGAGGTAAGTCGGTCAAATAAGTGTAACTCGAACTGTTAAAATGCGTCTATCATGGTATTTCATGAAAATGAATGACTAGAAACTGTAAATGATTGAAATGTATAACCAGTGTCGGGCAGTACCCGAGCAACTCAGAACCTTACCTCGAAAAGCGTGCATGCGCATAAACCCATGAATGTATGCGCACGTACACATGCATAGTTCATTAAATATCAAGGTATGTATATGTGCCTAGAAAATTGTATATACATGTATATATGAAAGTATATATATGTATAAGATGGGTATAATTATGTATTTATACATAATTATAATATAGTATATACTCATGTGTACGTATGTGTAGGTAATAACACATATAAAGGTACACATATATGCATAAATTAAATAAAAATAAAACGAAAAGAAAAGGGGGAAGCAAGTGGGCTGCCAATGGCAGCCGTGTGTGTGTGAGTTAAGGTGAATGTTATATAGGTAAGTACACATATAATAAAATAAGTTGACCAACCCTAACCTAATAGGCATAGAGAGGGGTAAGGTGGAAATCAGTAGAGGTATGGAGTAGGTCAGAAAAGGAGAGGATGAGAGGAAAAGAAGGGAGGAAGGAATGGGCATGATATGATATATATAAATATATGTAAATATTTATATATATATATATATATATGTAAATATGCACGTGATCTCCTACTTACGGAAAAAGAAATCAGAGGGGAGAAATCAAGAGGGAACTCAGAGAACTCTGGGTGAAAACGGAAGGAGGAACGTAAGGGAAGGGGCTCACCAAGTCAAGAAAAACCCAGAAATTTAGGTAAGAGGCTTTCGTTTCTGTTTCAATTTCTATAGCATGATTCATTTAAATCTGAACCTAGGGCCTTAAAGAACATGTCATGTGGTTTCAAACGCAACAAGAACCAAGAAAAACTATGAAGAACTGAGGGAGAAAACCCTAGTTGCAGGTTAGAGGAATAATTCGGATTTCTTACATTTCATGATTAAAACGTTGCTTAAACCACTTAGGAGTGATCGTGAGAAATGCAGAAACACTTTAGGAAGAAATCGGGGTTAAAACAGTCATGAAATCTGCATGAAAATTTGAGAAATCCGGTCTCTGGAAACTGGGAAAGAACAGTGATGGAAACCATAGTTTTCTTAGGTTTAAAACTACCTAAATGAAAGCTTAAGGCTGGGGGATTCATTTGGCATGAAACGATCGAAAAAGCAACAAAAATAAACGTTAAACAGTGAAGATTTCTAACTCGGGTTTACTGTTCTGGCGACTGTGGCTGGAAAAACAGTCGGGGTGGCATTTCGGGTTAAGACGAACCGGGTCCTGGCCGGGTCGGGTTGAGATCCATCCGACCGCAACAACGGAGCCAACACTTGTCGTTTTGTATATAAAATTAAAATGGATTGGGCTTGTTTGGATGTAGATATTGGAAATTGAAATTGGGTTTGGGGTTATCCCAACCATGGATAGCATAGGAGAACTGGTTATCTTGTTCCGGTTCTCAAGATTTGACTGAACTGTTTGGTTCAGTGACAGGTGAGGCTGGTTTAGGGTTACTGGTTGTGAACCAACTAGTTCAGACCACAGCTTTGGGAAATTTTGAACCGACCCCAGAAGTTTTAGGAAATGTCACTGTGGCCCAAACAGGAAAATTAATAAAATATTAATTTTTACAAAAATGCCCCTATTTCAAATATGGGTCAAACGAAGTCCAAATGATGCAAATGAATAATCAATTTTTATTATCTTGGACATTCTAAGATCAATGGTGAGGTCCGTTTCACGATATGGGGTCCCAAAAAATAAAATACACGTAAAAGTGCAAAATGACCATTTTGCCCTTTTTAGTACAAAAGTCCAAATAGAATTCCGCGAAAGCCTAAACCGACTTTCTTCGGCGTTCCGGACTCAATGGTAAGGTCTAAATTAGTATTAGAAATACTTATGATAGCAAGGCATAAAATTTGTTGAATAGCATTTATTCTAAGACGGATTTACTGATATATAGGGAATTCCAAAGGCAAGGCAACCTCACGGATTTCCTGATATAGGACTGCATTAGAGGTAAGTAAATTCCCTTTCTCTTCCATGTGGTGTTTCCAAAGCCAAGTTTATTCTTTACTGCCAAACTTGTACTCTTGAAAGTACCTCATGTTATTGCTATCCACAATGTGATATTGTTCTATCTTGTGGACATTGATTGACTACTGTATCATTACTTTCATGTTGAACCGTGCCTGGAAAGGCCTATTGTTATGTCTCTATTGAATATATGATATTCCATTTTATACTTCTATGGAATCACGGATGATCATGATGTGTTATGAATACCGGATTTGTGCTCAGTCATAATATCCATCCGATGCTTTCTGATTGATTGGAGACCTAAGGGTCAAGTACATGAATGGACAGGTGGCAGGAATGAATTCCTCGAAGGCTTTCCACCGACATTTCCACTGGCATTTCCACTGGCATTTTCATTGCATTTCCATTGGCATTTTCATTGCATTTACACTGGCATTTCCATTGGCATTCTACCTGAGAACAGAGTAAATGCATCTCTTAGGGATTGATATGATCACGTTGTTGAATGACACTATTCCTTATAACTTATCTTAAACTGAGAGGACACTCTTCATTGAATTGATTGTGATCGGTTTATTGTGGCAGTACTTTCTTGTTGTTATATTATTGAGAGATTCATGTTGATGTTGTATCCATTACTCCAAATTGAACATTGTGACCTATTATTCATTGGCCATTAAGGCAACTGTTCTCATTGGCTATCACAGCATCTCTTTTCTTATGATTGGCTATCATAATCTTATTCATGGATCCATATTTCACCGATACCAGTGTCGGAGATCTATTTTTACTTGCTGAGCTCTCGTAGCTCATTCCACCCTACTTACCCCCATTTCAGGTGATGACGCTGCAAGACCCCAGTAGGAGTCTACGAGCGTAGTAGGACATTTTGAGGAACTGTACTAGTCTATGTTTTAGTTCTCCCATCTATTCACCACCCACGGGTGCTGGTTATGTCTGGTTCTTATTTTTGTTATTGTAGAAGCCATATCATGTATTGAATAGACTTCTGCTGACATTGTGTACTGAAAGATTTCCACTGATTATGGTCATTGATAAGACTTTCGCTGTTATTGTTTTAAGATTTTAGTATTTTGCATATTAGTACTATGATACAGGAATGGAAAAAGTAGGGACGACTTTTGGGTCTGTCCCGCGACACGAGATCCACATAGGGTGGGTTTCGGGTCGTGACATGATGAGTTGTGAGGGCTAAGGTAGGGCTATAGAGTCAGATTGTAGAGAGAGAGAGAAGTCGGTTGCCTCTTCTTTAAAAGAAACAAGCATGCATTTCATGCTTGTTTTGTAAGGAAAGAACTAAGGAACTGAAGGAGAAAAAGAGGAGGAAAACCAGAAAGAGAAAGAGATAAAACCTACGATAAAAAGGTAAGAAATATTCAAAATTTCCATTTTTCTCTCTCTAGAATTATGATTTATTAGGAACTGTTCTTGAATTATATACACGCATATGACGATAGATATATGTTTAAAAGTATGTCAAGCATGATTTTAGGCTTCAAAACATCAAGAAAATGCAAACCCACGAACAACCTCCATTAAAGACCTTGCTTACAACAGGTCTGATTTTATCATAACCAAACCTTGTTTGGTTTATTGAGACAAAAACTAGATCCTACCACCATGTTAAAAACCTATGACCAAGATCAAAACTCAAAAGAATTGACCCTCAAATATCAACTTGCAGGTTATGGGTTTACACCCCAAACCTTTAAACTCATGATTTAATCCACTTTTATGAATGGGAACTGAATCCTCATGAAAAGAGGATCACCATAGAACAAACCGTAGGTGATTTGGCTCAGAAATGAGCATTTACGACCCATTTACAAGTTTGATTATCAAACCTTGAAACGAGCTAAAGAGATCAGTTTTATCTTCCAAATGAATGTCAAACTCTTAAATGATGTTCCAGAAACGAAATAAGTTGAAAACAGTCAAGAAACCTTGATCCAAACTTCATGAAAATGAAGAAAATGGAAATCAGGATTTAGGTCAACAGTGGGGTCGACGTGGGGAAGAAGATGATGAGTCAACTCAGTCTTTAAAATAAGGCTGAGTCAACTCGGACAGGTGGCAGCCTTTGGGCTTGCCATCGAATTAATTGGATGATGGCGTTTTGATCGTGGTTTAATTTAAATGAACACTAGGGCTGAATCCACCAAACACTAGGGCATCATGACGTCAGTCAAACGCATATAAACCCACCGAATCGGTTCGTTTGTAAAGGAACCGAACCGGTTCACTTTCAATTGGACTGAACCCTCTGGTTTTTGGTTTTAATTCAATTAACTAAACCCAAACTTCCCTTATTTACGAATTGACCCCTGAACTTCAGGAAAATTATACTGTGGCCCAACTGATGAGAATTTTATGCAATTAAGCCGCTGGAAAAATGATTAAATAATTAAATAATTAATTTAATTATTTAATAAATAAAGCAAAATTACTATTTTACCCCTAGGTCATATATGAAGCAAATGGAGTCCAAATTAAACATATGAATAGTGTATCCTTGCTATTTTGGATATTCTGAGACTAATGATGAGGTCCACCAACACAAGACGAGGACCCGAGAAATAAAGACACGTAAAGGGGTAAATGACCAAAATACCCCTTGTCCAAAATTAACAAGTTATTAGTGTATTCTTACTATCTCGGACCTTCTGAGTCCAATGGTGAGGTCCACGACATGAGATGAGGTCCTGAACATAAAGACACGTAAGGGGGTAAAATGACCAAATTACCCCTAGTACCTCAAAAGCCAAATTAAAACCAGGGAAGGTCTAAATGACTTTCTTCGACCTCCCGGACTCAACAATGGAGTCCAAATTAAGAAACGAAGTACGAAAAAATGTGACACGTAAAACGATAAATGACCATTTTGCCCTTTTCCATATGAAAGTCCGAATTAAATTCTTGGAAAGCCTAAACCGACTTTCTTCGACACTCCGGACTCAATGGTAAAGTCTATTCTACCAAAAGAAATGTCAAAAGTAAAAGGACATAAAATTTGTTGAATAGCATCTGTTAGATGACTATAAATTAAAGTAATACCAAAGTACTAATCTAAGGCGTACACGAGGAAATGAATTACGAAAAGACACGACACGTAAATATGTGAAGTAAATAAATCTAAATTAAAGTTAATGGAGCTACCAGAAGAGTATAAATTGAAATGAATTCAATTCCTAACACATTAAATTGTGTCATAGGTTAAGAGTACGAGTTAAGTTAAGTACATATGAAATTATGAAATCGTTTTAGGATCTAATATGATTTAAGCATAAGTTAAGTAATATCGAGATGATATTACAATGAATGTGAAGTTGATGAGATGTTTATGAATTGTTCTTAGGAACTACAAAGGAAGTGGGAAAGCGTATTTTTAGCACTAACCCTAAAGGGCCAAGGTGAGTAACCCTGTGTTTGAAGTGGAGATTTAACTCCATGGATTTGAAAAGGTTTTAAGTTCAAAAGATATGAAGTGTTTGAATTCCAAATTCAGTATTTACATGATTCAGTTTTAATTGCTCTATCTTTAAAAACTCTATTATGACATGCTTAGTGAATGGTTCTATCATAGTTTTCTTAAAACATATTTCAGCATGTCTAAAGTTTTAAATGCCAAATTATGTAAAGTGTTCTGAATTTGTTATATCAAATGTTTAAAGGATTTTTTATGAAATTATGTACATGATGTTTTAAATGTTCATGAGAAGCACTTATTTGAAGAAATCAAATGTATTTGAATGTAAGAAAAGCTGTGCATAAGCACCACGGATTTTATGAGTTTCTTCAGGAATTAGATTAATCCGAAATCTGATGGGATATTGAGTTGTACAGAACTCGATTGATTGTCGAATGCCAGGTAGCAGGATTTAATCCCCCAGGCATAAGATATCTTCATGAAACGTAAAGTGGGAATCTGGTTCAAAACGGATTCCATTAATGAAAAGTGATAAAAAAAAAATGTATTGAAAATGGAAGCAGGTTTTACCCTCATTTTCACAGTACATATTTATGTGTTTTAAAGTTTATATACTTTATTAACGAAGTACGAGTTTAGATTGAATACTTTAAATGTTTTAAAGCTATCTGTTTTATGACATGCATAAGTTTCGAGTTTTATACTCTATTTAAGAAGTACAAGATTTTCTTGAATACTTTAAATGTTTCAAGTTTTATGTTTTAAAGGAATATGTATATATGATGTTATGTTTGCAAATGGAAGCAGGTTTTACCCTCATTTTCACTATGCATATGTTTGAGTTTTATATACTCTATTTAAGAAATACATGTTATGTTATATATTTTGAAGTTCATAAGTATAAGTATAGCTTGAATACTTTAAATGTTTCAAAGCTATCTGTTTTAAGAAATGCATATGTTCTATGTTCAAGTATAAGAGCAATTGGCAGTGAATGTTTTACAAACTCTTATGTACTAAAAACCACTGCTAATTGAAAACCCCATGACGAATACTGGAATTGCTCACAAGCTTAGATTAGCTTACCCGGACTTTATTCGGATCCCCCTTTTAGGTGATTAGTAGTAGTCTTGACTTGAGGACGATGATGATGAATCTGCTATTTTTGGAAGTTATGTTCAAGTAATTTTGTCTAGCACTACGAACATTAAGTATGAAATCTTGTATTAGTAAAGTGGTACCCTGTTATGTATAAGCCCCATGGGGCAACTAAACATGTATTGTTTATAAATTTTTTAAGTTTTAGTTATACTTTGAATGTTAAATCATGTATGCTATGTAAAGAGTGGCAGTACTGGACGGATGTGCGTAATTAAAAATAAGAAAAGAAAAGAAAAAGTTTTTCACGCTTCCGTAAAACACGTGTCGCACATCTATTCGATACCGCTGCTTATGCGAGCCTTCGCCCTAAGGTCCCCGGACCTGAGGGTGGCGGTCGCGATGCGAGATCCGCACAGGGTGGGTTTCGGGTCGTGACACAAAATGCGTGAGTGGTTGCGTGAGTGGTTGGTTATATGATGCGTACGTGAGGGGTTGAGGGAGAGCTTAGGAAAGAAGTTAAAACAGAGAAAATAGACTTGCGTTGAAGCTGATAGATTCAGAGGAGAACGGGGCAACAGTAGCGTGACCAAAAGGAGAGCAGGGTGAAAATCTGAAGCAATGAGAGAGAAAACGAGGTAAATTTCTCGCTCTTGAATTTTATTTAAGCTGCCTTTTAAACTATGGGTTTAAAGTTTATAGATGGACTCCTGGAGTAATAACTAGTAGCGTAGGATCAAAATAGAATCTAAGAGACCCCAAACAATGAGGACCAACGGAACTGCCATCAACGACCATGAAAGAAACGGATCTGAAATCGACCCAAACCAAACGGGTTTTGGAGGCTTGGGGCTTAAACTAGATGGTTCTAGGATTTTAAATCCATAAGAACTAGGAGGAAAGGGTTAAAGGGCCGAGAGAAAAGTGGAGTTGCAAGTGGCGAGTCAAGAAGCGAACCTTTCCATTTGTTATCTAAACTTGATTCCCTCAATGGATTCAAGAACCTCTCACCCCTAGGGTCACAACAAGCCAAAAACCACCAAACTTGGTGGAGAAATGACCACATACCGAGGAGATATTCAGATCTCCTATGGAACCCAAACCTAACCCATGAGCTTGATTCAATCCCTAAAACAAACAATAGAATGTAGAGGAATGTCCCAGGAACTAGGGCTCTTGCGGTCTGTGCATAGGGTTTTGAAAAAGATGATAAACAGTGCTATACGTCACCGTCTTGCGTTGGATTGGGTGGTTGGAACGATGACTTTTTAGCGTGAAGGGCTATTTTAAATCTAAGACAGAAATCGGCTGTTTGGCTCTGGGGATTGGGAATTAAATTAGGGGTTAACATGTACAAGGATAGGGTGCCCCTGTTTGGATGGGCTATCCGCTATTTGGCCTAGAGGATCAAGGGGAAAAAAAACGCAGGGACTGTTGTCCCTGCAACTCGAACGTGTGACATGGAGGAAAGCTTTCAAGTGACGGACCACTGTGCCACTAAGGCATATGTGGCATGATTCACACTAATTAATATATATATATATATATATATATTAAATCTAATTAATTAAATACTAATTTAGTAGATAATTATATAAATAAAACACGACGTGCAAATTGGGAAAATGAATAGTGCAAACATACTGTTTTCGACCTTCTGGATTTAATGGTAAGGTCCGCTTCATGAGACGGAGTCCCAAAAAATAAAAATACCCGTAGGAACACCAAAATGACCAAAATACCCCTACGTCGAAGGCGAGTCAAATGGACTTCGATTGAGTTAAGTAAATAGTAGATTTTTATTATGTCAAACCTTTTGGACTCAACAGTGAAGTCCAAATTGTGAAAATAGAACCCAAAAAAATGGAGACACATAAATGACCATTTTTGCCTTGGGTAAATTAGGTTCAAAACGAAAATCGTAAAGCATAAATTAGTAAAAAAGATATTTAGAGTAGCGAGGCATAAATTCGATAAATGACATTAAAGCTAAAACGTGTGTATTGATGTATAGGCAAGTCGAAAGGGAAAGGGAAGATCACGGATTTCTAGGACGCATTGAAAAAGTAAGTAAATTCCTATCTTTGATACGTGGTTCCAAGCCACGATCTTTCCATTGCTACCAACCTTGTACTTATATATGTATTCGCTGTCATTGTTCCCACCATGGATATTGTTTTACCTGGTGGATGCCTATTGGTTGATGTCTCATGACGGATTCATTACATTGATGTCAATTTACTGTATGCTTATGTTATGATGTTCCATGTTTTGTACATTCATATGGAATACTATAGGATCCTAATTAATGTTAAGTGTCGGGTTTTATGCTCAGTCACATTACCCACCTGATGCTATCTGATTGATTGCGACCTACGAGTCAATTTTTGGAACCTACGAGTGAAATGGACACCTGGCGAAGATAGTATTTTTACGCAGTGAGTTTAAAAGGCATTTTATGTGCATTCATGTAAATGGGGGGGTATGCTAGGCCCCAAAAGACCGAGGGTCTACCAAACCCTGAACAGAGTAAATGCATCATTCATGTTGATTGTAGTGCTGATGTTTATTGGATTCATAGGATGTTTTTATTTCCCTATGAATAATTCTATATTGACTGTTCCTTATTGATTTGACTTGATTGTGACCGTTTCATTGAGGCAGTTTCCATGTTGATTATGATTGTTAAGCGTTATCCATATCCATGTTACACCACCACTCTCACTGGTTATTGGACTTTATTATTCATTGGCCATTATGGCATTTTATAGTTGACTGAAATGTTATCATGACTGGCTATCATGTTACCTTGACTTGTATTCATTTATGTCATCTCCACCCGTATTGGGGATAGGCTTTTACTTACTGAGCTTTGTTAGCTCATCCCATTCATTATATTTTTCAGGTGAGAGTGCTATAGAACCACAGTAAGAGGTCGGGATCGTAGGGAGACAGTTGAGGAGGACGGATAGGATAAAGTAGTCTCTCCCATATACTCACCACCTAAGAGTGGTTCATGTTTAGTTTATTATATGTTTTAATTTCAGTCTTTGAACAAAATTTGTAATAAGGCTTCCACACTTTAATGTCATGTTTATATTATTTACTATTATCATTGGTAAAATAATGGAAAAAGTAGGGACGGCCATTGGACCGGCCCTGCGACACGAGATCCGTATAGGGTGGGTTTCGGGTTCGTGACATGGAGTATTTTTAATATAAATGAAAAATATGTAACGTATTAAAAATTAAAATTTACGACATAGAAATTAAATGTATGATATTAAAAAGTAAAGAAGGAATACGAAGGGATTTTTAAGGCAATTGATGTTGCACTTTTTGGTCGGTAGGGGCTCCAAACTCCGTTGCCTGAGAAACACTAAAAAAAAAGGATTAGAGGCCACCAGGTTGGCTCCGACGGTAGCCGCTTCGT
The DNA here is from genome assembly GCA_008638375.1 of Nyssa sinensis. Lineage (NCBI taxonomy): Eukaryota > Viridiplantae > Streptophyta > Magnoliopsida > Cornales > Nyssaceae > Nyssa > Nyssa sinensis. The sequence continues at coordinate 29,442,644 of CM018046.1, forward strand.
TGTTTAAGTCAATAAAACTGAATTGAAAAACTATAATTGTAAACCAAAGAATGAGCATGAATATAATAACGTACCTTAGGGTTTAATTTATAGGTTGTGGCTTTCCTAAGTTTATTAGGATTTGGAGCCATAGAAGTAGGGTTTTGATCATTGAAAAGTGGCAGTTACCATGTTGGACACTGCGCTCGAAAGATATCCATGGGTGGCAGTTTTATTAGTGAAGACTGTTTTCTTATCCTTAGTTCAGTAGGAAAGCAAAGGCGGTGATGAGCTCTAAACACTGATAGATGCTTTGAAGGACTTGTGCTCAGACCTGTGAGTTCTAAAGGCTAAGCGCCTAAGCCTACTCTGGATGGCTGAGTGTCAGAGTCTGCTCTGGATGGCCGAGTTTTAACTGGTCTGTAATCACACGTGTCACATGGAGACTGGTTTGTCACTTTGTGGTATATCAGTTACTCCCCCCCCCCCCCCCGGAGCCCTAGTTTGAGCTCAAAATGCAACTAGGGCTACAAGCTCATAAAAAGTCACGCGTCTTGTATTCCCACTTTTCAAGATGACTGTTAGTACGTCATTTATTACGCAGCTTGTCATTTGGGCTTTTGAGGCCATCATTGCCTCCAACCACCATGGCGATTCAGCTTGGTGGGCCCATATTTTTGAAAGCATATATAAAGATGAAGAGGGGCTTCGTACGCCCTTTTCCCCATCATTTTCATTGTATTTGCGAGAGAGAAAGGAAAGAGATACTTTCATCGCTGAATCAGAGTGGCCAATTGAAGAGTGTTTCTCGTCCGAAGCTCCCTTTTCCGGTTGCAACAGGTTCGGTTAGTTTTCCTTTTTCCTTCGTTCTTCTTCTATTAGAAATTCTTTCATCCTCCCCCTCTTTCTGTTTCTGGCAATGTCTGTCTCTTTCGTATCCTCTAGCACTAGTGACGGCACATGAAGCTCTTCTGAGACGATTGTGCCATCTCACTTCCAAACCATAGATAGTCATCCCCTGGTGGTGCTGGGAACAGGTCAGTAGGGTCCCCTTCTAGTTCAGAGGTTATGATAGTGAATGCCTTCGTGGAACCCAGAAATAGGGTTGGAGAGGCCTCTAGCAAGCCTTTCCAAAGAGAGGAAGGGGAAAGTGCTATTACTCGGTCATGATAAATGAACTAAGGGAAAAATATGACTTCCCCTCAAATGTCACCTGTAGGATATCGAGCGCTTTAGATCGCCCATATGACGTTAAAGGTTGCAAAATTTGTGTCTATCTCTCTTGGTTCGAGATGGGGCTAAGGCTTCCCCTGCCTTCTCTGGTCATTCAGTTCTTCAAATGGTTTAATATTTGCCCTGCCAACCTTAACCTTAACAGTTAGAGGCATCTTTTATGGTTTATAGTGTTAGGGCATCTAAACAATGTAGAGGTAGCCCTAGACTTGACCCATAGCAATATGGATCTCAAGTATATAAGGTTAGAAGGCCTTTTTTATATGTCTTTTGATAAGGGATTCAGACCCCTTTCCTCGATACCTACTTCCAATAAAACTTGGAAGAAGTGGTACTTATTCGTAAGAGGAGGATGGGAGCTCGAGGACTTCCAGAACCATATCTCGACGTTCCCCCGTACTACCGGGATTAAGGGTGAGATCCCTTTCTTTTATTATAATTCTACTTCTGCTCTTGCATATTTTACTTCTGAGCTATTTATTTAACTGATGTGTGCATATCCCTTGTAATACCCCGACCTGAGAATGTCGGGTAATGAGGCATGTTTGACGAGATAACGAGAGATTAGTGTAAAAGTTATACACTTAAGGAAATAATTAATTTTAAAGTAATTAATTATTATAATATGAGAATTTAAAGGGAGTATATAATAATAATAATAATAATAATAATAATAATAATAATAAGAATGGTGTAAATGAAGATGTATATATATATGTGAAATTATATATATATATATAGATATGTGTATGAGGACATGCAAAAGCCCAATGTGTACAAGTGTGTGTGAGTGACCATTGTGTATTAGTGTGTGTGAATTATGAGATATATATATATATATATATGTATATATATACATACAAGTCAAACAACCACACACACACACAATCAGCCCATGATAGCTCTGCCCAACAGTAACAATTCAGACCCTAACCTGCCGCAAGTTAAGCTAAATGAAGGGGCAATCAGGTTTTGCAATGAGTGAGTGTGTCCTCATATATGCATATATGCATAATAGTGTACACAGAACATTATACACACCAAAGAGAGAAAGAGTAAGAGAGTGAAGGAGTTCTGGACATTCAGAAATAAGAAACAAAGGGAAAGGAGAAGAGAAACAATGAAGAAAGGTAAGAAATGCTTTAGGTTTTATTTTTCTCTCTCTAGAAATATGCATGAATAGAAACAATTTGAAGCTTAGTTATGCATGCCTAATGTTAGATATGTGTTTTAGAGTTGATAAGCATGAAAATTTAGACCTAAAACAACTCAGAAACACGAGCCGTACACCAAACCTCCATTGTTAAGCTTAGTGAAAGCAGGTCTGAATTGATGGAGATTAAACTCCATTTGACCTATAGGGACCTCAACTAGACTCCACAAACATGCCAAAAACCTATGGCCACGACCAAAACCCAAAAGAACCGAAGCCCAAATATCGAGTTATAAGTTCGGGTTCCAAAAACAAATCTCAAAAACATGAGATTAAATCCACTTTGATGAATGGAAAGTGAAGCCCCATGAAGAGGGGACCACAACAGGACAAGTCTCATCGAATTTGGCTTAGAAATGAGCGTATACAACCGACTTGCAGGTTGGATTATCAAGGCTTGAACCGAGCTCGTTGGACCAGTTTGATGCCTAAAAAGGATGCCAAAATGATCGTTTATGGTTTAGGAACATTTTAAGATAAAAACAGTAGGGATTTGATGAACCAGAACCCACGAAATTAAAGAAAAAGAAACCCAAAAAAATAGGGTTACAACAATAGAGTTGGGGAAGACGATCTACAGTAACGGGTCAGGTCTCGGACCGGGCATCGGGTCGGGCACCGACCCAACCGAGAAACGGTTAAAATCCTTTAACCGAAACTACGACGTTTTAAGTTTGGGAATTTAAAATTTAAAATTTTAGGGCTGACATCAGCATTACGAGCTGAACCGGCCCAAACTGGTTGGTTCAATAGAAACCCAAACTGGTTCAATAAAATTCGAACTGAACCAACTGGTTCAGACCGAAACTTGTAAAAATTAGATTTTGACCCCAATTGTTTTACTGATTTATGCTGTGGCCCAATTTTTGGAAAATTTATGCAATTAAGCCCCTGGAAAAATAAGTAAATAATTAATTTAATTATTTAATAAATAAAGCAAAATGACTATTTTGCCCCTGGGTCATAAATGAGGCAAATGAAACCCAAATTAAACATATGAATAGTGTATCCTTACTATTTTGGATATTCTGAGACTAATGGTAGGGTCCGTTTTACGAGACGGGACCCAAAAAATAAAGACACGTAAAGGGGTAAATGACCAAAATACCCCTTGACCAAAATTTACAAGTTGTTAGTGTATTCTTACTATCTTGGACCTTCTGAATCCAATGGTGAGGTCCACGACACGAGATGGGGTCCCAAAAAATAAAGACACGTGAAGGGGTAAAATAACCAAAATACCCCTGGCACCCCTAAAGCCAAAATGAAATCAGAGAAGGTCTAAATTGACTTTCTTTGACATCCCGGACTCAATGGTGAGGTCCAAATTATGAAATGAAATACGGAAAAATATGACACGTAAAACGATAAATGACCATTTTACCCTTTTACATATAAAAGTCTGAATTAAATTCTAAGAAAGCCTAAACCGACTTTCTTGGACACTCCGGACTCAATGGTAGAGTCTATTCGACCAAAAAGAAATGTCTAAAATAAAAAGACATAAAATTTGATGAATAGAATATGTTAGATGACTATAAATTAAAGTAATGCCAAAGTATTAATACTAAGGCGTATTCGAGAAAATGAAATACGAAAAGACACGACACGTAAACATGTTAAATAAATAACTTTAATGGAGCTACCAGAAGAGTATAAATTGAAATAAATTCAATTCCTAACACATTAATTGTGTCATAGGTTAAGAGTACGGGTTAAGTTAAGTACATATGAAATTATGAAATCGTTTTAGGATCTAATACGATTTAAGCATAAGTTAAGGAACATTGAGATGATTTTACAATAAATGTGAAGTTGATGAGATATTTATGAATTGTTCTTAGGAACTACAAGGAAAGTGGGAAAGCGCATTATTAGCACTAACCCTAAAGGACCCAGGTGAGTAACCCTGTATTTGAAGTGGAGATTTAACTCCATGGATTTGAAAAGGTTTTAAGTTCAAAGATACGAAGCATTTAAATTCCAAATTTAGTATATTACATGATTTCAGTTTTAAATTATATCTGTTCTTACAAACCCTATTGTGACATGCTTAGTAAATGTTTTCCTTACAGTTTTCTCGAAAATGTGTTCCCAGCATGTCTAAGTTAAAATACAAATCTAGTTTAATATTCTGAGTTTGACTATTTCAAGTATACGAATGTTTATCATGAAGTTATGAATGTTATGTTTTAAAGTACTCATGAGAAATATCTATTTGACCTACTCATATGTTAAATGTATTTGAAATGCAAGATAAATAATAAGCACATAGGTAGTGTTGTGGGTTGTACGGAACTCAACGGACCTATCATGTGCAATAAGCACATAAGTAGTGTTGTGGGTTGTACGGAACTGAACGGACCTATCATGTGCAATAAGCACATAGGTAGTGTTGTGGGTTGTACGGAACTCAACGGACCTATCATGTGCATCATCACATAGGTAGTGAGTAGGGTTGTACGGGACGCAACGGATCTATCATGTGAAATGTCCGGTAGCAGGATCTAATCCACCAGGCAAATGAGATATCTCCACGTATATGTAAAATGGGAGTCTGGTTCGAAACGGATTCCACTAATGAAAGAGATAAGACGACAAATGAGTTTGAAAATGGAAATAGGTTTTATCCTCATTTTCAATATGCATATGTTTTGAGTTTCATATACTCCATTTAAGAAATACATGTTATGTTATATGTTTTGAAGTTCATATGTATAAGTTTAGCTTGAATACCTTACATGTTTCAAAGCTATCTATTTTATGAAATGCATATGTTCTACGTTCAAGTATACGAACAATTGACGGTGAATGTTTTACAAACTTTTATGTACTAAAAACCACTGCTAATTGAAAACCCCATGACGAATACTAGAATTGCTCACAAGCTTAGATTAGCTTACCCGGACTTTGTTCGGATCCCCCTTTCAGGTGACTTACGGCAGTATTGATCTTGAGGACGATGATGATGAAGTCAACCATTTTGGGAAGATACGTTTAAGTAGTTCTTTTAGAAACTTATGAACTCTAGTGATACGTTTTGTATTTATAGACATTGTAAGAATATGTATTGAGCCCACGAGGCATCTGAATATGAAATGTTATGAGTCTTTAAGTTTTAGTTATGCTCTGAATGTATGATTATGTGTACCATCTTGAATAGCGGCAGTACCGGACGGATGTGCGTAATTTAAAAATGAGAAAAGAAAAGAAAAAGTTTTTCACGCTTACGCAACCACATGAAGCACACCTATTCGATACCGCTGCCTATGCGAGCCTTGTCTCGAGGCCTTCGGGTCTTGGGGCGGCGATCGCGATCCGGTAATCCGCATAGGGTGGGTTTCGGGTCTTGACATCTCTCATGCAGATGAAATTGCTTGGAAGAGGTCCATTTTTACTATCGACCTCCAGAACCACTACTGTCAACTCCTGCAAACCAACAACCGAGCTCACACAGTCATTGTAACATCAGAGAATTTAATGGCTGCTAGTAAGCGCATTGAGGAGCTCAAGAAGTCTCTTTTAGAAAATTGGGTTCTAGATCCACCAAAAAAGGTAGGGGAGACCTCCTCTCCCATTGATCCACCACTACAAGTGAAAAGGAAGAGTTTGCTCTCCCGAGCTTGAGGAGGAGCCCACCTTAATAGCCATAGCCCTTCTTGCCCCTTCGATTTCGAGCAGACGAGCTGGGAAAGGGAAGGCGACTGCCAAAGCCCTCTAATCATCTGAGGACTCTGGCTACAGAGCCACAGAAAAGGCTTTCAAGGAGTTCTAGGCTAAAGGCCCTCACAGGTATATGGGGCAGAAGTCGGACAAATTGATGACCGAGTTGATGAATCTCCTGATGAAGGTGACTACTAAAAGTTTCCTTTTCTCTCTTTTTCTTGTTTGCGTGTTTTGACTTGTTTGTTTTGTATTTTGTAGGCCATGCATAGTTTAGTTGCTCTGATAGAGACTTCTCCAGATTTGGAAGAAGTTGACAAACTTCAGGCTGAATTGGATGAAGTTAGGCTGCAACTGGGGACAGCTTAGTTTGCGGCATACGCTGTTGAAGAGAAGCTGAAAAAGGCTTCCAATTCTTTGGCTGTCACAAATTCTGAGAGGGACCTTCATGTTCGAAGGGCAGAAGAGCTTCAAAAGGAGTTTAATGCTTTCCGGTATGCCTCTAATTAGAAGCTTTAAGACGCAGTCACCTCCGCCAAAATTGAAACTGAAATGGAAATGAAGGCTGAAGTCGAGGAAATGGGTCTGGAGTTGATTCAGCACGGGTACGACACCTTCAGGTCCAAGCTCCTTGCAAAATTTCCAGACTTCGATCTGTCCGCAATCGAAGGTGTCGTAGCCCCTCCTACCGAGGCTGAGGGTCCGAGTGAAAAAAAGTTGAGGTGCCTCCTTCTGAACCCCCTCCAATAGAGGAGCCTGCCCTAGCTGACTCTGGAGCTACAGTCTGAGATCTCTTTATATGTATTTTATTTGGTTTTTTTTTTTTTTTTCAAAACTGATGTACTTCTAATATTTTAATCAATGCAATTAACCATCTCCAAAGCTTGAATATTGTTACCCGTCCGAACTGCAACACTGGTCCAAATCATTGCTTGCTTTGTAATATATGCTTAGGCTCCAGCCCTTTAAACATAATTAGTGTAAGCAAAGATGTTTACGAATTGACTATACTTCAGACCATTCTTTTAATTGGCTACGATCAGGAAGCTGTCTTTCGAGCAAAACAACTTGTAATATTTTGATCAAATCAGTTAGGAAGATTTGATAATAACTGAGCTTGAATCCGATAATAGAGGTGGTTGAATCAAAGTTGGGACTGAATATCTTAAGCTGGAAGACCTGTGCTGAAACTTGAGCATACCCCCTATGATTTATTAGGAGATTTGCGCCAACGATCGAATAAATCATTGATAATTTGAACTTGTGTCCTCCAGGACTTAATAATAACTGGATAAGAAAACTTTGAGCAATTCTCTTATGATCTGATCTCTGACTATGTCTGATAGGAGGATTTGTAAGTGGTTGTTAATCTGATCAAGAATACTTGTAATCAAACCAAATCCTTTATCCACAGAGATAGTGCAATACCTTGACCCGAGTTAACACGTATACCGAGGTAGGCCGGGTCGGGTAGTGTACTATCAGTTGTAAACCGAGTTGTTTAAGCCCTATGTTATGATATCACATGTATTGTACAATTTTGGAATATGAATAATGTCAATTATAGAGCCAGCACTGGGTGATACCCCAGCAACTTAGAACCATGCCTCGTAATGTGTGTATGCACGCATTTTCATGCATACATACGTATACTCATACGCGTTGCCTATGTAATATCAATGAATGTACGTGTGCTCAGAAACTAGTATATACGTATACATTTGAGTGTATATATATGTATAAAATGGGTATAAAATATGTGTATATACATGGTATGGTATACATATATACATGTGTTAATACAAAAGCACAAGGAAAGAAAGAAAGAAAAAGGAAGTTGATTGCAAGGCATGCTTGAGAGTGTGTGTGTGTACTGTGTGTGTCGGTAGTGTGTGTTTGTGTGCTGCCACATAGATATATATATATACATATATTATATACTAAGTGATGTATTGTTATAGATATATACATATAAAATGCAAAGGTAAGTCGAGCATTAATTAGTAATCAGAAGCAAGAAAATATCAAGAAATTTAGTCAAGGAAGAGGGCTCGAGAAGGGAGAGAACCGGGAGAAAAAGAAAGAGATTTGAGGCAGTAGTGTGCCTATATATGTATATGCGTGTGAGTAAGAGAGAAAAACAAAAAAAAAAAAAAAAAAAAGACTGATTTGAAGGGCTCAGTGAGAGGCTGTGAAGTTGGGAGGTTTAGAAACTGAAACAGAAAGGAGGAAGAAAAAAGAACAAAAAATACAGAAATTATAGGTGAGTTCAAAGGTTCTATTTTTTGAAATTAAAGCATGATAATTAGATCTAATTCTTAATCGTTGTTAAGCATGAAACATAGGTTCGGTAGTAAGAAAAATCGATTAAAATGATTCAGAAATGAAGTAGAACAAGGTAGTTACAGGTTTAAGAAAATAATCAGGTTTCTTATTTTTTATGCACATAGCTTTGTTTAAATGGCCTAGAAATCATCCTATAAGGTACAGGAAATGTGTGATATCCCGACTCGGGATATGACATGTTTACTGAGGTCAATTGACTGAATAGTGTAATGTGAGCTGTTTGAGCTCTATATCATGGTATTTCATGGAACCAAACGATTGAGGGATGTGAATGGTTTGCTTAGTATACCTAGTGCCGGGCAACACCCGAGCACCTTAAGACCTAATATCGTAATGCGTGCATGCACGCATTACCATGCACAAACATATTTCTCAGACACGTAGTACGTCTAAAATCAGTGTATGCGTGCGCCATTATAAATGAATTTATATGCACATGTATGGATATATGTTCATGTATAAAGATATGTATTATCTATGTGTATACATGTATGAATACATGAGGCATGATGTATAGTATATATATTGATATACCACAAACAGACACACCAATCACTTTGAGACACGTGTGCCCATCAGATTAACAAATCTCGATCCTACAGAGCTCATATATTTCGTACATACAGAACAGCCACAAGCCTTCAGGGTATTCTCATATATGTCTATCATACAGAGCAGCCACAAGCCTTCGGGGCATTCTTATTTATATACCATTCAGAACCGATAAACTCGGTCATACAGTGCAGATGAAGCATTCAGGATATTCTCGTGTACATCTTCCAGACCTCCTGTTCTGGACAATATTTATTCAACACTGCATATATGGTTTCCTTAACAACTGTTAAACGGGGAATAAGGAAACAGTCTTCAACACGGAAACTACTATCTATGATTATCTCCATCTACGACTCAATGCTCCACAAGGTAACTGCAAATCTCCGATGAACAAATTCCGATATTCGTGGCGGCAAAACCTAATCAAATTAGGAGAACCACGGCTTATATATTAAACCCTAGAGGTACGCTTTATTTTTCTTATGCTCATTCTTTGGCTTTCAATACAGTCTTTCAATTCCCTTACTTACTTAAGCATCGGAGCGGCTACCGCCGGAGCCAATCCGGTGGTCCTCTAATCATCTCTCTGAGTGTTCTACAGGTCATGGAGCCCTCACGTGTTGCGAGTCAAAAAGTGCAGCATCAGTTTGGCGCCGTCTGTGGGAACGACTAATCTCTACGTGCTTTATTCGTAAACTCATCTATTTCCCCACCGGAAAACCATGGCACCAAATCTCTGACCACGACAGAATACTCAGAGTTCGCAAAACGCTCAGCGTCAGCCGCCTGCTCCTCGCACAAGGGGACCAACGGCCAACCCTATGTGACAAGAGATCGAAGCAATAAAACGACACAATGAACTGGTGCAGGAGCAATTGCTGGCCATCACTAGAACGCTGGCAACGCTCACGCAGAACCAAGCAGCGGCTTCTCCTAGCCCGCCGGTCAACTTCGTTACAGGAACGCAACCCCCGGTTGCCGCGGAGAATGAAGAACTTCGTGGGCAGGCCCCCACTAACCAGCCTGGGCACCCCTCAGGCGTTGCTCACATTGGCCGAGATCCACAGCCATCAACAGTCCCTGGCTGGGGAACATCTGCTTTTGTTCCCGACGTGCATTACCGGAACACTACTCGAGCCCCAACTCCTAGGGTTTCGGGAGCACCACCGGCACCGCAGGAACCTTATCATGCAGCACCAGTCCCTCCGGTTCAGATTCCTCCTCCATCCGAAGGGCGTACTCCACCCTACTACCATGAAGCCGAGGATGTCAGGCAGGGTTCACAAGATGTCAGACTCAGAGACCCGCGAAGGGTAGAGGAGATTGCTGAGTCTATGGACCGGACAATCGGCTTAAGAGGACCTCAGAACCCTCCAGAACAGGACGAACTGGCCAGGCTGCTCGGAAGACTAGCCACTCCGTTCACTCACGCCATCATGTCCGAAAAGAGGCCCAGGAAGTTCATAGTGCCCAAATTCACTCTCTACGACGGATCTGGAGATCCAGGAGATCACCTGTCTCATTATCAGCATACGATGGCCCTTCACGGAGCCTCAGATGCTTTCATGTGCCGAACGTTCATCACCAGCCTCAAGGGAACAGCTCTGAAGTGGTTCCACAACCTCCCTCCGAACTCCGTTACCAGCTTCTACGAGCTCGGTAGGCAGTTCTTGGATAGGTTTATGACCAGCAGGAGACTCAGAAGGGGGCCAAAATTCCTGCTGAATGTTAAGCAGACCAGGGAGGAATCCCTCCGGGCCTACATTGCCTGCTTCAACACCGAGCTCACTGAGATCACGGATTGCAGCCCGAAATTCCTTGTTGCAGCCCTTACTGCCGGGCTTGCCCAAGGTGGCTTCAGAGATTCCTTGACAAAGAGCCCTCCAGCTGATATGGCGGCATTGATGGATCGGGCCAGAAAATACATCAACCTGGAAGAGGCCAACCGCTCAGCCCAGAGGGGCAAAGATCAGACCCAAAGAGATAATCCGAAGCGGGAGGACAATAAGAAGGAGGATCACAGAAGAGACTCCAACAAAAAGAGGGCCAGGAGCCCAGAGAAGAGAACAGCTCCCAGAGCTGTGTACAACTTCGCACCAAGGGAGTTCACCAACTTCACGCCTTTAAACACCACTCCGAACCAGGTACTCCGGCAGATCAGAGATCGGGAGAACCTGAGGTGGCCAGAGCCAAACAAAGGAGATCCCAGCCTGCGGGACCAAAGTAAGTATTGTAATTTCCATAAAGATCATGGACATACTACTAACACTTGCAGGACCATCCGATATGAGATAGAACAGCTCATAAAGAAGGGACGTCTTCGGGAGTTCGTCAAACAAGATGGAAGGCAGAACCCCCAAGAAGACAAGCCTCAGCAGCGGCCAGATCAGAGGCCCGAACAGAGTCAAGAGCAGCGGGAAGGACGAAATGAGCCTCAGAGGCAGAACAACCATGATATCTACGTCCTCCATGCTGACTCCCCTATTA